>JAJPUD010003093.1:181764-244683 GCA_023553655.1 Myrmecobius fasciatus | reverse complement strand
TAGATAGATAGATAGATAGATAGATAGATAGATAGATAGATAGATAGATAGATAGATAGATAGATGGAAAAACAGACATAGACAGACATAGATAGATGGAAAAACATACATATAGACAGATGGATAGACAGACAGACAGACAGATAGATAGAATGATTGTTGGATAGATAGGCAGATGGCTAGATAAATAAATGAGAGAGACAGAGAGATGAGATAAGATGTGAGATGGTTGGGCAGACAGATGATAAGCAGATGGGCAGATATAAATAGATAATAGACAGATACCTAAAGTCAGATAAAGATATAGACAGAGAAAACAACAGATAGATATAGGTAAATATATATATATATACATATATATACATATGATAGAGACGGTAGAGATTTGAAATCAGATAGAAATATGTATATAGAAAGATAACTAGATGATAGAAAGATGGATGATAAACAGATTGATAGATGATAGATTATGGAGAGATAGAGAGCAACCCATATCTAGATCTATCTACCTATACACACACATACAAACACACACAGAGTTCTCAAAGAGAACCAATATCAATATTACTAAGCTAGAGTTGAGTTACAGGATGTCCTGTTGAGGCTACTCAGATCAACACAAGCCCAGGATGCTCTGCCACAGGTTGTACACAAATAGTACATATGGACATCTGGGATAGATTCTCTAAATTTGCACATTTCATGTTTCTTCTGAGCTAGTCCAGTTCTGCTTTGCTCCTAGAGCAGAGCCCCTTCTCTGATGAGGGCACGCCATGCTGGGTGGTAAAAAAAAATACTGTGCCAGTGTCTCCCATGTAGCACAATCAATTCTACAGTTCTCAAAAGAGACCTCAAGAGTGTCCTTGTATTGCTTTTTCTGACCCCATAGGGAGTGCTTGCCCTGGGTGAATTCTTCCCAAAACAGTCTTTAGGGAAGTGTACATTTGTACACTACAAACAATGTGGCCAACCCATCAGAGTTCTCTGCCGTAGAATTTGAATGCTTGGCAGTTTAGTTCAAGAAAGGAGCTCAGTGTCTGGTCCCTGATCCTGCCAGGTGATCTTCAGCATCTTCCTAAGACAATTCAAATGGAAGCAAATCGGTTTCCTGGCATGGCGCTGGCACACTGTCCAGATTTCATAGACATACAACACAGTCAGCACAATGACTCTGTAGACCTTCAGTTTGATAGGCAGCCCAATACTTCTCTCCCCGACTTTCCTTCGGAGGTGAGAGATAATACACTTCCCTCCTTTTCTGTGAAAAGTGGAGGACTATGGGTACTGAATGTTACAGATACTATCAGCCAAGATCAAAGTTGGTTGGTTGGTTTTGTTTACTCACTTCTTTAATAATAAGTAGGATGGGATGGAATAGAAAATATCTGGAAGTGACTGAGATGTAAACCAGTCCATTTGAGATGTTAATTATTCTTTAATTTAAAAGGGGGAATGAGGGGAATAAAGGAAATCAGTGGGAAAGGAGGAAAGAAAATTCCAGCTATGTTAAAGCTGAGGATGCTTTCCTAAGCCATGAGTCTTCCCCCTTCCTTCTCCCTCCCCCTACTTCATAAATCTTGTTTATAGAGTAGAGAGGGAAAGCGCTTTCTGTAACTACAACAGTTCCTTCCTGTTTCCATGACTGATGTATGGCACAGTCCAAAATCTATTCACCCTGGAATCTAACCTTGCTAAAATCAAGACAATGACAAGTTACTAGTTCCATTTCCCCAGAGCCCACTTGCCCTTTCCTCCTTTTCAAAGCCCTGCATATATCAGTGTTTAAATTAAAGGGATAACTAGTAGTCTACTGCCCCCAAACCTGGGGTTCCCAAGGAATACTTTTTGGGGGGCATGACGGTGAAAGGCTCACCACCACAAGTTCAGAAACAAAACTGGACCCTTCATCAAAATGGAGATTCTTGGGAGAAATCACCAATGGGAGAAAGTGACCTCAGGGGCAAAGAGATGTTCCATGTTGAGAAGACTACACAGCAACAAAACACACACACACAAAAAACTAAAAATGCAAAAAAGGACACAAATGAGCATTATGTTTGATCTTTTTAAATGATAGATTTAGAGATGATTTCACATGAGTAATCAATAACATATTGCTTGCCTTCTCAAGGCATGGATGGAGAGAATTTGGAACTTCAAAATGTTTTAAATGAATGTTTTAAAAATGTTTTACATGGGGCAGCTAGGTGGTGCAGTGGTTAGAGCACCAGCCCTGAAGTCAGGAGGACCTGAGTTCAAATCTGATCTCAGACACTTCCTAGCTGTGTGACCCGGGGCAAGTCACTTAACCCCAATTGCCTCAGCAAAAAGCAAAAAAAAATGTTTTACATGTATTTGGCAAATAATAAAATAAAAATGTATTTTAGAAGAAAAAGAAATACATGAGAGGTCATGTAGTAGAGTGAATTAAAAAACTCATATGTATATATACATATATATCTCCCTATTAGTATATAAATATAATATTTAATACATATTTATAGATATTTAATACAAATATCTAAATTATATAATATTTAATATAGATATAAGTGTAATACACTACTGTCTGTTTTTTAAAAATAAATTGGACATACAGTTCAGAGTTTCTCAGTTCCCCATGCTGCAGCTTAGACCCCTTTCTACTCTTCTGACTCCAGGGGTCACATGCATAGTTCCCTTCTCCTCATGAGGTTGAGTTCTCTCACTAGAAGGTTAGATGTAAGGACTGCTCAGGGATCCATCCTTTTCTTGCTAAGAAGCGGGATCTTAGGTGGCTCAGTGGATAGAGCACCAGCTCTGAAGTCAGGAAGATCTGAGTTCAAATTTGACCTCAGACACTTAACACTTCCTAGCTGTGTGACCCTGGGCAAGTCATTTAACCCCAATTGCCTCAGCAAAAAATAAATAAAAATTTTTAAAAAGAGGCCAGATCCTGGAACTCTTGGACTTGGGGTTGCTGGAGAATCTCCCTGCCACTTCTCTACCCCCTTTCCCTTATCCCTGGAGGCAGGAATTTCCTTCTAAGGTACTTGTGAGTTCAATGCAATCAAGGAAGAAAGGAAACAAACAAGGATTTCTATAGAACCTACTATGTGCTAGAGCCTACTATGTGCTGGGCATATTGCTATGTATTAGGGATAGAAAAACAATAGGTGAAATAATACCTTTCTCTTTTCCCCCTACTCATAATTTTTAGATAAATTTTATTTCCCCCCAGTTATGTCAAGAAAAATTTTAGTATTTGCTTTTAACAAGATTTTGAATTCTAAATGTTTCTCCTTCCCTCCCTCGCCTCCCCTCCTCCGAACATGGTAGGCAATTTGATATAGTTTATACATGTGCTATCATGTAAAACATATTTCCATATTAGTCACAGTTGTGAAAGACGAAACAGATCAAAAAGGGGAAAAAATGAGAAAAAATAAAGTAAGTGGGAAAAAAATGCTTTGATCTGCATTTAGAGTCCATCGGTTCTTTATCTGGTTATGGATAGCATTTTCCAGCAATCCCCTTTCAAAAGGTGCTAACAGCCCCTGAGCCCCAGGGAAGACATGCTTCCCCCCCCAAACACACACGACACCCCCCTTCCTCATAGGCCAACATAAACAAGTTGTTGTAATTCACAGTGGTCCTAATTCATCCCCAGTGATTCCATTCAAAGCTTCAAATAAAGGCTGGCCATCACAAACTCAACAATTAGGGAACTTCCTAGATTAACGTTCAACAAATAGAAACCATAAGATTGTAGGAATGGGAGCAGAAAGGAACCTTAGCCCAGCTACTTTATTTTAACTAAAGATGAGGAAACTGAGTCCCAAACAGGTGATGGGACTTACTGGATGTCACAGAGAGAGTGGGACCAGCAAAGGTCTGAACTTAGACTCAGTTCCAAATCTGCTTTTATTGTCTGAGAATTAGCCAATGCCAGATCCCATTGCCCCCACACCAGTAACTGGAAATCTGAGGAAGGCAGCAAGCGAAGACCTCAAAGATAAGTGGGAGAGAGAAGGGAAGGCACCGAGCCCCCCACCACCATTAAAAACAGCTGAGAGACATCAGGGGCTAGCCCAGCATCAGCAGGGATGAGCAGGGCCCCAGTGGAGAATCCACAGGCACCTTTTCCCTCAAGTTCCCTTTCAAGGGGTCCATGTGGCTGAAATGAATGGCGATGGCCCGGAGAATCTGGAAGCTGTTTCACAAATGCTTTCCCGATGCGGAAATGTAACGCTGGATTTCTCAGCTTGGATCCCACTATTCTTTTGCCGAGAGGAATGTCTCTGTGTCAGCAGAATGAGCTGTTCTCCATCTGACAGACTGGCTCCAGGATTCCTACCCAGGCTGACCCCGTAGGCCGGGCAGGATCCCTCCGCTCGGAACCAGCCTGCCTTTAACCTATGAGGACTTCAGAATGCCAGAGAATCACCAAATGCCTTGATTTTAGAAAGAAAGAAACTTAGGTCCAAGGGGTGAAGGGATATACAGAGCCAGAATGGCTCCAAAATCTAAGGGTTTTGCCACTAGACCTTAGTGGATTCATCTTGGATTGAATTAGATTGGGTTGGTTCTGGGTATTTGGAATGATTTGTCACATCAGAAGAATAATGAAGACACTGGCCTTCAAATTGGGAAGACCTCAAGGGACATTTCCTGCCTTTGTGAACCTGGACAAGCCCCCGAAACTCTCAATGTCCTGACTGACCTCTAAGACTGGGAAGATTGGGGGAAGAAGTCCTTGCAGAGGATTTCTCCATACAGATGACTTCAAAAGAGAAGAAGAAAGAAAGAGAAAGAGGATGATTATATTAATAATATTAATATACCTTCCCACTTTGGACCAAAAGGTTGTAGCATTCAGGTGCAAAATGTTGGGTGCATTGTCCTATGAGAGTATTTTATCAGTTTTATTGGTAGTATAGTATCTGCAAATCCCTGTTGGTGTAAAAACTGAAGGCAGCAATAAAACGTATTGCTCTTTTCAAAAATAACAATGATGATAATAAATAATATTTATATAGCATTTTAAGACTTGCAAAGAGTTTTACAACTTTTATCTCACTTGAGCTTCACAATAACCCTGCAAGGTAGAGGCTATTATAATTCCAGTTTTACAGATGAGGAAACCAAGAAGAAGAGTTCTTGTGATTTGCCTTGGATCACCCAGAAAAGGGGTGTCTGACACAGGATTTGAATTCAGCTCTTTTAGATTCCAAGTCCTAAATTTTCCACCTATCTGTAAAGGAAGGAAGGAAGGAGGAAGATAGTGGAGGATTAGGATTGGTGTTTTTATAGTAGCGATTTAAGATTTACAAAATGCTTTACATATTATTTCATCTGATCAAAACAACATGGAGAGGCAAGAGGTCCAGAGAAGATCACCCCATTTACAGAAAAGAAAATCAGGGCTTTAGAAAGACCAAGTCATTTTCCATTGGTCATAGAACTAATAATTGATCAATACAGATTGATTACTATGTGCCAGGAACTGTGCTAAGCTTTGAAAATACAAAAAGAGGCAAGGATGGGAAGTCAGTTAACCTTAGGTTTTGCTGACTTCAGTTCGGAGCCTCTGTCCACTGGGATGCCCCTAAACATATACTCTCTTCATTTTCCTCCTGTCTAATTCTTCTGCAGGAATGGCCACCATATGTGGACCCTCTTCCCTTCAGGGCTGTGGGGCATCACGAACTCCTCCTGGAGACAGGTTAAACCTCAAAGGGAGAGTCATGATGTACCACTTGGCATGTTAGAGCCTGCACATGCTCCCCAGCCACATAATTCATTCACAGTGGGGGAGACAGCTGGGGAGCCCACATTCCAAACAGGGCCAGATCATCCTTGTTCCACAAGATGGTCCTCACCCCTCGGGGGACATGGATGTGGAGGGATTCTGGAGGCCCACAGGAATGCTGGGTTTTTTTTTCATTGTTGAGCAATTCATTTAATCCTTAGGGAATGGCAAGACTGGCTGTTACTCAGGAAAAAGGAGAGCACATTTAGTGCCAAAGAAAGGGGCACGTGGAGCTCTTTCTTCCAAATCTCTTAACTGCCTTTAGAGGTGTTGGGGGGGCTATGGCTCTGAAGATAGACCTGAAGATTTGGAATCTGGTTCTAATTAATGATCTAGCTTTCCTGCCTCATCTTACCCAGAACCTTGCATCGTTAGGGCACAGGGAGAAGAAATGAAACATCTCCAACAGAGCAAATGGCCCCCCAAAACCTGCAAAAGCAGTGGAGGGCAAAGGTTTGGGGGTCATGATTAGCACTAATTATCCTTTCCAAACTCATTGAGTCTCCTGTCCTGAAATAGTCATGGCATCAGAGATCCAGAGTTGGATGGAACTTCAGCTTGATGTGCAGAAATGTGAAAACCCTTGTCCAAGGTCATAAATCAGAGGGGTAGGATTTGAAGCCAGGTCATAAATCACAGATTCAGCATGGAAAGGATCTTCTGAAACCCTCTGGTTCAAACTTCTCATTTTACAGATGAGGAAACTGAGAGGTCGGGAAGAGAAATGATATGTGGTACCAATGGGAAGCAGCACAGGCAAGTCCTTTTGCTCCAAAGCTACCACACTTGCTGAAGAGCTCAGGACACTTAGAGGCAGATACCTGAGGGAGTTTTCCTTGCCCTGGGCAGGTGTTCTCTGAGGCAAGGCAATAAGGGGAGAGCTAGCTGATGTCCTTCCACCAAGAAGTACTGGTACAAAGGTAATTTCTTCTTCCTATATATTTATTAGCCAGATCTCTCATAGGAGATGCAAAAAAAAGCAACCTTCTCTTTCCTTCTCAACCTTCTCAACCTGAGAAACCTCAGGCTTTCCAAATCTTATAATGCTTGTCCCTTCAGGGAAGAGGAAGAAGAACTATCTCCTGCCTAATCTTCTGCCTTCGGAATAGTGATGAAATGGAGCCTCCCATCTGCCTTTGTGCCTTCTGTCTCATGCTGAGTTTGTCTTCAACTTGACTGGAAGCCTCCTCTGGGAAGAGGAATATTACTCAATGATGAACATGCTCACACCTGGTCATCCAGTGATTCTGAATCCTTCAAGGTCATCATCCAAGCCCTATTCTCCATCCTCCACCATTCAGTGTCTTTTCCCATCCCTCTCAGCACTCCCACTACCAAGTCCCAATCAAACACCCCCCACCCTTTCCATTGTGCCCTCTGGGATGCCTGCTCCATAGATTACAAACTTCCCTTCATTTTAAATATTTTCCTCTTCTGCTCCTTCCATCTTCCAGCAATCACTGAAACCTGGTTCCCTTCCCTCTGCCCTTTGGATACAGAAACAGCTTCCCTGATCTCCTTTTCTTATAGTAGCTGCATCTTAACTCATTCCCCTCAGCTTCCGGTCAAGGTGAGAAAATTGGAATCTTCCTTGTTCCTCATGATCACTTCCAGTTCCTTTCCCTCCCTCCCTTACTCCATAAGTTCTCTTTTGAGGTTTCCTCACCCAATCTTGTTGTCTATATACCTCTCCTTCCTTCCTCAATGGTTTCAATATATGGTTTTCAATTTTTCTCTCCTTCCCAACTCCTGTCCTCATACTTGGAGACTTCAGCATAAATACTGATAATCCCTCAAATATCCTATCAATTCAGTCCCATAACTGTAACCCACACTTCCATCCAACCTTAACCACACACAAAGATGGTCATACCTTTAATCCTCCCATCATCCACGAATGCACCGTCTTTGAGAATTCTGGAATCCTCTCATTTGACTACAATCTATTGGCTTTCCACCTCTCTGTTTGTCTTTCCTTACCAAATCCCACTTTTTGTCCACACTGTGACCTTCAATCCCTCAACTCCTCAATTCTCTCCCAAGTCATGTCCCCTACAGTAGCCACCATCTTCTTTTTTCCCTTTGGCCGCTTAGTGAACTAGGTTAACTCTTCAATGATCTCCTCTCATGAATCCCTAACCCCTTATTATATTTCCATTTACACCTTGCCAAACCTTCCTAGTATTCATTGCATTTGCTCCTAAACATGCTGCTGAATAAAAAAGGAGGAAAAACATGGAAGCGTGTGGATTGGTTCCACTAAAATTTTGTTATGGAATCTCAACTGAACCCTCACTGCTCTAAGGCAATCCTTCTACCTCTCTCTAACAAACTCACAATCCCACTCTTTACAGCAGCTCTTCTAAATCTTTTCATTCCTCCTCAAACCTCTCACAGCTCCCCTTCCTTGATCCTCTCAGCTGAGAACCTAGACTTTCCTCTCCCATCATTCATCCATCTCCTCTTTCATCTCTTATTCACAAATGCCCAACTGATCTCATTCCATTCCAGTTACACAAACAGACTGACCTTTTGGCAGTCCCACACAATCTTTAATCTTTCTCTCTTTCTCTACTGGTTCCTTTCCTATTGCCTAAAACATGTTCATATCCCCCCTATTTTCAAAAAACTCACACTTGATCTTTTTATTCCTCTCAAGTATCTCTTCTGCTCTTTGTGGCTAAACTCCTAAAGGCCATCTACAATAGATGGTTTCACTTTCTCTCCTCTCATTCTCTTCTTAACCCTTTACAATCTAGCTTCTGATCTCATCATTTCTCTGAAACTGCTCTCTCCAAAGTTACCAATAATTTCTTAGAGGCCAAATCCAAATTCTCAGTCCTCATTCTTCTCCTCCCCTCTACGGCTTTAAACACCATTTCTCACTCTCTCCTCCTGGAAGCTTTCTTCTCTCTGGGTTTTCAGAACATCCTTCTCTCCTGGTTCTCCTCCTACCTATCTGATCCTTTCTTCTCAATCTCCTCTGCTTGATCCTTCTCCAGATCACAGCCCCTAATCCTAGGTATCCCACAGGGTTCTGTCTTGGTTCTTCTGTTTTTTCTCTTCCTATACCCCTATTCTTGGTGATCTTATCAACTCCCATGAGTTTAATTATCACCTCTATTCTGATGATTCTTAAATCTATCTATCTATCTCACCTGAGTCTCTCTGCTGACCTCTAATCTCATATCTCTGTCTTTCCGACATATTAAACCCAATATGTCCAAAATGTAATTTATCTTTCTCTCTAAATTCTCCCCTCATCCCCCAACAATTTCCTTATTACTACAGGTAACAATAGCATCTTCTCAGTCTCTCAAGCTGGAAACCTAAGTATCATTCTCAACTCCTCACTATTTTTCACTCCTCCCTGTCCAATCTGTTGCCAAGACCTCTTGGTTTCACCTTTGTAATATCTGTCAAATACCCTCTTCCTCCTCTAGGGCACTGCTACCATCCTGGTACAGGTCCTCATCATCTCACTCCTGAACTATTGCAGTAACCTGATGGTAGATCTACCTGCCTCAAATCTGTCCCCACTCCAATCTGAACTCCATTTAGCAACCAGATTATTTCCCTAAAGCACAGATCCAATCTGGTGAGCCCCTACATGATAAATGCAAGTGGTTCCCTATCACCTCCAGGAGCAAATACAAAATCCTCTGATTTGGCATTCAAATCCCTTCACAACTGAGCCCTCTCCCACCTTCCCAGTCTTTTTACATCCTTTTCCCCTGTTCAAAGAAAAGTAGCACCTTTGGTGTGAGGACTTGCCGAGTCCTTTTCAGGGATCTTCATTCTCCTTTGGTGTCTACCTGGCATTCAACTCTCACCTGTGGCTTCAAGAAACTGTTGCATGTACAATGGTCACTCTCCAGTAAAGCATTTCAGCAGATGCATTAACCCAGGTTGAGGGTAACCGATGGACCTCAAACCTGTTGGTGAGTTTGGGGGCTTTTCACCCCAAGCACACAAAAATTACCCCTGGCAGAATGGGTAAATAAGAACAATTTATTCCAACAGCCATGAAGGTGGCTGAAGCAGGAGCTGTGTCAGATGTCCATCCACTACATCCCAGGTCATCTCCAGTCATCTCAACTTGCATGAACTGATGCTGAGTGAAATGAGCAGAACCAGGAGATCATTATACACGGCAACAACAATACTATATGATGATCAATTCTGATGGACATGGCTCTCTGCACCAATGAAATGTTTCAAACTAGTTCCAATTGTTCAGTGAAGAAAGCCATATACACCCAGAGAGAGGGATGTGAAATGTGGACCACAACATCACATTTTCATGCTCTCGATTGATGTTTGCTTGCATTGGGTTTCCTTTCTCTGATTTTTCTTTCTTGTAGATATGATTTTTCTTGCACAAAAATGATAAGTGTGGAAATATGTATACATATATTCGATTTGTCAAGTATTTTAACATAATTAACATGTAGTGGATTTCCTGCCATCTAGGGGAGGGGTGGGGAGTAGGGGGGGAAATTTGTAACAGAAAGCTATGTAAGGGTTAATGTTGAAGAATTACCCATACATATGTTTTGTAAATAAAAAGTTTTAATAAAAAAAAGAAAAAATGTATTCTATGATTGAATTAAAAAAACCTTTTGTCTCTCTACTAGACGTCAATGGTTCTGGAAGAGAGAGGGACTTTGTGCAATTTAGTCTCAGTTAAATCTAATTCACACAAAGTCAATACATCCAATGGTTGGTCACTGGTTCTCTTCAAAAAATGAAAAACAAATAATACCTTATTCCCCAACACATGTTCTTTGATCCAGTGGCACTGGCCTTCTGGCTTGTTCCATAAATAAGATAAGCCATAATTCTTTGCATTTTCTCTAACTGCCCCCCATGCCTGGAATGCCTGCCCTAATCGCCTCCACCAACTGTTCTTCCTGGCTTCCCTTAACCCCCAACTAAAATCGTACCTTCTACAAAAAATCTTCCCCAATTCTTCTTCATTTCAATACCTTCCCTTCTTATATCAGTTCCCATTTATCCTGCAAATAATTTGTTTTACTTGTTGTTCTCCCAGTAGTCTGCAAGCTCCTTGAGGACAGCCTTTTGGTTTTCTCCACTTCCCTAGCACTCACCACATGCACAGGGTGTTTAGTAAATGCTTATTGACTGAACAAGGTAGAGAAGGCAAACAATTTTTTTACCCTACATGGTAAAGGCAGAAAAAACTGAAGTCAAGATAGGTTTGTAAACAAAGAAACAAAAACAGATAGGTTTGTGTTACTGACTCCAAATTTCAGAAAAGTAAAGCCCCAATGAGTACCCAGTTCTATTGATGCAAAGAAAGATTTCAAGTATCTCAAAGGATCCATGGAAAATACCTTGGATTTGGAGAGAGAACTTGTTTTAGAATCCAGGATTAGCTTGTGTGACCTCCCATGGCAGCCTGGCAGTGTGGCCCAATATGACATGGGAATATGACCCAAGACAGTACGATGGTCAGGAAGGTTTCCTACATCCAACCAAAATCTGCCCCTTATCAATTTCTAATTCTGTCTTCTGGGGCCATGACAGTTCTTTAAAACCTCAAATCCTCCTTAAGTCATGTCCCCCCTAAAACTTCTCCTTTTCAGACTCAACATCCCAAGCTCCTTCAACTGATCCTCCAACAGCATAAAGTCTAATTCCCTCACCTTCCCAGAAGTCATTCCCTGGAGATTTTCAGTTGATTAATATCTGTCTCAAAAAATCTTCTCTTTTTCAGACTCAATATCCCAAGTTCCTTCAACTGATCCTCTGACAGCGTATCTCAAAAAATCTTCCCTTTCAAGGCAGCTAGGTGGCGCAGTGGATAGAGCACCAGCCCTGAAGTCAGGAGGACACAAGTTCAAATCTGGCCTCAGACACTTAACACTTCCTAGCTGTGTGACCCTGGGCAAGTCACTTAACCCCAATTGCCACAGCAAAAAACAATCTTCTCTTTTTCAGGCAACATCCCATGTCCTTTCAACTGATCCTCCTACAGCATAAAGTCTAGTCCCCTCACCATCCCAAAAGTCATCCCCTCGAGGTTTTCCAGTTTTTTTTAAAAATCTATCCCAAATATGTCACCCAGACCTGAACTCAATACTCCACGAGTAGAAGCCAAGCCTGCCTGCAAGGAGTGAGGGCCCCGACTCTGGGAGATATGTAACATTTCTCCCAGCCACATGGTAAGTCCATTACCCGAAGCTTCTGCTCCAGCTCCAGAACTGAAAGCAAGAAAAACAAAACCCACCATTGTTTCCACACATACTTGAGGCCCCTGCTGCCATGATTGAAGCCAGGGCTGGGAACAGCCCAGCCAAAACACAGGGGGCCAGTGGACCTCACCCTGTAAGCAAGAGGGGAAACAACAAGCCGTATGTGCATTTTCAAAAGCCCAGCACTCAATATGGAAAAGTTCCCATTCACATAATGTTGCCACGAACCCTGGCAAGAGCCAGAGTCTCTGCTGATGGAGGGGGTGGGGGAACATTCAAACTTCCTGGAAGCTTGCTAAAAGAAACCCAAACACAAGGATGTCCAGAGGCTCTCACTGCCCAACCATAATGGGGGCCCATGTGGACACGTGTGCACATGGATCTGCATGTGAGTGAGTGGAAGTGGCTAAATGTATGAAGCAGGGTTTTCTGTATCACGGAAACAGAAATATTGTAATTAAAAGTGTTCTCCGAAACTATTCCACCTAACCCATGGCTGACCAGCTCATAAAAGTCAAACTTTGCCTTACAATGGTTCAAAATCTCTAAATCAATGTCAGAAGATGTCAGTACAAGTAATATGGAAATGTGGGTTGAACTTTTTTGACCAATTTTAAGAAAGAGCATAGAGCTGGGCAAGATACCTCAATTTGGTAACAGAGGTTCTGGGTTCAAATTCTAACTCTAAAATTTCCTAGTTTTAAGAGCCAGGACAAAAATTAAACTCTTTGGGCAAGATACCTCACTTTGGTAACAGGGGTTCTGGGTTCAAATTCTAACTCTAACATTTCCTAGTTTTAAGAGCCAGGACAAAAATTAAACTCTTTGGGCAAGATACCTCACTTTGGTAACAGAGGTTCTGGGTTCAAATTCTAACTCTAACATTTCCTAGTTTTAAGAGCTAGGGCAAAAATTAAACTCTTTGGGTTTCAGTTTCCTTCTCTATGAAACAAGAGAAGGGTTAAACTAGATGATATATTAGGGTCTCATCCAGTTCTAGATCTAAAATCAATAAGTGCCTATTTTGTGCTCAGCACAGTGCTAAAGAATATAGGAGAACATTAAAGTTGTATAAAACATAGTCAGGTATTACATGAAAAGTTGAGTAATGCAAAATAATGTGCGTATATAGTAGCACATTATATATATATATATATATATATATATATATATATATATATATATATATATATATTGTCTTTATCTTTTTTGAAGCTGTTTTCCCCAGCACCTTGAGGGCAAGAAGTATTCTAGTTTTTGAGTTTGTATTTCCAGCACCCAAGACAATACTGGGTATATAATAGATGCATAATAAATGTTTGCTGAACTTTTTAGAGTAGTAAAGAATTGGAAACAGAGTATGCTGGCTAGTTAGAGAATGGCTAAATAGAATATGGTACCTGAATGAAATGGAATATTTTAAGAAATGATAACTATGAAGAGCACAGAGAAGCACTGGAAGACTTACATGAACTGCTACAGAATGAAATAAACAGATGTAGGAAAATAACACACAACCATTATAACAATATGAATGAAAACAACAACAAAATAATACTATGAAATTATAATAACTAAACTTGGTACCAAAGAAGAGATAAAAGAAAGTGCCTTTTTCATCTTTGCAAGGATAGGGTATTATGGATATGGGACACAAATATGCCAAGCCTTTTTAATACGTTGTTTAGATTTACTGAGCTATTTATCCCACATTTATTTATCTCATACTTTATGAGAAGGGAAAGAGGGTAGCCATGTGGTACAGTGTATAATTTGGATTGGAGTCAGGAAGACTTATTTTCATGAGTTCAGATCCTATTTACTGAGGTGTGACCCTGGGCAAGTCATTTATTCTGTTTGCCTCAGTTTCCTCACCTGTAAAATGAGCTGGAAAAGGAACCACCAAATGATTCCAGATTCTTTGCCAAGAAAACTCCAAAATGGGATCATGAAGAGTAGAAAACAACCAGAATAAACTACTAACAACTACACAACTAACAACTACTAACAATAAATAAACAACTAAACAACTACAATAACAGAAAGATCTCTGAGGGCAAGGTTAGGAAGAAAGACACCGGGAAATGATGAAAAACAAAAGCTTTCAACAATTTTTTTGAAAGAAGTTCTTGCTGAATTTAATTAGTAGCAAGTATGTAATGTGAGCAGTATGGGCACTGAATGTTATAGGGTCTCAGAAGGAGAGAACACAAAAGGCTAGAGTCAGAGAAACCTTCCTAGTTTTCTGATTTAAGATGGATTTTTAGAAAGGGATACACTTTGCATATGTGGGGAGGAGAAGGAAAAGTAGGGGAATGTTATGAGCCAAGGTCTGGAGGTGGGAATAGCATCTTCAGATGATGAGTCTGATTAGCGTAGAGGAACAATAAAAAATGAAGCTAGTCGGGCAGGTTGGGGGTCCCAATCAATAGGAAAACATCTGTTAAGGATCTCCTAGGAGTGAGGCATTATGTTAATTGCTGCCAATGCAAGGAAAGATTTTGCCTGCCCTTAAGAAGCTTAGCTTTTAATGTAAATAACTGGGTGCATAAAAGATATATCCAAAGTAGATGAAAGCTCATTTCAAAGGAGAAAGCAGTTGGTGGGGAAGGGAGGTAAGGAAAGACTCTCTGACAGAGGGGAGATTCTGAGCTCGGTTCTGAAGGAAATTTGGGAATCTTAGAGATAATGATCAGGAAAGAACACATTCTAGGATAGGAGAACATGACTGCAAAGTCAAGATGTCAGGAGATGGACTGTTTTGTGTGAAGAACAGCCAGCAGGCCAATGTTGCTGTATCGTAAAAAACATAGAATAAAGCCAAAGGATGGAGAGGTAGGAAGGGGTGGATTGTGAAGAGCTTCAGATGCCAAACAGAGCACTAAAACATCTTAAAGGCCAGAGTAAAGAAATAAAACTTGCCTGAAAATGAGTTTCTGCACATAATATTGGATTGGCCGTTGCCTGGAAGGACAACTCCTTTGGGTTGACCAGCAGGCCAAGTAAGGATACCCATTTTCTTCTTTTTCCAAAGTTTTTTTTAATGCCTTTTGTTTTTAAACCATTTTTATCTCCCAGTATACTTTCCCACCACCATACTTCTTCACCCACATTTCTAATAAAGAATGAACAAGTTAAAGCACATCTGATAACATATTATACCCATTGTCCCCACAACTTTTCTCTGACAGAAGCATTTTCTCTTCTGTATTATTCTGGCACAAATACTAATCATTACAATTAAATAGATGGCAATGAAGTCCAATTTCTATCATCTCCATTGATCTGCTGGGATCTCTGCCTCCCTTTTCACATAGTGGTCTCATCTCCCACCGGGGCCAACAAGGGATGCCCTTGGGCCCTAACCAAAACAGCTAAGAACTCTACGTTGGTCAAAGAAGGTTGCATTAGAAGGCCAAAAGGATGTTACCACCTGATTTCCATTATGTTCTGTGCTAATTTCTTTTAGGCCCAGGGGAAGGGTCTAATGCTTCACTTTTATGAGCCATTTAACAAGCACTAGGATAGGAAATTGATAGCTAACAGAAACAGAATGCAGATTATTCCCTCCCTGTCCCCATGAACAAAAAGTGAATCAAACCTCCCCATCTTGAGGGGGTTATTCCAAGGTCAGAGGCCCAGAAGACCAAAGACCAGAGCTGGAAAAGCCCTTAGAGATCCATTAAGTCCAATGGCTCTTAACAGGGGTCTGTGGATAGATAGGGGGAGGGATGTCTGTGAACTTGGAAAGGAAAAATTACATCTGAATTTTAACTTTTCTGACTGAAACCTGGCATTTCCTTTCATAAAAATGATTCTGAGAAAGAGACCATAAGTTTCACCAGATGGATCAAAGGGTGAATGACATAGCAAAAGTTAAGAACTCCTGAAATACTCCAATCCCTTGTTTTTATAGAGAAAAAAGCTCAGTCCCAGGGAAGTTAAGAGGCCTGATAGAGCACCAGACCTGGAGCCAGAACAACTTATATTCATAAATTCAAATCCAACTTCAGACATTTAATTAGCTGTGTGACCCTGAGCAAGTCAATTCACCCTGTTTGCCTCAGTTCTCTCATCTATAAAATGATCTGGAGAAGGAAATGGCAAACCACTAGCTATGTGACTTTGGACAAGTCACATCGTCCCACTTGCCTCAGTTTCCTTACCTGTAAGATAAACTGGAGAAGGAAATGGCAAACCACTAGCTGTGTGACTTTGGACAAGTCACATCATCCCACTTGCCTCAGTTTCCTTACCTGTAAGATAAGCTGGAGAAGGAAATGGCAAACGACTGCAGTATCTTTGCCAAGAAAACTCCAAATGGGGTCATAAAGAGTTGGACATGACCAAAACAGCTAAGCAATAATAACAAACCTCTGGTTTCGGATACAGCATTCACACTTGTGAAGGATCAGTGCTAAAAAATGTCAATCACAAAGACTTCATACATGGCTCATAAGCACAGTAACTTTTGGCTGCTTAATGCTAGACACTATTCTAGGACCAAAGACTGCTACCATGATGGAGCCTCACTTTTAAAAAACACCTTAAGAGAGCTAAGCTTTTTAATTTTAGATTAAGCCATCGGGCAGAGAAGATTTGGCCGAGAATTAAAGGGTGAAGTTCCAATTGTTCACTGAAGACCATATGCACCCAGAGAGAGGGATATGAAATATGGACCACAACATAACATTTTCATGCTCTCTATTGATGTTTGCTTGCACTGTGTTTCCTTTCTCTGATTTTCTTTTTTTTTCTTGTAGATAGGATTTTTCTTGCACAACTTGTCAAGTATTTCAACATTATTAACATGTAGTGGACTTCCTGCCATCTAGGGGAGGGGAGGGGACTGGGGGTAAAATTTGTAATGGAAAGCTTTGTAAAGATCAATGCTGGGGAACTATCCATACATATGTTATACAAATAAAAAGCTTTAATAAAAAAAGAGAATTAAAGGGTGAGTACCTCAACTACAGCTCAATTCTCTGAAACTCCTGGGCCAGATCCCAAATTCTTCTGTTTTTCTTCCCAACTGAAAGATTTTTTTAAAAAAATATTCAACTGCATTTTATTTTTCAAATACATGTAAAGATAGTTTTCAACATTTGTTTTTATAAGACTTTGTGTTCCAAAGTTTTCTCCCTCCTTCGCCTACCTCCCCTCGTCCCCAAGAAAGCAAGTAATCTGATATAGGTTAAATATGTGCAATACTTTTAAACAGGTTTCCATATTTTCATGTTGCACTAGAAAAATCAGACCAAAAGGGAAAAAAACATGAGAAAGAAAAAAAGTGAAAATACTATTCTTTAATCCATATTCAGTTTCCATAGTTCTATCATTTGATAGAAATGCATTTTTTTATCCCAAATCTATTGGACATCACCATATTGTTGAGAAGAGTCAGTTCCATCACAACTGATCATCACATAATCTTATTGTTGCTGTGTACAATGATTTCTTGGTTCTGCTCACTTCACTCAGCATCAGTTCATGTAAGTCTTTCCAAGCTTTTCTGAAATCAGCCTCCTCATCATTCTTATAGAACAATAATATTCCATAACATTCATATACCATAATTTATTCAGCCATTCTCCAACTGATGGGCATCCACTCAATTCCCAATTCCTTGACACTACATCAAGGGCTGCTACAAACATTTTCGCACATGTGGGTTCCTTTCCCATTCAGATCCCAAATTCTGCCAACTATTGCCCCGATCTTTGAGCAGCATTAGAAATTCATCATTTTGGGGGCAGCTAGGTGGCGCAGTGGTTAGAGCACCAGCCCTGAAGTCAGGAGGACCTGAGTTCAAATCTGGTCTCAGACACTTCCTAGCTGTGTGACCCCGGGCAAGTCACTTAACCCCAATTGCCTCAGCAAAAAGCAAAAAAAAAAAAATTCATCATTTTTCTCGATGTGGCCACCTTTCCTCCTTGCCTCCCACCTCTTGCCTGGGAAATGATCATCAAATTAACATTGACACTGCTACTATGGAAGGTTGAGACAATTTAATCAGTCTATTGTTCTGCTCGGAAGCCCCATGATCTGGACTCACAATCTGCCTGAGTCAAAGCTTTCTTCCTGATCACCTTTCACTCCTTCATACCCACTCAAGAATAACTCATCTTTCTGGGGTCCCCATTCCATTCCGGTCTCCCCTTCCATTGTACCCCGAATTCTATTATTAACCAACTGCCCTTGATCCTAAGTTTGGATCCTTCCACTAAAATCACTCTATAGAATATCTGCTTTTAATCACATTGTTTCTTTCCAAAAGAAGCTCCCCGAGGACAAGAATGATGTTATATTTTTCTTTGTATCTCCAGCAACTGTCACAGAGCATGGAACTTAGTAGATCATTAATAAATGCTTGTCAAGCTTAACTGAATCCTATGATAATAAGATCTCTACTGAAACAAACAAAAAATCTGAGAATCCCTCTTTAAATCTTATAAAGCTTCACAACCTTAACAGTAACCTTAGCATGTAAATCTTCCCCTTGTTTCCATAATGAAAACTTATCATCTTTTCATTGGCGTCCGGACAACTCGCGTAAGGGCCCTGTTATTTCAAGAATTTCACAGGGACCTTTTCAATTGTTCCCCCGGTGGAGAAGATGGAAAAGCTACTCTTCACTCCTGCATTCTTGTGGCCGATTCCGGCCCAGCTGCCTCTCGTCCAGACCCCCCAGGAGGAAAGATTAGAAGGCACGCAGCCATTGAGGATGCTGAACCGGGAAGAATTGTAAACATGGGGACTTGGCTGCAAACCACGAAGGCTTTCCGTAAAGCTCATGGGGTGGGAAGAAGAATGGCAGGAGGGAAATCCGATGACAGGAAGAGATAATCCCAGAGAGCTGCCCCAGCAGGGAGAAGGATGGAGTCCTGAGGAAATGATTGTCTGGGGCTCAGAGAGCTTGATTCACTGGCCAGGAGGTGGAGGTGGGACCAGGGCAGCGGCTCCCAAGGTTTGAGCCTCGGCTACTGGTACCATCATGGGGCACTGGGCTTGGGGTCAGAAACACCTGTCTCAGTTACAAAAGCTTCTTCCTTAGCTTTGTGACTGTTGGTAAGTCCAGGTCTCTCTGGCACTTCGTTGTTTCATCTGTAAAATTCATATTATAGTAATATCTATCTTCCAGGGTTATTAAGAAACTATCAAACTAGATAGTATTTGTAAAATATGTTGAAGAACTTACAGCATTATATGAGCATGAGTTATTATTATTATTACTGTTGTTGTTTTATATAAAAACATCTAAATGTTATATATAACAACAATAATATATTTGTATATATTAGTATATATATGTACGTATATATGTACATATATATTTGTGTGTGTATATATATATATATTACCTAGGATAAAGATTTATTTCCCTTTTATATTCTCAAACCTAACAATATTTAACACATGGCACTTGGTTAATAAATATTTAGTGATTAAAGGAGTGATTGTTCTCCCAGGGTTTCAGTTTCCTCATCTGTAAAAGAGGGATGGACCTCAGAAATTGCACCTCTAAATTCTACAAATTTACAAATTCCCTCTTTGATTTTGGGGAACTCCCTAAACTGTCTGGTTATCTAGAGCTATTGGACAATATCAAGAAAATGGGAGAGCTGGACTTTGACACTGACTCTTGGATTGGAGGATCCAAGTTCAGATCCTGGCTCTGATGCTTTACTTACCTGTTTGATCTTGAGTTCCCCTCCCTAGGCCTCCACTTACCACTTTGTAAAAGAGGCAGCTAGAGGGTGCAGTGGATAGAGCACCAGTCCTGGAGGCCACAGGATTTGAATTCAAAAAAGATATTACTAGTTGTGTGATCCTGGGCAGGTCACTTCACCCTGTTTGCCTCAGTTTCCTCACCTGTAACATGAGCTGGAATGGGAAATGGAAAACCATTCCAGTGTCTTTGCCAAGAAAACCCCAAATAGGGTCACAAAGAATCAGACACAACTTAAAAAAAACTAAAACAACCTATTAAAATGATACTTTACAATTATCATCTCATTGATCCTTAGAATAATTCTGGAAGAAAGATGCTATTATGACATGTGCATGTATGTATGTTTGTATGTATGTATGTGTTTATATATACATATATCTACACGCATGTATTTATATATATATATATATTATATATGTAAACCCACATATATTAGGAAACAGAGACTCACATCTCATAAGTGTCTGGCCTTTAAACTCAGGTCTTCCTGACTACAGGTTCAGCACTCTATACACCATGGGGTCACCTAGAAGCACATAATGCCCATGTGCATGGCTGGATTTACTATCTTATACAGTCTGGAGATATTCACACCAGACCAATCCAAATAATACAGAAAGTATCTGAGCTAGAAATAGGAGTCTTTATCTTTTTTTTTCCCTGAAAGTGACTAGTGCTAGGAATGGCCACTATTTTTCTCAGATTAAATGCACCATCATGGGCTTCAAGACATCCAACAGTCTCTAGCACCTCAATGACTTTTTGATGGATAAGCATGACATTGAAAGAACCACACCATCCTAGGGTAACATGGCGGTCTTTATCTATACAAGTCTACTGACTGGTACCATGTTCTCTATTGGTCTAGCCACATTAAGTCTCATGAGAAGCAAAAAGTAATCTTGCCAGGAGTCAAGAAGCTTTCAGGCAAGATAGGCCTCCTGATATAGAAGATATCACAGGCAGAGGAGTTATAGATAGCGATGATAATGACAGCTTTGAGCTTTGGGGCTTCAACAAGGACAAAAGTGAAAAAAGAAAAAAACAAACAAAAAAAACCTAAAAAAATAATGTCCCATTCAGTATAAGTTAAAGAATTTTCAAAGCCTGCCATGGTGGCCAAGTCTTCTCCCTTACTGGTCATAAAACCTAGGGATGATGAGGCTGATATGGAGAATTGTGTCAAAAGCTCTGCCTGGGAATTGTCTAAACCAGAAGTATCAAACATGTCTTCCTAATGTGGAAATAGTTGGAAATTTAAAAAAAATAAGTAAAAATTCAATACAACATAGATAATGTTAATTTGTGGTTTTCTAAGTCAGCATGCAGCCTGAAGGATTCTGTTTCTTTTTGAATATGTTCCATCTCTGTCACTCGGTTTCTGTCTCTCTGTCCATCTCTTCTCTCTCTTCCCTCCCTCTTTCTCATTGGGTCTCCCTAACTGTCCTAGTTGTTGTCAACTGGTTGTTGCCCTTCATTGTTGAAGAGGACTAAAATGATGTTACTATGTTAGAATTGAGTTAACTATGGCTGATCAGACCAATATGAGCTCGGAATGCTCTGCCATAAGCTGGACACAAATAGTCAATTCTGTTTTGCTCATACACAGCACCTTCTCTGATGAGGGCACACCTGTATCTCCCATGTCATCCAATCAGTTCTAAAGTTCTTAAGAAAGACCTTGAGAGTGTCCTTGTATTGATTTTTCTGACGACTTGGAAGTGTTTGCCATGTGTGAGTTCTCCATTTTAAAAAAGGAGCTAATCATTAAATGGATTGTATAAGGCAAAATGGATGATTTTGTTTTTTTTTCTGAGTTGAAGAGTTTTTGCACAAACAAATTTAATGCAGTTAGGATGAGAGGGAAGACAGATAACTGGGGGGGGAATTCTTTGCTGCAACTTCCTTTGAAAAAGTTATGATATCTAAGATATATGAGGAATTGATTCAAGTTCTTAAGACTTAAGATTCATTATCCAATGGATGAGAATGATCAAGGGATATAAGTAGACAGTTTTCAGGAAAAGAGATCCAGGCTATCAATAACATGTAAAGTGTTCTAACTCACTAATAAATATTGCTTTTTGGTTAAAAAAAGGTAAAAAAATTTACACCATTTGTTAATATTATTATCTTTTAAAAGGAAGTAGAAGGAAAAACACTCAAATAATTGTAATGTGGAAGCAGAGATGTGATGGATTGGGTTTTAGGCTTAGAAAACTGTCTCCGTGCTTTCCACACTTCCTATCACCTAGGACAATTGATCTCACCTTTTTGCCTCTCAAGTAATTCTCTTGGACTTACCTACTAAGTCATAGAAAGCTTACAATCTACAATGGTGGAAGAAGCACCCATGCTGGGAGTGTCCACACTGACAAAAATTTTCACTGAGGGTCTTTAGGTGAAGGCTTAATTGTAGATCATTGGATACCAGTAATATATTAGTATCAAATGAGTAGCAAACCATTACTGATGATCCTTTAGATCCAACCATTCAATCAGTCCAAAATTTACCCTAAACTGTATTTCATTTTGTCCATATCCTGCCATATTTGTCCAAAATAGGTAAAGAAACTATGTTAAATGTTTTGCTCAAATATAGGTAATCCACTTTTACCAAATCACTTGCCTTCTCAATGTGGGGGGAGGAGAGGAAGAGTAGCAGAAAATTTGGAACTCAACATTGTAAAAAAAAAACCCAAAGGCTAAAAATTATTTTTTATATAATTGGGAAAAATTAAAAATCAAAATATAGGTAAGCCAAATTGATCCTCTTATTTACCAATCTGTCAAAAAGAGATTTCTAGGTAACACAGTGCCCACAACTCTGGACCTGGAGTCAGGAGGTCTTAAATTCAAATGTTCTCTTAGTCACTAAGTTACTGTATGATCCTTTCTTTTTTTTTAATTTTATTTTATTTGCATAACATATGTGTGGGTAATTCTTCAACAATAACCCTTACATAGCTTTCCGTTACAAATTTTCCCCCCAACTCCCCACCCCTCCCCTAGATGGCAGGATATCCACTACATGTTAATTATGTTAAAATATTGGCAAATCGAATATATGTATACACATTTCCAAACTTATCATTGTTGTGCAAGAAAAATCTTATCTACACAAACGATATATCAGATAAAGGAAACACAATGTAAGCAAACATCAATCAAGGAGGATGAGAATGTTATGTTGTGGTCCACATTTCGCATCCCTCTCTCTGGGTGTATATGGCTTTCTTCAGTGAACAATTGGAGGTGGTTTGAAACATTTCATTGTTGAAGAGAGCCATGTCCATCAGAATTAATCGTCATATAGTACTGTTGTTGCCGTATATAATGATCTCCTGGTTCTGCTCATTTCACTCAGCATCAGTTCATGCAAGTCTCTCCAGGCCTCTCTGAAATCATCTTGCTGGTCATTTCTTACAGAACAATAATATTCCATAACATTCATATACCATAATTTATTCAGCCATTCTCCAATTGAAGGGCATCTATTCAATTTCCAGTTTCTAGCCACTATAAAAAGGGCTGCCACAAACATTCTTGCACAGGTGGGGCCTTTTCCTTCCTTTATGATTTCTTTGGGATATAAGCCCAATAGAAATGCTGCTGGGTCAAAGGGTATGCACAGTTTGATAACTTTTTGAGCATAGCTCCAAATTGTTCTCCAGAATGGCTGTATCCGTTCACAGCTCCACCAACAATGCATCAGTGTTCCAGCCCTCCCACAACCCCTCCAACATTCATGTATGATCCTTTCTTAATCACTTTCAGCTTCTATTTCATCTGTAAAGTGGAGATCATATTAGCACTTGCCTCAGAGATGAACTAATATTTAGAAAAAAAATTGCAAACCTTAATAATAATATCACTCAAATATAAATAATATTCAAAATAAAAATTTTAATAATGAAAATATTTTAAAATAAATTCATGATAGCCATTATTATTAAAAAGGAAATAGGATTAATCTGAATGATCTGCTCTTCATGAGGAAATATTATTTTTATTGTTATTGTTAATACAAAATAATACATTCTAGAATTTTGCCAAGAATCAAAATCGAATTCACTGGGCTATGTTCTGCAGACCCTCTTCCTTTTTTGAAGGACAGGGCAACATTTGGCCATCTCCAATATGAGGCAGTTCCACAATCATCACTCCTTTAGGTTCCTGAGATGTTGTTTCCTGGGTCTGGTGACTTGAACTTAACCAGGATAATTAAGTGCTCTCTCTTAACATCTACCTACTTTGAAGAAATGCTTTCCAAGTAGGAGGAAATAAAGAGAGACTTTGGGAAACAGATCACAAGTCTTGAAGAGAAACATGATATGGCCATGATGGAGGACTTCAATAATCCAGACATCTGCAGGAGCTCTCTCTCTGCCAAAAGCCAAACAGTTAATAAATGACTCCTTGATTTGTGTTAATAAAAATGTCATTTTCCAAAAGGTGCAGCAACTAGTAAAGGGAAATTCTGCACTGAATCTCATGCTCATTAACAGGAAGAACCAGGTGCTAGGGTGAAAATGATGGAAAATGACCACTGCCACTTAGGATTTGTGATATAAAATAAGTATTCTGGTGGGAGGAGGGATCCTTTTGACTATGCATCAAACCAGATGGCCACTAAAGATCTTTACAACTCTCAAATTCAGTGATATTTTTCTTAGGTTTCAATTCCTTATTAACTATTTAGTTCAATTCTTTTCAGACTCTCAATTATTCTCTTTGAAAAGATAAGTGAAAATAATAATGGAGTGATCACTTCTTCTCTACATGTGTTAGTTTTCATCATTCTACCCACTTTGAATGGGGGGTTGTCATTCCTTCTTTTGATATGTTTTTCCCCAAATAGTTGTTTTGTTTTAAACAAACCCTTTCATCTTTCCTTACAGTATTTCTTCAAAGCCTCAGTTCATTCTGAGCTTCAGCACTGGACCACCTTCTTTCAAGATAATGCCATACCTTTATAATCATCTTCTGTTACCATACCTTATTTCTATGAATAATAGAATAAGATTTGGCTCATATCTTCCTAAATTTAAATCATTCCACAGGTTTTCTGTGCATCTATTCACATCAGTCTCATTAGGCAATTAATCCCCCCCTTTTCCTCTATGTTCCCCTATACACATCAGTCTCATTAGGCAATTAATCCCCCCTTTTCCATCTTCAAAGAGAGAATTGTTTCTCTCTGTCTTCAGAATTTCCCTCTTGTGAGAATCACATCCTTCCTGGGTGTACTTCCCCCATAAAATATTAGTCAAGGGGATGGAATGGAAAAGTGGTTATTAGTGCTTACCATGTGCCAAGTCCTGATGATATGATTAGAAAAGAGGCACAGGTAAGAGGTGATAGCTTCAGGGGAGATGGGAAAGCCAGGTAGTCCTTATAATTTAGGAGAGAACTCCTTCAGACACAGTGATGGACTAGACTTTTTTTAATACCCAGGAGTTCAGAAGACAAAGAGCAGAATAGAAGGTATAGCTTTGGTGAACCTAAAGAGAAATGGGAAGCAGGACAGACAGATTGTATCCAAGCAAGGATTTTGGGGGAAAAGATGGCGGTCCCAAAGGTCGTGTGGAGATATATGGGGTTTATGGTGTTTAGGAATGAGCCAGGGTATAAAGGGCTTTAAATGCCAGAGGATTTTAAATTTGATCTTACATATGATAGGGAGCCATTGGAGTTTATTAAGGAGGAGAGTCAGGAAAATCACTTTAGTGTCTGAATGAAGGATGGATTGGGGTAGGGAGAGAATTGAGGCAGGTAGACCCCCTACCAGCTTTTGCTGCAGGACAGGTGTGAGATAATAAAGGTCTGGATCCAGGTGGGATGATGTGAAAAGAGAAAAGGGGGCATACTCCAGTGATGTTGCCAAGAAGAAATTGATAGACCTTGCCAACAGTGGGTGAAAAATAGTGAAAATTCCAGGATGTTACTAAAATTATGAACTTAAATGAGAGGTCACTTCCCTTCATTTCCAGTCTCCCCTTTCCCCCACCCCTATCACCTAGTTCTTCCTTACTGGTAAGAACCAAGTCCAAGCTGAATCTGAACAAGCCCATTCTCCCATCATAATCTCAGTTTCCTTCTTTGTATAACACATATTTGAAAATCTTAAAATGCCTTATTAATATTGATTATTATTGCTACTATTATTGATGACAACCATGGATCTTCCAATTTGTAAATAAGGAAATTATCTTCAAGGTCGAGCCAAAAAAATTTTGGTTACTCTACTTTTAGTGGAGAAAAATGCCAGAGGATGTTGGAATAAATTAAAGTCCCTCTTACCCCCCACCCCCATCTAGTAGTACCTAGATTGGCTCCATGACAGACTTGTGATCTATTTTTTGAACTCCTCATCTATTTCCTCTCTCTGTCCAGGAGATCTGTAGGATATTCTCATAACAATATCACTTTTGTCTCTGATTCTCTTGATCTTCATCCAAATATTCTCCCTTATATTTTCCCCCATCAACCTTAGGATTTTCTCATATTAATTTTCTCTTCTTAAAATAAGATATTCTCCCTTTTGCATACATTACACCCTTCTAAAGCCATGGATTCCATCCCACCAAGTCCCAGTGGCAACTTTGAGGTCCAATTTTCTTTCTTACATGAAGATACATAATTCACTTTGCTTGTTACCCATTCTTTGTGAATTTACATTCAGGAATCAGTGGACATAATTATTCTTAATAATATCTACTTCCTTTCCTGAATTTTATCTCCTGTGACTTTCTAAGCCAATAATAATAATAATAATAACAATGGCTAACATTTATGTTTAACTATGTGTCAGGCATTGTGCCTAAGCTTTTTACATTATCTCATTTGATCCTTGAAACAACTCTGGGAGGTAATTTTACCTTCTAATTTTACAGAGAAGAAAACTGAGGCAAACTGAAATTAAGTGCCTTGTCCAGGATCACACGGTTAGTAGGTATCTGAGGCCATCCATATTTGAACTCAAGTCCTGCTGTTATCTAGGGGCTATTGTGTTGTTAGTTCCCTAACTCTCCTATATGTTTGATTCTCTTTTGATCATATTTTCAAAATTCCAGGTACATAAAATTTTTACCAACCTTTATTAGTTTCACTTTGTCCAGAGCCAGACGCTATAATATTCTTCACATTGTTGAGCTCAGTTCTTTGGATCACACTTCAGCCTTTTAGAAGGTCTTTAAACCTTAATCCTTTTCAGTCTACAATGGGTAAGCTGAACTCAGTTTTTCCTTCACCTTTTGGAAAAGCAATGTGGGAAACTTGGGAATGTTGGATTAGAATCCTAGCTCTTACTCTTGAGAGATGTGCATTTTTACACAAACCCTATCTGAGACTCAATTATTCCTTGGAGCAGCAGAGTTTAACTCCTTGACCCTTCCCTGCAGAGTGAAGACCAGGACTGTAGAACCAGAAGATCATCTGATCTAATGGTCTTAGACTAAAAAAAAAAAAAAACCAAACCAAATCTTTGCAGACTTAGAAAACCACAAATTAACATTACCCATGTTTCCTTGTATTTTCATTTTGTTAAAGATGTCCCAATTACATTTTAATCTGGTTCAGTCTTAGTGCTCAGTTTAATATATCTGACAACCTCATTTTATAGAAGCAGGAATTGAAGGCCAGAAAGGTAATCATTCTCCTCAAGATCACATAGCCAGTAAGTTTTTAAGGTGGGACTTGAACCCTGGACATAGAATCATAGATCTAGAACTAAAAGGGACCTTGAATGCCATAAAGTGAAGTGACCCAAATAATATGAACCAGAAGCAGGATTTGAACACAAGTCTTTGGGCTGCAATTCCAGTATTCTTTCTTCTACACCATGTTATGGTTTAGAAATATATTCTGTTTTGGTGTTAGAGCAAAAGGCATTATTTCTGGATAATTAATGTCCTAGACTACTTAGAATCATAGACTCTTGGAATTAGAAGATACCTTAAGAGAGAGCCAAGATATTCTATATCCTTTTAAATTTTAGATTTTAAATTATGAACTAAACCATCAAATGCATACAAAATAATTAAATTCCTGAAAGAGATTATCAGAAATTCTGTTTCCTTTTCCTTCCTCAGTGAATCTAACCCAGAGATAAATTTCTTCTTCCTGTACAGAAGGGGCTCATAGCCCCTAGCCTCAAAGTGATTTTTCTATCACTTTGCTTCCTTATTTCCTAATGGGTATAAGGGTATAATGACATTTTTCAAGATGCTTCCCTGAAGATCCTCACGTTAATGAAACTAAACATTGGTGAGGTACGGTTAAACCATGTTAATTCAGCAGGATGGCTCCAGTTAGAAATGCTGGCAACGAGTGCTTGCACCATCAAGCTCCCACAAGGTCCAGAGGCAAAATAGCTTGTCCATTTATCACAGAGATGGTAATTGTTGAAGGTGGAATTCGAATCCAGGTTTCCTTGACTTGGATTTTATCCACTCTGCCTCATTTACATGGTAGCTGGAGTCACTGGATTATTCTCAGTGATCCAAGCTTCTGGGGATGGTATCTAACATTGATACTCTCAGGGCTCAAAGGACCCTCAGAAATCATTGAACCCAATCCTTCCATTTTTCAAAGAAAAATATTAACATCCAGAAAGTTGAAATTATTTGGGTCTTGCCAAACACTTTAGTAGAGAGGAGAGTTTCTGGAATCAGAGGATCGATCTAGGTGTCAGTCCCACTTCTGAAGCTTTCTACCTGTGTCATCTTAAGCAAGTCACTCAAGTTCCCCGTGCCTCAGTTTCCTTATTTGTAAAATGAGAAAATTGGACCAGATGGCCTATGAAACTGCTTCCAGTTTTTCACCTATGATCCCATGGTTCCAAGTTCAGCAATCTATTCATTCTACCATCCCACAACTTAAAGAAACAAGTGAAAAACTGGGTACCATTGGGCAAACTCTCTATTTCTATCCATATACCCTTCTTGAGAAAAACAACAGATGGCTTGAGATCCCTGCAAAGATAGCACACTCCATGGCAGGAGTCACATAGGAGCTTTATAACTAGCTCATAAGTCAACTGTCAAGGATAACTAGCTACTTCCCCAAATTCCTCTTCTCTCCCTTGAGGCTCAGAAAATCTAAATCTTGCTTTCCACTAGCCGTCTTTTTCCCAGCTGAAGCTGAGTGGGATGTGAAGGCAAAGAAAGCATTTTGGGTTGCATTTCCCATATGTTCTCTCTTGGATGACAAGAAAAAGAGCAGAGATAATAAGGCCCCTGGAATGGGGGCACGGTGGGAGGGAGCAGAGGAAGAGGAAGTGGGAGGAATACAGACAACTCTCTCCTGGTTGAAGGAACATCCATCCTGAGCCCAGGAAAGAGGCCCACTGTGGAGGCTGGGGATATTAAAATCATCTTTACATCATTTTTTATCCCCAAAATAAATACTGGGGCCTGAAACTTGTAGCCACCTCTCCTCCCCTACAAATGGTCAACTTGCAGAGTTGTTAATGCATGAAAAGCCCCAGTGGGGTCTATGATCTAGTGGCAACCCCAATTATCCATCATGGAGCCCACTGATGTGGCCAGCAGAGCCTGGGTCACCCCCTGATTGAGCTGGCAGAAGATGTAGGCAATGTCTGTGGTTGTCCCCCCCAGCCAGACCCAAGAGAAGGGTCATACTGTTTAACCTCCCTGGGGCAAGAGCCAACAGAGCTTTATATTGGATCGAGCAGGACTTCTGTCAAGATAAAGACCTAAGTGTTGGTACAATGGGCTCTCTAGGGACTTTTCAGTACACAAGCCCTTAAAGGGCAGACCCTCTGGTCCTTTCTTCCCATGCTTCGCTTCTTGGATGGTGAGGAGACTTGACAGCAGCAGGGAAAAAGAATCTGGTATTGTGAGAAAAGACCCCTGGCTGGTTTTGACGTCAGCGGAGCTGGGTGAGAAATTTGTTTCTGCTGAGGTACCTGGTACGCTGTGGTTCTGAAAGCTGGAGACCAGAAAAAGGCCCAAGAAGGGAATGAAGGCCAGTATATCCCCCCCAAAAAAACAGAGGCTCCCAAGATGGAGGAGTACACCAGTGGGAGAAGGGGGTGATTCTTCCAAAGGAAAGCTCTAGGTTGGAAAGACCTCAATGACAGCTGGATCTTCCAGGGGAGGGGGTCTTGGGTGCCGAGGAAGTTGCAGAAGGAGAAAGTATGATTTGGAAGTCTGGGACCTGGGATGAGATGGAAGGACAGTACATGTCCATAAAGTGGAAGTTCCAAGGAGGAACTCACCAATGGAAGATGAGGGATTTTCCAGCTATTATAAATATTTTAGTCTCATATTTTATATGAGACCTTTTTCATCATTGATGCCTTTGGGGCATTGGTCTAGCCAATCAAGGGCATGGATATTTTTTTTTCCTTTTTTTTTCTGAGACAATGGGGAGGGGGCAGAGCCAAGATGGCGAGGTGAAGACGCTGACTCTCTGTTTCCTCCTCTGACCTCTCAAATCAACAATAAAACAACAAGCCTCTGAACTGATCTTTAAGTCAACGAATCCAGAAATATTTGGACACTGCTTGAAGTTACCTCTGAAGAACTTCATATCAGATCTGTTTCAGTCGGGCAGCGGGATAAACAGTTTGCTCGGTGCAGTCCGGAACTGAGGGCAGAGACCTGGGTGGGGGGGAGTTCAGCTCAGCGTGGCAGAAACTCCAAACTCCAAACACCTGGGGAGTATCTGAGGCACTCAGGATACTCTGCCCTGATTGGGGGCAGGTGTTCTGGCAGATTTGCCTTTTATAAGGAGTAACTGGGCAAAGTCCTAGCCCCACCAGCCCAGCACCGGAACTTAATTAGTGGAAATTGCCCCAGGGCAAACTACAACTGCCGGCCGCTTCTCTAGCCTTAAACAGACCTCCATGTGGTCTAAAAAAATGAGTAAGAAGCAGAAGAGAGCTCTCACCATAGGCAGCTTCTATGGAGAGAAAGAAGGGCAGACCCCAAAGCCTGAGGTTCCTATGGGCAAAACAACTCCAGAGAAAGCCATCAAGGACCATCACTGGTCCCCTTTTCAAAAGGCCTTCCTGGAAGATTGCATAAAGAATCTCAAAAGAGAGCTGGAGGATAAATGGGAAAATAAACTGAGATCAGTGCAAGAAGGATATAAAGCCCTACAAAAGAGATATGAAAAAGATACCAATTTATTGAAAAACAAAATTGGTGAATTGGAAATAGACAACAATGCACTGAAAAATAAAATTAGTGAAGTGGAAAAAGAGTGCAATGAACAAAAAAATTCAATTGGCCAGTTACAAAAGGAGCTAAAAAAAGGTAACTGAAGAAAACAACACTTTAAAAATAAGAATTGAACAAATGCAAGTGAATGACTCAATAAGACTTCAAGAATCAGTCAAACAAAAACAAAACAATGAAAAAATGGAAGAAAATATGAAATATCTGAGATAATTGGGGTTAAGTGACTTGCCCAGGACCACACAGCCAGGAAGTGTTAAATGTCTGAGGTCAGATTTGAACTCAGGTCCTCCTGACTTCAGGGCATGAACATTTTTGCCACTTTATATGCACAATTCCATACTGCTTTCCTAAATATTGAACCAATTCACAACTGCACCCACAATGCTTTTCAACACCCTTCCAACATTAACTATTCCCATTTCTTATCATCTTTATTAATTTGTTGCATGTGAAGAGAAAATCAAAGGGCAGCTCCCTCATTTTAATGATAAGGAAAGTCAGATTACTTATCCAAAGTAATAGGATAACAAAGCTGGGACTCAGAGCTTTGTCTCAGAGTCCAAATTCATTGGGTTGCACCCACTGTACAGAGCTAGAACTAAAATAATCGGATTTTCTCCATCATTTAAAGATGAGGAAAATGGGGCCCAGAGAAGTTATGGGGATTATCAGAGGTAGATTCTAACTCCAGAGCCAGTGTTCTGTACCATCCCATTTCTTCTTCGAATTTAGATTTAAAAAAAAAGACAAAAAGCAAACTTTTCATCAATTCTTCATCAGTTCAGGGGTAACTGATTCAAATCCTGCCTCAGGCACTTATGAGTGACACAAACATGACACATGACAATGTCACAACCCCTCTGATGAAAATAATGTTATTTTGACCCTGTTCTTTTCAGGAAAAGGAAGGTTCTTTGCCCTCCCTATGTGGGACAGTAAAAAGAGTAGGATGATTCGAGTTCAAATCCCACTTCTGATACTACTGGTGTGACCTTGGATAAGCCCCCTTTGGAGCCTCATGTTCTTCATCTATAAAAAGAAATGGGGACTTGGGGGAGAGATGGGGAAGGAAAGCCTCGAGCCTTTCCAGCTGTAGGAGCCTATAGAACTGTGAGTTATGATGATGACTATTATTCACATCCTCCAGAGGGAGGAATTATAAAAATCCCCCACTTAATGTCTCCATCCTGGTTTCTGGGCCAGAAAAGCAATAAAAATATAAATAAATATAGTATCACCCTCATTTTCCAGATGGGCGTATTGGACTTGCCATAGAACCAGACAGTAGTGGAAATGAGCCCTTAAGCCCAAGCTCCTGGCTCCCAGGCCAGGATGCTGCTCTCTGGACCCCACTTAACTCCCCGCCTGGGAAGCGTGGAAGACATCACACCCAAACCATTTTTCATAAGAGTCTTGTCCCATTCTAGGCCAGGCTAAAGAGGGAAAAATCCCAGGGGAGCCTTGAAGGATAGTTCATGTCCCCAAGCATGGGCTGCATTAGGAGGGAGGGAAGGACCTCAGCAATGGGGAGTGGGGAGAGCCGAGGACAGGTGAGTTCCACTTAGGCTGGTATGATAATCATCTCTAGCTTTCAGATGGTACTTTAAAACTTACAAGGCCTTTTCCAAATACTGGCCCTCACAAAAGCTCTGGGAAATGGGCGTTAATATTATTAACTCCCATTTTACAGATAAGGAAATAGAAGCAGACCTAGGTTTAAATAATTTGCTGACACTCATGTGGCTAGCTAAGTGTCTGGGGGAGGACTTGAACTCAAGTCTTCCTAGCTCTGGGTCTAGCCCTAAATCCATTATACTAGATTCCTGGTACTGGAAAAGAAGGTGCTGGGAACTACTGCCTTTGTCTTTGATTCCCTTTCACTTATGAAGCATTTATTAAGCACCTACTATTTTTCACTCACTGAGTTTTGGGCTAAGCATACAAACTCAGGTCTTCCTAGCTCTGGGTCTAGCCCTAAATCCATTATACTAGATGCCTGCTACTGGAAAAAAAAAGTGCTGGGACTACTGCATGTCTTTGATCCCCTTTCACGTATGAAGCATTTATTAAGCACCTACTATTTTTCACTCACTGAATGATGGGCTAAGAATACAAAGACAAGAACAAAATAGTCCCAGCCTTTGAGGAATGTTTCCCTTCTTTCTTCCTTCCTTTCCTCATTCCTTCCCTCCTTTTTCCTTCCTTTCTTCCTTCTCTCTTTCTTTCCTTTCTTTCCTTCCTTTCCTTTCTCCCCTACTTTCCTCTCTCCTTCCTTTTGGTCTTTCCTTTCCTCTTGCTCTCTATTCCTCCCTCCTTCCCTCCCATCTTCTCTTCCTTCCTTCTTTCTTTTTCTTTCCTTTCCTTGATTTATAATTTTATCCATACATGGAAATCCTAGTAAGAAAACCCCCTTCAACAATGCAGATCCACACTAGCTCTTGGCTTAAAGGCTCCAAGGGCTGCCTGGTTCCTAAGAAATTAAATGACTCGTCCAGAGTCGCACAGCCAGGACAGGCAAGAGATGCCATATCTTGCTGATTCTGAGATCTGCCATCCCCCCAAAGCGCCACGACTTCCTCTGTCTCACCATTTGGCAAATGATGTTGTGATGCACTTTGTCCAGTGGAGGGGAGCAGATGGGGCAGGGGTGGTAAGCAGGAATAAAGCACAAGGTCCAAGGACATACATTTATCACGCCAGCATCCCTTGCTTCGACGGGCCTGCAGGCCCAAGATCACTGAATGGAGCCAGGAGATAGCCCAACTATAAATCCCCGGGGGCTCTTAGGCTTTGACCACTTTATTGCCCACAATGCTGAAGGCCCAAACTTGCTGGCCCTTCAGAGCCCACCAGAAAGAGGGGTCCTTTCTGAGGTTGCCCCTTGCCTCGGGGGGCTGCCCAACCCCGCCTGGAGCAGGGAGCTGGAGGCAGCAAACTCCAGCCCGCTCGCCTGTCTCACAAAACATGACAAATGCTCCGTCCTGGAGAGGTAACCCAAGCCCAAGGCCAGAGGGTCCCTCTGGCCAGGATTTCCAAGGCCAAACCTAGCACAATTTTATAACACCGATCCATCACTGGAGCGTTTTCTGGGCTCGCCCCCACGGCCCGACACGGACCATAAAGCCGGCATCCACCTCTCTCCCAAACTGGTGACCAAGCAGACCCACATTTTCCTCCTCCTCCTCACATCTTGATATCGTATCAACCCTTCCCGAGCGGCCCCAGAAGGCCGGCTCGCTTGTGCGATGCCGGCGAAGGCTGGGCCCTGCCTGGAACCACGTCAGAGAAAACAAATCCGGCTCTTGGCTCCCAGGGACACCTAACCTCCTCGCCATGTTGTGTCTCTGAGCTTGGGCCATTGCAAACACGAGTGGCTGCAGGAGTGGAGAATCGGGGAGGGGGGAGCCCCGGGAGAGGGGGAGAGGGCCATGGATCCGTGAAAACAGGGAGACGCGAGGAAAAGAAAGGAGAAGAGCATCAAAAATACCAGGAATATCAGGCAAGACTGTCTCGAGGGGGACGTTTTCCTCCCTTAGTAAGAGAGGAAGTGCTTTATCAAATTATTAATAATAAAAAATAATTATTAATAAATTACCATTAAGCTATTGTATGCCAAACACTCTATCTCATTTGATCTTCACAACAACTTGGACAGGTGGATGCTGTTATCACCCCATTTTACAGCTGGAGAAAGTGAGGCAGATGGGTTAAGTGACTTATTACCCCATTTTACGGCTGGAGAAACTGAGGCAGATGTGTTAAGTGACTTGTTCTGGGTCACACAGCTGGGAAACCAAATTTTAGTATACAAGAAAGTTTATTCCATCCCCCAAAAAAGACCCTTCTCTCAAGGAGCTCACAGTCCAGTGGCTTCACAACATGGGCTAGACAATCTTCAACAGAGAAAATCCTTCTGGGGGCAGCTAGATGGCACATTGGATAGAACACCGGCCCTGAAGTCAGGAGGAAAATCTGGCCTCAGACACTTAACACTTCCTAGCTGTGTGACCCTGGGCGAGTCACTTAACCCCAACTGCCTCAGCAAAAAAGCAAACAAATAAATCCTTCTGAGAGACAATGGGGTGTTCTGGAAGAAACAAGCCTTAGGAAAACTGGTCCTGCTGCAGATGCTCATTAGGAATCTCTCTGAGCCTCAGTTTTCCCTCTAGGGATTTTGTTTGTTATCTCCAAGAAAATGGGCACAATAGCAGCACCCACCTCCACGGGATTTATAGGCAACAAAATGAGAAATATGCTTTTGAAACCTTAAATCCCAATATACACGTGAGCTAAAATAATTCCTCCCTCCGGCCTCCGAAGCTAAGATTTCCCAGCCTCCAAACTAGAGCCACGCTGAACACCCGGCCTATTTGTTCAGTCCCTGACTAACAGACCGGGCCTCTCAAACCTGAAAAGATCATGTCAGTGGGTTTGGATTTCAATTCATCTCGAGGAGACTCGATCCATATTTATTACCTACTATTTCAAGACATCAGCTGGTGGGAAAGGAAAAAGGGAAATCACTAACGCCCTCATGGCAGCGTCTGGCCGGCCTCCAAGAATCCCCCAGTGGGTCCAAAGCAACTTTGGCCTGGAGAGAAATGTTTGTTCAAACGAGATCAGCTTTGGGAAAAGGCCGGGCAGAGCCAGGCAGAAGAACCTGATGACTGATGTGATGGAGAGCTGAGGGAGAGATGTCTGCATCCAAGAGAACTCGCTCTCTGTGGCCCTACACCCCTCCAAGCTTCCCTGTTTCTTCCAGGCCTGAGACTAAGTCTCGCTTCTTTCCCCACCTGCAGCAACCAGGTATTGGTTGAATTAGGGATCCCTCAAAGGCAGGAGGCGGTGAAGTGGATAGAGCCTCGGGCCTAAAGGCCAAATCCAACCTCAGACACATACTGGGTGAGTGGCAGGTGAGTCACTCTAATCTTTGTGTGTCCCAATTTTCTCCACTGTAAAATGGGGATAATAATACCCCCAGAATTTTTGTGACTATCAAATAAGGTAATACTAAATAAAATGTTTAGCACAGAGCCTGGCACGTGTTGTTCAGTCATTTTCAATCACGTCTGACTCTTCATAACCCTATTTGGGGTTTTCTTGGGGAAGATATTGGAATGATTTGCCATTTCCTTCTCTAGCTCATTTTACAGATGGGGAAACTGAGGCAAAGAGGGTTTAGTGACTTGCCGAGGGTCACATAGCTGGTAAGTGTCTGTGGCTGAATTTGAATTCAGGTCTTCCTGATTCCAGACCCAGCGTTCTATCCACTGGACTATATGGCTGCTTACTGAGTATGAAGGTGACAGTGTCAGACCTTCTCTTTAGGAAAAAGTCACTTTGATGTGAAGGATGAATTAGCAAAAGAGAGAAACAGACAGACAGACAGAGACAGAGACAGAGAGACAAAGCAACAGGGACACAGAGACACAAAGATAGAGACAGAGACAGAAAGAGAAAGACAGGAGACAGAGTCAGAGAGACAGAGAGAGACTTGTGGCACAGAGAACAATTGGGAGACTATTCCCGTTTCCAGGCAAGAGATGATGAGGGCATTAATCAAAGTGTGAAGTGGAGAGGAAACTGCTGAGAGGAAGAAACTGAGAATGAATCTGGTTCAGAACCCATGTGATTGAAAAGATGGTGGCCCCTTGGATCGAAATAGGGAAGTAATCAAGCCAAGAAGAGCAAGCCTAGCCCCTCTTCCATGATACTCTTTCAAATATTATACCCCCCAATGCTGTGAAACATCCGTTCTTCCCACGGAGCTTTGTATGATGGGGTCTCCAGACCCATCTGGGTGTTTTCCTTTTAGAAACGCCCCAATGGAACTTAGCATACACAATGTCACACAGTTGATGCTTAATAAATGATTATTGATTGATTGGATAATCATACTCTTCTAAATGCGATGGTGTCCATTCAATCAGGTCTTCATTATCCAGAAGGCCGGCACATGGGACAAAGAAGAAATTCTGTCATAGGGAAGAGGCAAAATCCTTGGAAGGGGAAAGAAGGAGAAAACCATGTGAGAAAACTAAACCAAGTGACTGGGGAGTGCTGACTGCCAAGAGTGGAGAGGCAACATTCTGGAGAGCAAATTGGAACTATACCCCAAAGGGCTATAAAACTGTGCGGCAAGACCACCGCCAGATCTGGGTCCCCAAGAGATCGTAAAAAGGGGAAAGGAAAGAGCTACAAAACATTTATAGCGGCTCTTTTTGTGGCGGCAAAGAACTGGAAATTGACAGAAAGCCCCTCAATTGGGAAATGCTGAACAGGTTGTAGTATATGATATAATGAAATATTATTGTGCTATAGGAAATGGATTTCAGAGAAACCTGGGAAGACTCACTTGAACTGATGCTAAGTGAAGTAAGCAGAACCAGAATGATACTGTACACAGTAGCAGTAATACTGTGCAATGATCAACTATGATTGACTTAGCTCTTCTCAGCAATACAATGACCAAGACAATTCCAAAAGAGGCATGATGGGAAATGCTGTCCACATTCAGAGAAAGAACTAGAGAGTCTGAAAGCAGATTAAAGCATCCTATTTTCACTTTCTTTGGGGTTTTTTGTGGGTTTTTTTTCCTTTTGGTCTATTTCTTCTTTCACAACATGACTAATGTGGAAATACGTTTGACATCATTGCACATGAATAGTCTATATCAGATTACTTGTTGTCTTGAGGAAGAAAAAAGAAAAATTTGGAACTCAAAATCTTATAAAAATGAATGCTGAAGGGCAGCTAGAAGGCAGAGTGGACAGAACACCAGCCCTAGAGTCAGAAGTATCTGAGTTCAAATCCAGCCTCAGACACTTAACCGTTACTAGTTGTGTAACTCTGGATAAGTTACTTAAACCCAATTGTCTCACACAAAAATATGAATGTGGAAAATTGTCTTTACATATAACTGGAAAAAATAAAATACTATTTACATATTTTTAAAAGAGTGGGGAAGAGGCATTGATTGACATTGGGGAAGCTAATTCTAGGAAATGAAGCAATATTTCTGTGGATGGTTACTGTCTTCTGGTGGTATATAGAGAAGCACAAACAGAGGGTCAAGTGATGACCAAGAACTAGAGGGATGAATGGCTCACAGTGGCCAGGACGTTCTCTTTTGTTTTTCCAGTTTGCAGGAAAGAATCTGTGGGGGGGGCAATTTTTCTCTATGCTATTGAATGTATTCAATCTGGGAATAATTGCTGAGAATTTTTCTTATGCTTTTCATTTGCTTTTTTGTTCTAATTTACTGCTTTTGCTGATTCTACACTACTATTGTTTGTTTAAGGTTCTGTAGGCCCTATATTTGGGTATCTAAATCTGACTTGACTTTAGGGGGTCTCTGGTTTCCCAGTGGGGGTGAGGGCTCAATCACAAACACAAGTTTAATCCCATGATGGGTTATGATGTCCATGGATCCCACTAAAATATTAAAAGTAGAACTGAACACAAAACTCCAGATATGGGCAAACCAGGGTGGAGGTGGGCAGCAAACATTTATTAAGTGCCTTTTTTTTGTTCAGTTGTTCTCAGTGACGTCCGACTCTTTGTGCCCATTTGGGGTTTTCTTGGTAGAAATACTGGAGTGTTTGACCATTTCCTTCTCCAGCTCATTTTACAGAAGAGGAAACTGAGGCAGACTAAGTTTCTGAGGATGAATTTGAACTCAAGTCTTCATGAGTAAATTAGCTGCCTCTAGAAAAAGACAGTAGGAGCTCAATGAACGCCTGCTTTGCCCAGAAATAGGGTGCCACGAAAAAACCAAGAGGATGAAGAGAAGACAAAGGCTAATTGTCAGAAAATCATTATTTCTTGGTAGACAGATGGCTAGCCTAGGAGTCAGGAACACCTGTTTTTAAACTTCTGGTGCTTACTAGCTGTGAGGGGATGGTCGGGTCAACCTCTCCAAGGCTCAGATTCTTCACCTGAAAAAAAGAAGTGAGCTGGGCAAGAAAGCCACTGAGGTCTCTCCCAGTCTAAAATCTGGGATTCCATGATACTATGGTTGGATTTAACACTATTAATCAGAAAGCCAGGCCACTAGGGAGCGCCATAGAGCACAGAGCACTGGACTAGGATCAGACTCAAAATCTTGAGTTCAAATCTAGCCTCAGACACTTATTAGCTGTGTGACTCTGGTGAGTCACTTAACCCTGCTTACCTCAGTTTCCTCATCTGACAGATAAGCTGGAGAAGGAAATGGCAAACCACTCCAGTATATTTTCCAGGAAAATACCAAATAGGCTCACAAAGAGTTGAATATGACTGAAATGACTAAACACAAGTCAATTCCAATAAACATTTATTAAGCTCCTACTGTATGCCAAGTACTTGCAAAGCACTGAATATACAAAGAAAGGAAAGAAATATACATTTACTATGTGTACCACATACATTGGGGTATGTGCTAGAAATTTTAAAAAATGTAAAAAACAAATTCATGTTTTCAAGGAGTTTATAATCCAGTGGAGGCGATGACAAACAAATAAACATGAATTGAAGATAACGGATAGAAAGAAGGCACTGGAATTAACATATGCTTCCTGCAGATGGATGGATTTTAGCTGGGACTTGAAGAAAGTCATATTATGCCCTTTTGGGCAGGCGGGCAGATCTTGGAGCCCTCTTGCCCAGGGTCACAGCTAGTGTCTGAAGCCAGATTTGAACTCAAGAAGATGAGCTTTCCTGATCCTAGGTTCAGCACTCTATTCACTATGGCGCCCCTACCTTATTCCAGTTGGGGAGATTAGGGAAAAGGCTTAAACTCAAGCTTTCTAAAAGGTCCTAACAAAGAGAGGAGTGTACCCAAAATGGCCTGGGATCTGGGTTCTGAAGTTGTCTTCAGAGACAAGTTCTATTCTTTTACACTATGAACTCCCTCTGCTTGCTGGCCACAGAGACCTGGAGGGAGGGAACACAAGACCAACCCAAGGTTCTCTGCAGCAATCCCATAGCAGGGGGCTTTTTGGGGAGATGATAGAGGTGGAGGGAAGTACCACCCCCCCATAGCACTGTAATCTTTAAAGAAATGGAAAATGTATTTCAGAATAAATAAAATATTTTTTTATTTTGATATATATCAAAATAAAATAAATAAAATTTTTTAAAGTCCAAAAAAATCATCATTATCATAATCAATGTTTATGCAGCAGCTTGAGGTAGTTAAGGACAGCTGGGAGGCACAACGGATAGAACTAAGGGCCAGGAGTCAGGAAGCCATAGTTCAAATTCAACTTTAGACACATGCTGGTTGTGGGACCCTAAGCAAGTCACTTCACCCTGATTGCCTCAATGAACAGAGAAAGGAAATAGAGTATCTTTGTCAAGAAAAGGGATCACGAAGAATTGGACACAAATGAAGAACAATAAAAAGTTTACAAAGCACTTAACAGACATCTAAGTCTCACAGTAAGGAAGTATGACCCCCATTTTCCAGAAGGAGAAACTGAGGCTTGGACAGATGACATGACTTCCACCCACATCAAAGGCAGGATTCACACCCAGGCCATCCCAAGTGCCAGAACAACACTCTGTCCGCCACCTTCCCCATAAATAAAATACCTGGCGACCACAAATCCTCCATTCAAACCGGTTTCAGCCCAGGGCTTCCTCTGGCCCTCAGCCCCCTGTCCCTGTGTCTTTTACGTCTCCTTTTATTTTTAAACACGAAGGTGTTGGCTGATTTAGAGCTCTCTTGCTGGAGTCTGGACTTGAAATCAGCCAGCCGGAGGCATCCGCCTCCATTGGCAGGGACGTCCCCGGTCCTTCCCCACGGCCCCTGCTCGGAGCTCTGTGCCACCTGGCTCCCGGGACAGTTGGCAGAGAAAAGGTGAGATCGATATTTAAACAGTAGCCCTTCCGTGACACAGCTGTTTCCATCCTTCCCTACTGCCCAATTTCACTTAGGTTCACATTGTTCCCAGAGGAGAAGGGGAAGATCTTAAGCACCATTGCCCCGATTTTCCAGATGGGGAAACTGAGGCAAGGAGGAGGGTCATGTAACTAGGAGCCAGCGGCTTCTGTGAGAAGAGAGCCTGGAGTTTCCTAAACTTAATTATTCAGTATCCTTATTTCTTATCTATATACTAAGCTAGCGTTCCCAGGTAGGACAGTAGCTAGAGCCCTAAAGCTGCAGCCAGAAAACCTAGTTCAAATCCAGCCTCAGAAATTTACCAGTAAGTGACTGAACTGGACAAGTCGCTTCGCTCTGTGTGCCTCAGTTTCCTCCTCTGTAAAATGGGCTGGAGAAGGAAGGGGCCAACCACTCCGGTATCTCTGCTGAGAAAACCCCAAATGGGGTCACAGAGAGTCGGACGGGACAGAACAACGTTCCCAAACTAGATAGTCTAATGGGACAATTTAATTTAATTAAGGTTCATTAAGCAGCTAGTATGCAATGTGCTAGGAGCTACAAGAACCAGGTCCTGCCCTCAGAGAGCTGAGACTCTCCTTGGAGAAGACCGGACAGCAGAGTCCACCATCCTCTTCTTGGACCAAAGAGAACAAATGTAATCCTTCTTTCACAAGCCTTCCAACATCTGAAGAGGGCTTCTCTTCCCCAGCTACTTTTCCTAAGACTCAAACAGTCTTCTCATGGGAAAGTGGGTTTGGGGGGTCAGTTTTAAAGAGGAGGTCCTTCTCAGGACAAGCAGGCACCTCGTTCCCTCATAGAAGAGAGGGCTCTGGGGAGGGAGTGATGAGAGCCATTGATCTCAGCTCAACCCCTGACCCCCAACTATCTCCTATCTTTAAATCCCCTTTTATAAAAATGTAATATACTTGAGTTTATAGGACTTTGGTTCCCAAATATGATCCTTCCTCTTCCTCTGCCAGGAAGCCCACTTCTTATAAGAAAGAATAAAAAAAAGAAAAATAAAATAATTGGGCAACATTGACCAAAATAGCAAATCAGTCTGACATTGTATGCAGGGTTGCACACCCGTAGTCCCCCACCTGTCTTTCAATCGTGTTTAGTGATCTAAGTAAAGCGGGGCCACAGTTTGAAACAAAAAGTCAAGGTCAAGCCGCCCCCAGCCTCCCTTCCCTTCCCCAGCCCCCTGGCTCGCTCCCAGACTCTGCAAGGAAGACAGACAAATCCCAGTTGTCAGTGGGCACAGACAGAGCTATTGCGTTCCAAGGGAGAGAACCTCAGTCCAGTTGACTTTAGGAAAGGAAGTCTGGGAGAAATGAGAGAAGTAATTGATGGGAGGGGAGGGGGAACCAGATGCCCCGGCCCTTGCCAGCTCCCCAGCTCTCAGAAGGGAGGACTCAGGCCAGGGGAGCAGCTCAGGTGTGGCCAGGAGCCGATGGTTCCTCTGGGAGCATCCCCCACAGACTCAAAGCCACGTCCACATCCTCCTTTCCCAGCTCCGCCAGGACTGGCCCCAGGGAGCTCCCCCACCCAAGTCCTACCTTCACAGGTCTTCCCGTCATCCTGTAGCTTCTGGCCATCTGGGCATTTGCAGTAGAAGCTGCCGATGGTGTTACAACATTGAGACTCGCAGCCCCCGTTCTCGGCTTGGCACTCGTTCACATCTGTGGAAGGCAAAGGAGTCAGTAGTGACTTGGGGTTCTGGACCCTGACCGGTGGGCACTACCCACCTAGCCCAGTCCTCCAAAACTGGCACCAATTGCTGCCAACCTACATCTGGCATCTCCCCCACTCCTTCCTCCAGATCTGTATAACCAAATCTTGTCATTAATTCATTTCCCACCCACCTTCCCCCTCCCAGGTGGTTGTGTTTCTGGCATACAGTAGGCACTTAATAAGTGCTGGTTGACTGACTGGTGCTTCCTCCCTCTGAAATTAGCTTTTATTTTACATACATCAAAAAGATTTTGCATCTTATAGAAAAATCAACAAGATTGTAGATTTAGAGTGGAAAAGGACCTTGGAGGTTCATAGATAAGTGAGCTAGAAAAAACTTCCAAAGTCATCCAGTCTAATGCCTTCATTTGGCAAAATGATTTGCCCAATATTACCCACATGGTAAGTAGGACATGCAGGATTTGAATCCAGACCCCATTGCATCCTTTCCAATGTATCACACTTTTTCCCAAAAATCAGCTAGAACAATCCCCCCATTTTTCAGGGGAAGAAACTGAGGTCCAAACAGGAACGTGACGGGCTCAGGATCACACAGAAAGCAAATAATAGAGCATGAATCTGAATGCAGATCTTCTCACATCAAACCCATTTAAGTTCATGAAAATATGGATATTTAAAATCAATAAATGGGATACTGGGGAGAGGGAGGGGAGTGCAGAGGAGTGCAGAGGAAAGATTATTTTTTTTTCTCACTAAATAGAGAGCATTTAACTATCTCTTTAACTAGGAAGGTATCGAAGTATAGAACTTGCAAAAAGATTCTAACTGAATTCTGCTCACAACTCTCACTATCTGTGTCCCTCTGGCCAAATCAAGGGTCTTCTCTGAACCTTGGAGTCCTCATCTATAAAATGAAAAAATTGATACTCATGGCCCTCTCTTCAAAGACCACTTTGCAAATATTATCACATCTTAATAATATGAAGAACACTGAAAAGCATGAGAAGATTTATATGAACTGATGCAAAGTAAAGAAAGTAGATCCAGGAAAATGATACCCATCATGATGATAATGGTGTAAACAAAAAGAAAAAAAAGAAAAGTAGAATACTATGTGATTATTTTGACCAAATTCTCCTCTGAAGAAGAGATGGAAAAGAAAATAAAATTGAATTTTAAAAAAAATTGAGGGGCAATTAAGTGGCACAGTGAATAGAGTACCAGTCTTGAAGTTAGGACATCCTGAGTTCAAATCTGGTCTCAGACACTTAACACTTCCTAGTTTTTGACCTTGGGCAAGTCACTTAACCCCAGTTGCCTCAGCAAAAAAAAAATTAAAATGGATTTTGTTTTTCTTGCTTTTCCACTAGGAAGGGAAAGAATTCAGAACTGAAAATGAAATTGAATTAAGAAAAAAGGAGAAAATAAGCTTCCTTCCTTTTTTGGCACAGGTACAGTCTGTGAAATGTTGCATGTGCTGGTAGATTTTACTGAAATCTTTATTTTTTTTTCTTTTTAAAACTGCTCCAAGGGATCCTTCCCAATAGAAGGGGAAAGATATATCTGGAAATGAAGGTGTTGAAAAACAAAAGATAACAGCACAAATTAAGCTAGAAATGGTGAAGGAAGATGATGAAAAGATATCAGTACAAATTAAAAGATCATAAAAAGCTCCATAGAAATGGGGAACATTTTAGAGAGACTCTGGATATTTCAAATGCGACTCAATTTTTAAAAAAAGACAATGAACCCCAAATTTCTTGGGAATGTATCAATTACAAGTGATGAGACATTTATAAATAGGGTTCTATATTCCTTATACAAACATCCCCTGTTTTTGCACATTTACTTCCCCTTCTCCCCCATTTGCTTCTGTTCTTTCTTCATCTCTGCTGGAATATTAAACAGAATTTGTCCTATTTCAATCCAGAACAGAAAGTCTTCCTCCTGCTTTTGGACCAAGAGAAATCATAATCATCTCTTGCTCAACACAGTTGACCCAAACAGGTTCTAAGCCAGTGAATTTCAGCCACAGAGCTTTAGGATCAAGTTGCCTTGAACTTGGCCAGTTTTAACCCCTCAAGTTCAAAGTCAGCCTTGTTTTATAGCTTGTATTCCTTCTTTCCTTTAACTTTCTTTGAAGCCCTAACCTTACAGAATGATAAAGCCTTCTTGGGACCACGCCATATATTCTAGAGTGTGAGAAGGTCGCCCTGGAAAGGGAGCCCAATGGTCCTCTCCAGTCCTTCCCATTTCTGAGCAAGAATCTCCACTGTATCCAGTGAGTAGAACTCACTTTAATCACTTCATGGAGGGAAAACTCATCCCCTGCAAAGGTGGCCCTTTGGGCTAGTTTGAAAATCTGGGCTTAAATCAAGCCTCGATAGGCCTTTGGAACTTTCACCTGTTGAAGTGGATGAAAGGTGAAGAATCAATTGAATTATATAAACTGGAAGGAAGTAGGGGTTTCTATTGTAGGGAAGGGAAGACGTAGGGGAGACACGGACCGGTCTTCAAGCATTTGAAGGCTGTCATGTGGGAGGAAAGGGTAGCCTTGAGCCCAGAGGGCTGAACAAGGAACTATGGGTGGGAGGTAGAGGGAAGCAGAATTCAGCTCCATAGAGGAAGAACATCCTGGCAAATTAATGCTATCCCAAAGCAGAAAGGGCAACTTGAGGGAAAAATGGGGTTCCTTCCCTGGAAGCCTTTGAGCAAAAGCTGGATGACCCTTTTTGGTGTGAGAAAGTCATCCTGATCTCTATCTGGCTCTGGAGGAGAAAGTGGGATTGGTGACTTTGCACACCTGCATGTCATGGCATCATCCCCCGGATGCCACGGTCCTTTCTGAGAATGGAGGACAAACAAACAACAGTTCTTTGGGGTATTTCTAGGGTCTTGTCCAAAGCTGACATTCTACAGATTGGAAATGGAGCAAAGATGGAAAATCAGTCCCGTTTGCCACATTCCACACGTGTACGAGTCACTGCCAAGGTTGCATGAGGCACCAAAACAAGCTCATTATATTTGTGAGGATTTGGATTTGAATCCTGGATCTGCCACTTTCCATTTGTCCAGATCCCTTCCCTTCTCTGGGACTCGGTCTTTCCATCTGCCAAATGGGGGGGGGATGTAAGGTCCCTTCCAGTTCTAAATCTCAGATCTCATGCGGCAAACACCGCTCTAATGTGAGCCACCGAAATCCTAAAAATCCCAGTTAAAGCAAAACTGGGATATGTTTTCCCGGAAAGGTGTCTCATTAGAATTTCATGGAAAAGGCCACGTCTCTCAGAGGGTCCCAAGGGGGTCTCCTCCCTCCTAAGTGTCCACAGTCCCAAGACAAAGGCCATCTTGGAGGACCCCGTCCCTTTTGCATGATCTCTACCAGGGCCGTTGGAATGCAAACCCAAGTCCAGGCCCTCGGAGGTTAATGATGGGAATTTTCTGGGAATTCCTAGAGAGTTACATAGGGTGAGAATCTGGCCCGGCACTCGTGAGATGAGGACACAGACTCTGGCTTCCAAACCTGGAGGAGAAAGCCTTGCCAGCTGTACAGAAAGCAGAGGGTTATACCTGCGGTCTCCCAGTCCCCCAAACTGACCCCAGGGGAGTCTGAAATCGGGGTCTGAGAGAAAGGTCCAGCTTCCAAGCCTCCTTGGCCAGGGGGAGGAAGAAAACGGCCCAGTGCTTTCACAGTCCACTCGCTGGCAGAGTTCAGGCCTCTGGCTGCCCAGAGTGGGGTCCGTTCCAGGCCCCACTGCCCGTGATGGGGTTGCAAGGCCCAGTGAGAGTGGCTCTGGGTCACACCTATGCTACCAAGTCCAGCCCCAGGCCCTCCAGCCCAGGCCCACCAGCTGGTCCAATAGCACCACTTTCCAAGGCTTTTCTCCATGCCAGGGCAGTAGCACCCATGGATTTGGCTGAGAAGCCCAGGAGCTGCCCCTCTGCCCTGACTGATGAACAGAACCATGGGTGGCCAACCAGGCAGCGGGACTGAATGGACAACCTTTTCTACCCACCTTGCCTTTTGTTTAGTTTTCTAACTCTAACCCTAACCCTAACCCTAAATGCATACACCCTAACTCTAACCCTAACCCTGGGGACCCTGAGCACAGAGATCATATACTGCCTTCTTGCCTTTTTCATTCATGCACTCATTCATTTAACAACTAGTGCCCTTGTGGTATTATCATAATTATTAAAATTAATTTTATAACATAAAAATTAATTTTTAAAAATTAAGCTAAAAGTAAAATTATTAAGAATAATAATTAGTTATGGTAATGATTATTATGAGTAAAAGAACAAAATCAGTTATTAAGGGTTTCCTGTGCACCAGACATTGTTCTAAGTGCAGGGGTGCAAAAATAAGAAAATGAGACAGAGGCTGTCCTCCAGGAGCTTATGTTCAAATTGGGGAAAGGTGACATATGGATGGGGAGCTAGAAGTGGAAGGAAGGGTAATGTGGTGGGCCTGGAGGGCAAAATAAAGTAAAAGTTTACCCCTCAGAACTTGGGGTCCTTAAAGAACCCCCCCAAAATTAACATTTCTGTAGTACTTTAGGGTTTCCACAGTACCACATAAAGGCTCTTACTGGAGCCCTACAATGACCCAAAGGGGAAACTTGAGTGAACGGCACTCGAATTTGAATCAGAAGCTCTAAATTCAAATCCAGTCTCAGAGACTTCCAATTATGTGACCACTAACTAGTCATTTTACCCAGAGACTGTAAGCTTCCTGAGGGCAGGACCTCTGGCATTTGTGCTTTTATATGCCCAGCACCTAGTAGAGTTGCCCGCTACATTAATAAATGGTTCCTGAATGTTAGCCGAAGCAAGATTACATGCTGATCAATTCTGACAGTCATGGCTCTTTTCAACAATGAGATGGTTCAGGCCAGTTCCAATGGTCTTATGATGGAGAGCATCCCAACCAGAGAGGACTATGGGGGCTGAGTGTGGATCACATCATTGTATTTTCATTTTTTTTGCTTGTATTTTGTTTTCTTTCTCATTTTTTTCCCTCTTTGATCTGATTTTTCTTGGGCAGCATCATAATTGTGGAAATATGTACAAAGGAATTGCACATGTTTAACATATTGGATTACTCGCCTTCTGGGAGGAAAGGAGGGAAAAAAACTGGAGCACAAATGTTTTGTGTTTTGCAAGGCTGAATGTTGAAAATTATCCATGCATATGTTTTGAAAATAAAAAAGCTTTAATAAAAAAAGAATGTTGGTTGAACTTATTAAACAAAGAATTAAACTCGGCGCTCTGGGAATACAGACACAAAATGAAATCACCCTGCCCTCAGAGGGGCTTATGTTCTACTGAGGAATAGAACAAATCCAAAGGGGGGAATGGTACAGTGCTTGTACCTGGCTGTTTGAACTCTGTAAGACTGTGAGCTCTTTGAGAGAGGGAACTGTTCTTTGCCTTGTTCATAGTGCCTGGCACACAGTAGGTGCCTAATATGTGTTCGTTGACTGAATGACTGATTGTCCGGCCCCAAAGGATGCTGGGGAATTATTTCATTAAGAGTCATATTACAGCTGAAAAGGAAAGCTGGGTCCAAGTTCAAGCAGACTGTTCTCCTGGCCCTCCTGCCCCCTCCCCAGCTTTAGCTACAGCAGCTGGTGGGTCCCCCTTTGACAACCATTTCAACACCCCGTTGTGATCTGTTGGGAGGAATTTAACTTTGCAGTGCTTTGGACCAACGAACCACCCCCAGAGTTTGGACAAAGTGCTTCTTCCCATGGTTAGCGCCTGACTAAGGGGGTCAGGAGAGGGCAGTTTGGGGGGGGAGGAAGGAGGGGGTCTGGGTTCCTGGACTGGGGGTCCAGTCAGCTCCAGGGCCTGGGGGGGGACAGAAATGCAGACGTTTGTCCTTGACGGAGTGGGGCAGCTCTAGACCCCGGCGGCCCCCCCAGCCCAGTATCTCCTCTCAGGCAGACAGAAACCCCATCTGGAAGTTATCAGCCCTCTGTGCTCTGCTCCTAAGTGCCTGAATGCTTTTGTCAGACAGGCATTCTCTGGCTCCCTGAAACACATGCCTCTAGCTTAATGAGTCCGGGGGACTTGGCGCCCCACAAGCAAGCTGCTACTCCCTCCTGGCCAGCCCTCTGAGCGCCCTCAGGGCCTCGCCAGCTGCTCCGGATAGGACATGGCCCTTTCTCCTAGGGGAGCACCCGGCCTGCACCCATTGTTCTGAGGGGAAGGCTGAGGCAGGAGTCTCACATCTAGGAGGTCGGCCCAAAGGGGCCCCCCAGCCTGGAGTCACCCAGAGTAAGAAGTGGGGGTGACACTGCATCAGACACATCCCCATGCTCCAAGGACTCCAGGTGATGGGATGAGGGGCCACATGGGAGCCTGGGGGAGTGTCTGTGTCCCTGGCACCTGGCAGGGAGCACCCAGGCTTGGAAGGAAAAAACCTCACACCTGAAGACCCCCTCCCTCTCCTCGGGGAAAACTGTCATTCTGTCTAAAAGGGTCATTTCAGGCCAGTTGGCCAGATCCTGACTGCCTTTTGGTGCCCAAAGAGCTAGCCCAAATCCTCCAGTACCCATCTGCCCGGGGGACAGAGGCCTGCCCTGGCAGCAGCTCCTGGGCCATGAGCTCCTTCTTCCCTCCTCTTAGAACTCCTCTGTCTCTGTCTCTGTCTCTGTCTCTGTCTCTGTCTCTGTCTCTGTCTTCTCTCTTCTTCTTCTTCTTCTTCTTCTTCTTGTCCTTCTCCTTCTTCTTCTCTCTATCTCTCTTCTCTCTCTGTCTCCTCTTTCCTCCTTCTTTTCTCTGTCTCTTCTCTCTCTATCTCTCTCTCTCTCCCCCTTCTCTCTTTCTGTCTCTCTCTGAATCTCTGTCTCTCTGACTCTGTCTCTGTCTGTCTCTCTGTCTGTCTGTCTGTCTGTCTGTCTGTCTCTCTCTCTCTCACACACACACACACACACAATATCTGATCTAGTAAGATATGATCATTAAATCCCAGAGGTGACAGAGTAAGATATGATCATTAAATCCCAGAGGTGACAGAGTAAAGTGACTTCTCTAAGGTCACACCACCCGTGAGTGTCTGAGATCAGGTTTGAAGTGAGGAAGAAGAGTCTTCCCAGGCCAGGTCTAGTGCTGTGTCACAACCATTTCAGCCAGTGCAAGAAAAGCGTATCCACTCTATGGATTTAATTATCATCTCTTTGCCGCGGATTCTCCAATCTACCTATCCAGCCCTCCCTTCCCCGCTGAGCTCCAGTCCTACAATCTCCGACTGCCCCCTAGACATCTCAAACTCACGGTCCTGTGAAATCTACCCTCAACAAGTCCCACAGCAAATTCATTCTCTTTCTCCCCAAACAATTCCCTCTTGCTAACTTTCCTGTTAGCGTCAAAGGCTCAAAGACAAAATTTATAGGAGAACAAATTCAGGTTGGCAGGAGTTAAAAGACTTGCCCAAGTTCACACAAGCAGTACGTGTCGGAGGCAGAGATGGACTTCTGAACCGGTTTCCACATCATTTAGGATGCTAGAAGAGGAGACGATTTGTAAATCTGGTAGTCTTCAGTCCAGGTCACCACTAAAAGCAGAAGCAGTTAAGAGGCGAGTTCAAATCCTGCCTCAGAACCTTACTTGACTTCTCTTGGCTGTTTCCTTATCTGTAAAATGGGGATAACTAACAGCACCTGCCTCTTAGGGTTATTTTGAAGATTAGATGAAAGAAGATATATAAAATGCTTTACAAATACGAAAGCCTTATATAAATGCTATTTATTATTAGACATAATACACAAAAAGTCCATCTGGGAAGACAGTTCTCACTTGGGCTCTGCAGGTCCCCTGATCTTCATTACCTTGTTTGGCAGAACAAACTGTCAGAGACTAACAGTGTCACAAGAAAGAAAGAGAGTCCTGTAACAGCAGCTATAGTAGCTAAGTGACCTTAGAGAAGTCACTTTACTCTGTCACCTCTGGGATTTAATGATCGTATCTTCCTAGATCAGATTGTGTGTGTGTGTGTGTGTGTGTGTGTGTGTGTGTGTGAAAGAGAGAGACAGACAGAGAGGAGAGAGAGAGAGAAGAAGAAGAAAAAGAAGAAGAAGAAGAAAAGAGAAGAGAAAGAGAGCTGGAATTAGGAAGATCCAGGTGCGAATGATGCCTTCGATTTGTTGTCCATTTAACAACAGGCAAATCAGCATTATGCCCCTTAAGTCTCAACTTTCTCAGCTGTAAAATGGGGGGAAATACCCTCCAAGGAGATAATGCACATAAAGCATTTTGTGAACCTACAGGGTTGTACTGAAGAAATGTCTGTTGCCATCCTCCTGTGCTTTTATCAGCTGGCCTTTCATTTCTGGGAGTGGGTATTATGGGCTGTATCCAAACCCATGCCATAATGGACTGCATTAGAATGGGGTTCCACTAGGTCCCTTCTCTTTGAGCCCCAAATACAGATTCATCTGTAAAATGCAGAGAAGCTAGGTGGTGCAGTGGTTAGAGCACCAGCCCTGAAGTCAGGAGGACCTGAGTTCAAATCTGAACTCAGACACTTCCTAGCTGTGAGACCCTGGGCAAGTCACTTAACCCCAATTGCCTCAGCAAAAAGCAATATATACATATGTGTGTGTGTATGTGCATATATATATGTATATATATATATATATATATATATATATATATATATAAATGCAGAGGCTAGACTAATGACTCTGAAGTCTTTCCCAGACTCTAAATACTGTGTATCTCACCTAGCACAATGTCTGGCATATAGTAGGTGCTTAATAAATGCTTGTTGACTTGACTTGAGAATTTCAAATCAATCTGACCAATATTTCCTAAGTAATTAATGTATTTGAGGCATGGTGGACACAGAAATTAAGATAATGATTCCACAGGAGGAAGTGAGGAAATTTTATTTTAACCAACCCTGAAAGGAAAGGCCTTTTAGGCAATGATCACAATATTCACAGATTATTCTTTGAAAAGGCCATGGAGTCTTTCTCATCAAACCCCCAAGGACCACCCTGTTCTACAAATGAAAAAACCTAGGGCCAGAGAAGCTGGATCACTCGCCCAAAGTCAGCTGGCTAGAAAGTGAGAGGCAGAAATTGAACTCGGGTCTTCTGACTCCAAGGATGGGGCTCCAAGTATTACGCTGTAGTCTGAGCCACAACCCAAGAGAGGGAGTAAGTCAGAAATTAGACTGAGACAGAAACCAGAGTTCTTGGAAATGCTCAAGTCCAAGAAGTAGGAGGAGATGGGAACTGGGATGACCTGAAGTTACAAGCCAAGAACATCTTAGTGGAATCAGAAGGCCAAGGGGGTGAGCAGAAGGGCTGTTCATTTACTGTAATGTGGCTCTCCATGCAGGTTCTTTCGTGACAGCAGTGAGTGATTCCCCAATTTCTCTGTGCTCTGACAGGTCCATGGGTCAACGGGCATATCACATGTCTTCCTTGTGCTTCTGTATCAACGATGATATGGGATTGGACAATCCTCATAAGTCTAGTGGGTGGTATGAAGCATGTCATATCATTAACTCCTATTCAAAAATCTGGAGTGATTCTCTAAAAGAAAAAGTAAAATTCGGAGCTTGGCAATTAAAGCTCCCTTTGTGCCCCACTTTGGCTACCATCTACTTTTCCTTAATTATTTTTTGTTATTTTGTTTTTTCTGTGAGGCAATCAGGGTTAAGTGATTTTCCCAGGATCACATAGATAGTAAATGTCAATTGTCTAAGGTCACATTTGAACTCAGATCCTCCTGATTCCAGGTCTAGTGTTTTATCCATTGTACTATCTAACTGCCCCTCCTACATTATTTCTAAACATTCCCCTACATGCATGTTTACTTGCCTAATTCTAATGTTTAAGGAATTCTTTTCTTCTGAGAGCATATATTCTTTTTTCTTCTCCCTCTCAATTTGCCCAATTCTGCTTTTTTTTTTTTTTTAGTCAATTGGGGTTGTGACTTGCCCAGGGTCACACAGTTAGGAAGTATTAAGTGTCTGAGAATAGATGAACTCAAGTCGTCCTGACTTCAGGGCTATTGCTCTCACCACTGTGAAATCTAGTTGCCCCTCAGTTCTACTTTTTAAGGAGCTCTTTTCATCAGTAAATTTTTATATCTCTTTTTCCATTTGGCCAATTTTGTTTTTTAAGGTGTTATTTTCTTCAGTATTTTTGTGCCTCTCTTATCAAGTTATTGTCTTTTTATTTTCTTCCTTTATTTTCATTATTTACTTAATTTTTCCTCTACCACTTACGCTTATTTGAGTTGAAAATAAATTTTTTTTGGCTCTTCCAGGAATTCTTTTTGGCCTTGTGTCCAATTTGCATTTTTTTTCCTTTGAGGCTTTTCTTGTAGCTGTTTTGACTTCATTGTTTTCTTCTGAATTTGTGCATTGATCTTCCCTGTCACCAAGGTAATTTTTTAAGGGTAAGTTCTTTTTTTTTTTTTTTTTTTTTTTTTTTTTTTTTTTTTTTTTTTTTTTGCTGTTTGCTTATTTTTCCACCCTATTACTTGATTTGGATATGTTAATGTTGGACTCTGTTCATGGAATGCAGGGGAGAGGCACTGTCTCAAGCTTTTACTCATTGTTGTTTGGAAAGTTAATTCTGGGGAATTGGAAGTTTTCCATAATTCCAAGGTGATATGATCTGGGGAGAGGTGTGGGCACTGCTCTCTTAGTCTGCATTCTGCTCCTGAGCCAGGAAGGGCACCCCCAACCTCTTGGGATTGCACCAGATACTCCTCTTCGGGGTTCCTAGTCCAGAAATAATACTGTTTCTCGATGTCCCAGATTTCTTGGGGCTGAAAACCCCATTTTCTCTTGATTAAAAGCGCTCTTCTCCACACTTGAATTATGAACCAGAAGTGAGTATAGGCAATGAATCCAGTGCTAGCACCAGGGTTCCCTATAATCTCTTCCCAACCAGTTGCCAGATCCCCTTTCCATCTCTGGCTGGACAGCTCCCAAAGCTGCAGCTGTTTCTGTCACCATTGGCCAGATCTCACCACTAGTCTTTCCTTTACATGGGCTCCAGGTCAGCTTCCTTCCCCACGGCACAGATTTCTCTTTCCAATCACCTAGGTTGTTTTAGGCTGGAAAAATGACTCATCCTGACCTTCCGCTGACTCTGTCACTCCAGAATTCAATTTTAGGCATTATTTTAAAGTTGCTTGGGAAGGAATATCAGGAGAATTCAGCTGAATGCTTTCCCTATTCCACCTCCACCCCCAGAAGTCCTGGGTATGTTCCATGCTAATCAAATTTATCTCCAGCCTCCACACTTATATCTGGAATGTCCTCCTCCCCACTTATCTCTCGCACTTTCAAAAAAACAGTTTGGGTACCCCCTTCTATATGAGAGATTTTTCCTAGTCTCCCCACTGTTAGTGGCCTCTTCCTCTTATAATTGTTTCATATATACAACATATATAATATATAATAAATCTATATTGATAATATATTATACACATATTATGAATGTATATTTATAATATATGTGAATTAAAATATATAATATATAATAAATAAATGTATATGATATATAATAAAATATACAATACATATTTATATTATCTATAAATAAAAAAATAATATATAACAAACAAATGTATATAATATAAAATAAAATATGCAATATATATTTATAATATTATGTATAAATAAAAATACATAATATATAATAAATAAATGTATATAATATATAATAAAATATACAATATATATTTATAATATATATTATATATAAATAAAAGTATAATATATAAATGTATATAATATATGATAAAATATACAATACATATTTATAATATATATTATATATAAATGAAAATACATAATATATAATAAATGTATATAATATATTGTCTTATTTATCTATATATTTGTTGTTCATTATTATTATTTTTCAGATTTTTTTTGAGACTATGTCTCCCTGTCTTACTCAGAGTCACTGATTGACATTGACTTAACCTGCTCATTTTCTGATCTGAAATAGTTCACTTTTCCTTAGGCAGCCACTGGACCCTTCACTTGGAAGGGTACCTTTGGAAGAGCCGCCATCTTGGCTCCATCCTTAGAGCTGATGCTCAATGGGCTTTAGCCCCACGGTAGCTCAGCACTCCCAAGCCTGAATGATCTACCAGTCTCAGCCTTTCCCAAAGCAGCAATCGTGGGAATGTGCTACCAATCCTGGCCTCTTTCCGATTTCATAAATAAGTCAATATTCTAATGCAGTGTTGTCTTTGGCAGCCATCTCCTTTCTGGCAAGTTCGACAAGACTTTTGTTGATTAAGGTGCTTTTAGGCTCCTTTGGTCTTCTTATTGTGGCAACCAATTTACATTGGCTCAGCTTCTGAATAAGATTATTACAATCGATGTAAATGTCACTCCCATGGTCCATTGTATGATAATGACTATTACTGTCTCATAAAGCAGAGAGAAGCAGGAGGTAAAAGCAGTTTACAATTTGGCCAACCAACAAAAGTCACCCCAAGGGCATTCGAAGATGAAAATGGAAGAACTACAAACAGAAGAAAAAATGGAAAAGATTTATAAAACTCATTTTAACAAACTGTTTTTTCCATCAAGGAGAGTGGAACCTACACACTTGGAACCCGACATCCCAGGCCCAAATGAACTTATGAAAGAGGTAGAAATGTCACTAAAGAGAACCAAAATGGGAAAAACAGTCAGAGGAGATCAAGTGAGCTTAGAGAACATCTGAACAAGAGGTGATAGAATTGGAGGGCACGACAGGACTGAAAGATAACGTTTTTGAAGGAGGGGAAATTATCCTAGGCATCGAGGAAAATCTCAGATCTTATTACCACTGAAAAAAAGGCAGTCAATATCATATCAACAACTCTCAATCTATGTGTTTATGCTCCCATAAAAACAAAATCTTTTATAGACCAATTAAGGGTATCATTGATGAGGATATTAGAGACAGTAAGCAGATCTTCAGAGGCAACATTCAATAATGGACCACATCTTTACCATTAATTTACCTAGGTCAAAATAGAAGAACCCATTGTGTTTGTTTGTAGATTATTTTTAAAAAGACTCATTAGAACAAAATACCATAGTACAGACTGTTACAACAAAGTATCTCCTATCCACACACCAAAATCATTTCCAATTAATTGAAAGATAGAACATGTTCTATCTTTCCCAGCTGCACTGCTAACTCTACGGTCTTTATCAGGCTACAGAAGCTTTGTCCTGGAAGCTCACTCCATCCCTGGACTTCTCACACTGGAAGTAGAAGTATCCATTGCCCCTCTGGTCTCTCCCTCTGATTGGCTGCTTCCTCTTAGACCTTCATTTTTAGGAGATTGCTCAGCCCAGCTACATCTTTGTTCCTCCACAAGCTGCTTAGGCCTTCCTATGTCACATCCCCTAGACTGGTACCCTCATCTCTTCCCCCTTCCACTTTGTCTTTCTTTATATATTGTCTTCCTTTATTAGAAGGTAAGCTCCTTGAGGAAGGAAGGAAATAAATATTTATCAAATACTTCCTATGTTCCAAGCCCTGTGCTTAGTGATTACAAATATTAGTTTATTTGATCATCACAACAACCCTGGGGGAAGGTGCTATTACTATCCCCATATTACAGTTGAGGAAACTAAGACAGAAGTTCAATGAACTTCTTAAGGAGGAAGAGGAGAAGGAAGAAGAAGTGAAGAAGGAAGGGAACAAGGAAGAGAAATATCATCAAAGAATTAAATGACAGAAAAAGAAGGGCTGGTCACATAGTAAGAGGGACAGGTGGATGGCCAGAGTGCTCCATTAATGTCCTCATCACCATAGATAGAACTCAGGACTTGGAGGAGCAAAGACCTGAGTTCAAATTCTCCCTCAGACACTTCCTAGCTGTGACCTTGAGTACCTTTTTAGTGCCTCAGTTTCCTTATCTACACAATAGAGATATGACTGTTGTGAGGGTCAAATGAGATCATTTGCAAATGCTTTCCAATCCTCAAAAGTACTCTACACATGTTATAAGGATGATGGTGATGATGCAGTCAAGAAGAAGAAGGAAGCAGTGTGACTTGGATGGACCTCCATGGAGAAATTATGGGAGGACACCAACAAGAAGTGCTGCAGATTGTCAAACATCGATGGACAGTGGTCATCCTTATTGGAGGGAACATCTACAATAATTTATTTAAGATTATACCTCTCTTGGAGTATTTGAGATGATACTTTCCTAACATTTAGCTGGTAGAATATAAACTCTCTGAGGCCGGGAATGGTGAATTTTTCTTCTTTCTTCCAATCCCCAGTGCCTAATTCTGGGCTTTGCACAGACTAAGCTCATGATGAATGTCTGTTAAATGCACTTCTCCTTAGATGGACATAAATAAGTGCATGAGAGGATTTTGAACAAGGAATTAAGGAAGCTCAGAGAAGCTTACTCTGTCACAAATTTGGAAACTGGTCATTTTTCTAGAGATCTGGGATAAAATAACTGTAAAAAGCGGGGAGGTCACAGGCAGGCTGGCCCCACCCCAGGGAATGGACAACATCCCACAGTGCATCATTACCTGTGAAAGCCCATAATTAATCAGACTTTGGGGCTGGGCAGGAGCATCACTCAGCCAAGATGGAAAGCTTCAGAGTTCCTGAGCAATGTGGGAGGGACAACCTCCTGGGAAAATTCCTGGTTCCTGTCATGATGCTGTCCAATTACACAGTATGAATGATGGGCTGAGAACACGGTCCAGACTTGGGGTCTGCCTGCTCTCGGCCCCTTCCTTGTCTCGTCTCTTCCAACCAGATACAAGCCGAATGATTTACAAAGCTCCTAAATGGACCAGTTGTGAATTCTTCCTTCTGTTCAACTGAACCGAGCTGGAAGAGGAGGAAGACTCCCCTCTATTACACAGCTGTCCATAAGCTAAGGGTCCCTGGACATTAGCCATGCAAAAGAAAAAGAAACATGGCAGAATGTGGCTTTGGAAAGTCATTGTCCAGCCCTGTCCATCATGGAGGCAGCATGGACCACACAAGTGCAAGACACGAGTGAAGATAAGTGCCGTGAGGGAAGTCTCACACAGGACGCCAGTGGGCTGAGAAGCACAGAGAAGATCTCTGATGACAAGGGATTCTGTCTCTTCCTTAAGTGCGTTCCTGAAAGAAACAAGCTTGACCTGACTTCAACTTCTTGCTAATCCCTCCAAGCAACATCACACCCAGAGTCACACATCACAATCGGAGAACTGGAAGGATTTTCAGTGACCATCTGGTGGATCGCACACATCTAAGCTCCTTTGGACCTAGGCTCAGTCCTTCCTGCTCCTGTTCAATGGCCTTTAGTCGCCCCGTTGCAAAACGACAAAGGTTGTTGTTTGGTGCGATAGTCCTGGAAAATAGAACTTTTGCTTCTAAATCCCAACCTGAACTTGGGTGGGTAACTTTTACAACCTAAGTCTAAAATATTATATTTAACTAATTAGATTTCATTTCCTCATATCCACCCCACTGTTCAAACCTGCAAAGTCCCCAATTCCATTGTCTATTTTTGCTCAGTTTCCAGTCACCCACAAGTTAATGAAGCACCCCCCCCCAAACCCCCTGTGAGTAAGGTCATGTGCTCAGCACTGAGAGGGAAAGATAAGACTCTCTCAAAGAGCCTCCAGTCCACTAGGAGAGATGACCCCCAGAACTTTACTATAGAGAAAGTGTGATCATTACTAATAAAAGTACAAAAAAAGTTTCACTCTTCCCCATTAAATTATAAGCTCCCTGAGGTCAGGGATGTGTCCCCAATGGTTAGCCCAGTGCCCTACATATAGTAGGCACTTAATAAATGTTTATGGAATTTTCAAAGAGAGGAATAATCAGTAATAATCAGAGACTTCAGAAAGGAGGTGATTCACTTTAAGTGCATTCATTCTAGAAAGTAAATTTTAAAATATATGTATAGGAAGAAACAACTCCCCATCATTTCCTTTATCTGATCCTATTTCAATTCTATTTCTCTGCTCCATTTGCCCAAATAAAGCACCACCCATCAGAATCCCTCTCTGAATTCTGTCTCTGACTCCATGAGATGATAGGATTAAGAGCTGGAAGAGGTCTTCCAGAGACAAATTAGTCCAACTCTTCATTTTATTGGCGGGGAAACTGAGGCCCAAAGAGGTAAAAGTAAATTGTCCAAGTTCATGATGTAAGCAGTGAAGCAGGATTTTGAGTCTCCTGTTGGTTTTCTGTGTCTCAAGGATTTTGGCTCAGGTGTTGAAGATTCATAAAGTTCCAGTACATCATACCACAGTGGGAACATGAAGACATCAACTCCATGAAAGACGGGGGAATTTGTGTCAGTGATAAGAGAGAAATTGAGAGTGGCAAAAGCCAGAAAATCCATTCCAGAATTGGAGGTTTAGAACCTGAAGAAAACTTGGCGTTATCCAGGTGACTTTTCCTTCTGCCCCAGTTCATAGATGAGATGTACAGATATATTTATTCAGTTCTGGACACTCCACTTTGAGAAGAAGAAGAGTGTCTAGAACAGGGCAATAAGAATTGAAGGTGTCCTACTGACAATTAAATGAAGAAATTTGAGATGTTTAGACTAAAGGAGGGAGAGAAAGATCTTCCAGCATCTGAAGAGCTGCTAGTTGGAAAATGGATTATATTTGTTCTGTTTGGCCCCGGAGGGCAGAATCAAGAATAATGGGTGGACTTTGCAAAGAGGCAGATTTGGGCTAGATATCAGGAAAAACTTCCTAAGAATGAGAGCTGGCCAAAGAACTGAGCTGCCTCAGGAAACCCCCCTCAGAGGTCTTCGGGAGCAGGCTGGAATAACATTCACCTCCCATTGCCTTGTCTTTCCAGATGGTCCTCCATCCCTGGGATGCCTTCCTTCCTTATCTCTGCCTCTTCAAGAATTCCTGACTTCCTTCAAAACTGCGTTCAACACCAGATAGATAATTCTGACTATATTATGTTAAAAAGTTGTTTTTTTTGTACAAACAAAACTAATGCAGACAAGATTAGGAGGGAAGCAGTAAATTGGGAAATCATCTTTACATTTAAGGGTTCTGATAAAGATCTCATTTCTAAAATATATAGAGAATTGTCTCATATTTATAAGAATTCAAGCCACTCTCCAATTGATAAATGGTCAAAGGATATGAACAATTTTCTGACGATGAAATTAAAACTATTTCTAGTCACATGAAAAGGTGCTCCTAATCACTATTGATCAGAGAAATGCAAATTAAGACAACTCTGAGATAACACTACACACCTGTCAGATTGGCTAAAATGACAGGAAAACATAATGATGAATGTTGGAGGGGATGTGGGAAAACTGGGACACTGATACATTGTTGGTGGACCTGTGAACGGATCCAACCATTCTAGAGAGTAATTTGGAGCTACGCTCAAAAAGTTATCAAACTGTGCATACCCTTTGACCCAGCAGTGTCTCTATTGGGCTTATATCCCAAAGAGATCTTAAAGGAGGGAAAGGGACCCACATGGGCAAGAATGTTTGTGGCAGCCCTTTTTGTAGTGGCAAGAAACTGTAAACTGAATGGGTGCCCATCAATTGGAGAGTGACTGAACAAATTATGGTATATGTATGTCATGGAATATTATTGTTCTTGAGAAACGACCAGCAGGATGATTTCAGAGAGGCCTGGAGAGACTTGCATGAACTGATGCTGAGTGAAATCAGCAGAACCAGGAGAACATTATACACAGCAACAAGACTATACGATGATCAATTTTGATGGACATGGTTCTCTTCAACAATGATGTGATTCAAACCAGTTCCAATTGTTCAGTGAAGAAAGCCATATACACCCAGAGAGGGGGATGTGAAATGTGGACCACAACATAACATTTTCATGCTCTCTATTGATGTTAGCTTGCATTGTGTTTCCATTGTCAGATTTTTTTTTCTTGTAGATCCGACTTTTCTTGCACAGCAAGATAACTGTAAAAATATGTGTACACATATTCAATTTGTCAAGTATTTTAACATAATTAACATGTAGCAGACTTCCTGCCATTAGGGGAGGGGTGGGGACTAGTGGGGAAAATTTGTAACAGAAAGCTTTGCAAGGGTCAATGTTGAAAAATTACCCATACATATGTTTTGCAAATGAAAGGCTTTAATTAAAAAAAAAATTTAAAACTGTGTTCAAATTCCAGACCTTCCTTGACCCCCAAACTCCCAGATTTTAGTGCCTCATGTCTACCCCTCCATGTAACCCTCCATTTGCTTTGCATTGCTTATATGGAGGTATATAAGCTGGGGCCGATTCTGACTGGTGGCGCGGCCCATTGTTAAATTTTCTTTTTATTTACACCTCCAAAGTCACAAATGCTACAGATCAAGGCTTGATTTATTGTTTGGCTGAAAGTGCTAGGGAGAATGTTATTCACACAAATTGTATTTTTCCCCTTTTTTTCCTGAGAGCTGAGTTAGACATGTACCAGCCTAAGTGTATACAGGGCATCTTCACCAGATCTGGAATAGGGCCCGACACCTAGCAGACATCTAAATGCTTGTCTAGTTGATGCTGTAATGGGGACTATTTTGCAGCTTTGAGTTGGCCTGGGAAATCACTGATGCCCCTTTCCCGCTCTGGAACTCTCTGCTAACGTGGCCCAGCCAGGGTGAATTACCCAAAATTAACCAAAACGAGTGGGGACAATAAAGCCTGGAGCTTAACCCGGGGAAGCTGACTCCAGCCCACAGTTCTTCCTTCTCCCTTCACAAAGGGGCTGCTGCTGCTGACTCACCTTCCCCTCTGGGATCTTAAAAAGGTCTGAGGGATTCGAGAAGCCCCCGGATGCTCCTGAACAGTCTGGGATGCTCCAGGATGGGGGCCTGTAGCTGCAAGACATCTCTCCTGCTGGAACTGACTTGAAAGGCAACTCTCCTTTATTTACCCAAACAGAGAGAGCTGGCTCCTCACTGCTGCTCCACCCAAAGCCTTTCTTCTGGTCTCCAGGGGCTCCACACCCAACCACCCTGCCACTTTCTCCCTCCTTAGCTTTGAAGCTTCAGACCCTTACAGTCCCCATCCCTATTCCCAAGTGCCAAAGCCCAACCCTATTCCAGGGAGATGGAGGAGTCTACCCTGAGGTCTTTGCTCAGGTAGCACACCTGGATGGCAAAGAGGATCCTTCCCATCATACATTCATTCATTCAGTCAGTCCCTCCTTCATTTATTATGTAATTCCACCAGGTGGCAGACACTGGGGAGAGATCAGGGGTACAAAAATCCAAAAGATAAAGCTAATTCTGCCTTAGGGAACTTATAGTTCACTAGAGCAGGACCTATAGATTTAAGTCAGTATGAACTATGTACAAAGAAAATATAAAGTGGCCATATTGACCATTTGTATGTATGCAGCTTATGTGTGTGATTTATATATTCTACATACATGTGTGGATACATATATAGCTCATGTATGTGGGAAGTGATCATATTGGCCTTTTTATGTGTATGGAGCTTATGTGTGTGTGGTTATATGAGCTCATTGAGTGTGCAAAGTTTGTGTGTGTATCTGTGTCTACATGTGGATGTCTTGTGTGTGTGGAAACGGAGTTTAGATGTGTGTGTGTTTGAATACACTTGCATACACAAGACGAGATGGCCCCTGCACAAGGATGATACTCCAGTTCACAAAGTATTAAGTGTGGGAGGCAGTGTGGTTCAGGGGAAAGAAGGTTCCCTTTGCCATTGGAGGACTAGGTTCCTAGCATCTGTGGAAGCTTAAGCAGGTCAGTTAATTTCTGGCCTCAGTTTCCTCATCTGCAAAATGAAACCGTTGGACTGGAAGCCTTGAAGGCAAGTCCAGCCCCAAAGCCCGAAAGGAAGGGCTAGGGAAGGTTCCTAGTAAAGACGGAGCATTTATCAAGGGCTCTCTGGGGGCCAGGCTAACAGGGAGATTCAAGGGAAAGCGCTAAGATTGTCACTTCCCTTAAGGAAGCACTCCATTCTAAGTGGGGGAGAAGATATAAAAGGGAGGTGAAGGGGGATGGGAGTCAGGGGAGGAGAGGGCCACATGTGTCTGGAAAATGAGGGGGAAGCCTGGTCCTGGGCAGCAAGATAATGTCAGAGTGAAGGATGGTTCCAGCAGCAGGGCCAGGAAATCACCAGCAAGATGGAGGCTGAAGAGACCTCCCAGAGGAGGTAGCCCTTCCGCTGGAGGAGGCCCATGTGAGCTCCCACAACTATAGCTCGTGCACTAAGATGGAGTCACAAAGGTGCTCAATCCCTCACCATCAACATCAGTTTCTTCATCTGAAAGCAAAGAGCTAGAATAAATAGAGGAGTTCAAAGGTCCCTTATCATCCTAAATCAGGGGTCCTTAGTGAACCTTAGATACTGAGGGCCAGATAGAAAGAGCATCCTAAGTCAGGGTCCTTGGTGGACCTTAGACAATGAG
>JAJPUD010003093.1:157886-181364 GCA_023553655.1 Myrmecobius fasciatus | reverse complement strand
TCCTGGGTTCTAATGCTCTCCCAGCTCTGACACACAGTTATTCCTTGCAGTAAAGAACAGCTCCCATCCTAGGAGCTTTGGAGACTTTGCACACATATATGATTACAAGCTTCAGTTTTGTACAATTTGGCAAGATTTCCCTTTTGTGTTTTTTGCCTCCTTTGAGGCACTGTAGGAGGCAAAACAGCCAAAAGTACAAAACAGCCTAAATAAACTGAGTCTCTCTTCATGCCGCAATGAATCAGAAAAAATAGACGGGGTTCTCAGCAAGGGGGGCTCCCTGGAAGAATGGGGTTTTTGGCCAACGACAGCATGTCAGAATGTCAGGCCCAGAAGGTACTGGAGCAATTCCCTTAAGTCACCAAGCTTCAGTGGAGTCCTATTACGTACCAGGCAATGTGCCAGGCAGCCAGGAAATCCCATACAGGCTGAAGGCCATCCCCCTCCTCAGGGACCTTACATTCTAACGAAGGTGGACACCACCACAGGGAGCAGGGAGAAGGGGAAGGATGTATGTCCTGGGGGTCAGGGTGGATGAAGTCCAGAGGAGAAGGAAGTGGCCAGTGGGAGGAGGAGTCCAGGGGAGAAAGGGCTCTTCCAGGGTGAGAAGGTAACTGAGTCCCCTAGTTACCTATAAGGAAACTCTGGGAGGGCAAGCAATTTGCTGACGTTCCCATGTAATGCCAGAGAAACTGAGGCAAGACAGAGATTTGTTTTTAATATTTTAATTGTGAAGAGTTTAGGCTTGTGGAGACTTTGGGACTGTATGGGACTCTTGTCCAAAGCATTCAGCAGTGAGCAACTAAGTCAGGAAACTTTTATAGGGTTTTAGCTATAGGGGAAACAAAGGCAGGGGGGCGAGGACACTGGGTGAGCGGATAAGCCATAATTTCAGGAAAGGAGCATAACTTAGTCCTGGCAGGATGAAGGTCAAGGGCAGGAGACAGGGAGGCGAGGGGCAATACTGAAAAGGAGGGGGAACCATCCCAGCAAGCCTTGAGTCAAAGCATCTGGAGTTTATGACCTAATGGTACGTAAAGGGGCCAGAGCTTCAGGTTTCCATTCTCCCAGATCTAAGGGCAAGGGAAAAAGGAGTGGGGCTATCATACTTTCACTAATTCAGGGCACAACACCTGATTTCCAAAGAGGGTTAACCAACCCCAAAATGGTCAGGGCCATTCTGCAGCAAAGCAAGATGAAATGGAAAGAAACTGGGACGTGGAGTCATCAGTCTCAGGTTAGAAACTTGGCTCACCCACTAACTAGCTGTGTAATTGCACAGCTTATACCATAAGACGTTAGGGCTGGGAGGGACCCATTTTACAGATGAGATGGAGAGGTGGTGAGTTGCCCAAATCTCACAAGTAAGTATCAGAGGGAGGGCTTGAACCCAGGTTCTCGAACTCCAGGGACAATGCTCTCTTCCCTGTGCCATGCCTGAGTTCCAGTGACCTTATCTATAAAATGCAAGACTTGGATTAGGTGACCTCCTAAGGTCCTTTTCCTATGATCCCATTACAGGGATGGGCAGATAAGATGATCCCACCCATTCCAGGTGAGGGAACTGGATGCCTTGAGCTAAATCCAGCTGCTGGGGGATCTGAAAGAATAGCAAGGCAGGAGATAATATGGCCCTTCCTAATCATCTGTACATCATTCTGTTGATAGCTCCTGAGATGAGATCACTGAAGAAGAGGAAGATGGATGGCCAATGGCTCAGCAGGAGAAGCGAGGGGGTCACCTTGGCCCAATCACTTGCCATAATGGACCAAGCCCTGGCTGTGAATCCCAGCTAGACTATTCCTGTACAATTTGGGGCAAATCCATCCACTTCTCTGAGCCTCAGTTTCCCCACTGATAAAATATGAAATACTTGAGAAGGAAGAAAAGTTTTCATCTAAATGAGGAACAGAAGAAGCAAGATGATTTATTGGATAGACCACTGGATTTGGATTCAGGAAGATCTGAGCTCAAACTCAGCCCTAGATGGTTACTAGCTGTGTGACTCTGGGCCAGTCACTTCACCCTGCTTGCCTCAGTTTCCTCATCTGTAAAATAAGCTGGAGAAGGAAATGGCAAACCACTGCAATATCTCTTCCAAGAAAACTCCAGTGGGGTCACAAAGAGTTAAAAAATGACTGAAAAAATGACAGAAGAACTATAAAAATTGGAATAATGATGACATCTACCTCCCAGATCAACTGAGATAATATGCATAAAACTCTATTCAAACCTTAAAACATTATATAAATGTCAGGTGCTGTGGTTATTATTATTATTATTATTATATCAGCAGGCAGGACAGCTGTTGGTGGAGATTACTAGAAGCGCAGAGGTGGGGGGATGCTTTGGGAATAGAACAGAGGATTGAATAAATCAGATCTAGAAAGTGACATCAGGACAGCAGATGGGACTTCAAAGATCATTTAATCCCATACCTTTTATTCTACAGAGGAAGAAATATTGTTGAAAGGTTTCTAAATAATCAAGCAGTCAATAAGCACTTATCGAGCACCTACTATGTGCCAAACACTATGCTAAGTGCCAGGGATGTAAAGAAAGCAAAATCCAGTCCCTGCCCTCAAGGAGCTTACAATCTAATGGGGAGACAGATGAACACAAATAACTCTACACACAAATTACAGACAGACTAAATTGATGATAAGCAATGGAGGGAAGACCCTTGCTTCAAGGGAGAATAAGGAAAAGCTTCCTGTAGAAGGTGAGATTTGAAGGAAGCCAGAAAATCCAGCAGAGATAAGGAGGGAGAGCATCCCAAGCATGGGAAACAGCCCTCGTCCGGAATCTGAGTCAAGGGTCCAACGAGAGAAATAAGTGTCTCAAAGAGCAGAGCTCAGAGGCAGACAGCCTGGGGCCATGATGGACAGTCATGTCATAAACTGGGCACCAAAGGGCTGGTGGGTTGGGGAGATTCTGTGACTAGACTGGGCATCTATAATTTGCCCAGTTGAAGAGAATCAGTATTCAACGATCTCTCTCACAGAAGTTCTACACTCTAGAGATGAATGATTGAAGACATGGTTTCCTCATCTGTACATGGTACCTCGACTAATATAATAATGTCATTTTGGTTCTCTTCAAGTATCCAGAACAGTCAGCCAACCATCTGTCACATGAGCTAGAGAAGGAAATGGCAAATGGCTCCAATATCTTTGTCAAGAAAACCCCAAATGGGGTCATGAAGAGTAAGACACTATCGAACAACAATTTTCGTATTACTTTAAAACTAGGGTGCTGGGGCAGCTCCGTGGTGCAGTGGATAGAGCACCAGTCCTGAAGTCAGGAGGACCTGAGTTCAAATCTAGTCTCAGATACTTAACACTTCGTGGCTGTGTGACCTCGGGCAAGTCACTTGACTTTTGTCTCAGCAAAAAAATAAAAAAATAAAAAACTAAAAAGAAATAAAATATAAAAATAAAACCAGGGTGCTTATCCAATTCAAATCATCACTTTGGCATGAATTATAATAAAGCTGTCATGTCAAGAAAAAACTTTCTACTAATTCCAAAAATGAAATAGACTACGTTAGGAGGGAATGGAGTCCCTCACTGAAAGTCTTTAAGCCAAGCTGGAGGACCACATGTTGTAGAGTTTCTTCTTCAGCTATGGGTTGAATAGTAGCCTCTAAAAACTCACATAATATCAAAAATTTGGTCAATTTGAGAGTCAGGGGACCCAAGTTCAAATGTTGACTTTGTCAGTTCCTAATTTTGTGATCTGGGTTAAGTCATAACATTTGGGGGGGGGGGGTTGGGATCTCCATTTGCTAAAAAAAAAAAACCTCTTCTACCTCTGAGATTCTGGGATTGTGGGATGCATTTGTCTATATGTTGGGAAGCCTCCACAACCTGCCTCTCCTTGCTGCCAATATTCCAGTAGAGATTGGCGTTTCGGGCCTCTGGGGCTGGTGGGTAACACTTGGTAAGTGAACCGAGCCAACCCTGTAAGCCCTAAGGCCCAAGATGGGGCTCCTCCCTTCCCTCTGACAAGGGTGAGAGACCCCACAGTTTGCACAGAAGGAGCGATTCAGAGCCAAGTACAGATCTAAGAAGCCCCAACATGTAAAGAATGTAAAAACAGAGCCAAGCCCCCAGCCACAAGAACCCGAAGCTTGTTCAGTCCAGAGCGGTCCAAGGAAGCATGGGGGCTGGCATGGGCCGGGCATGAATCCTGGGCACCTGAGAGAGTAATGATGGAGCAGCCAAGGGCAAACCCATCTGCTGCAAACTGGCCCAAACTCCTTTCCCCATCTCCACAAAACAACAGAGCAGAAGGAAATACCGGCTCATGTCTGAACTCACCTGGCAAGCCACCTTCCTTGTACAGGAAGCAATTGAATCCATGCCAGGAGCCTCACCTGGGAGACCATATTACCTCCCCTCCCCCTTACAACCAGGCTGATGTACTTTGAGTGCCAGCTAAGAGGACTGGTCCTTGGCAAGAACAGTGAAGTTAGAGACTGTCCAGCAACGGGACAGAATGGCTCGTGAGGTGATGAGCTCCCTGTCACTAGGAGTAGAGTCAAGAGGGCCCCCAGTTCAGAAAGTCTCTGGTGGGTTCTGAGGTCCTCCCAGCACTGAGAGCGTGCTAAAGCTGCCCCAGTACCCTCCATTGGGCAGAACCTCCCCCAGGGGATTCTAGAATAACTCCTAAGGATTTCTACACTGCTCTGAGCTGCAAAAAGGATCTTCCTCCCCAAAGTTAGAAGAGTTCATAAAAGCCAGAGATTTTAAACCGGGACACCAAAGGTCATTCAGTCTAACCTCCTTTTATAGATGAGGAAGTCCAGAGGTTATGTAATTTGCCCATAGTCACATAGCTAGCAAGTGTGGGAAGATCCTAGATATGGAATGGAAAGGAACCGGATAAGTCCCATTTCACAGATGAGAAAACTGAGGTCCAACAAGTGACTGGTCCAAGGTCCCATAGGCAAAATAGGCATTTGAACGCAGGTCCCATGATTCCCAATGTCATTGTACTAAGTTGGTACAAGTATGATTCAAAGTTATTTTCATTCGATCCTCAAGGAGGTAAAAGCCCTGTCCATGGTCCTCCAGAGTCAGTAGTGGAGCAGGGATCCACTCAGGAGCCCCCTCACTCCAAGTCCAGACTTTCTTCCTTTCTCCGGTCCAGACTTCCCAGCCTGCAGCCTCCCCATCTGAGAATTCTATATCCCTTCCAAAGTATATAGCTCCCACTGTCCCCCAGTGAGTCATTCAAGCAGTATTTATGGTGTATGGGACCAGATACTGCACACACAGTCTTCGAGGGGCTCCCAATTTAATGCGGGAGATGACACAAACAATAATGTACAAACAAGATACTTGTGGAGCACTGTTTTTCAGTCATGTCCGACTTCATGACCCCATTTGGGGTTTTCTTAACAGAAATACTGGAGTTTGCCATTTCTTACTCCAGCTCATTTTACAAATGAGGAAACTGAGGCAAAAAAGGTGAAATACCCAAGGTCACAGAGCCAGATTTGAACTTAGGAACGGGAGTGTCCCAATGCTCTATCCACTGTGTCACCCACAAACAAGTGATAGACTTGATAGACTGGAGCTGAGCAGCAGAAGGAAGGTAATAGCTTTAAAGAGGATCAAGAAAGATTTGCTGGTATTTTATTGGAGACATGTAGAAGGCTGGAAAGACCAGGAGGCAGGAAGCGGACATTAGCAGAGAGGTAATGGGAGACACCGGTGGAAACGTCCACCATCGGAGTCAGAAGATGGGGCATTTGTGGGACAAACAGCAGCTCGGGTCAATGTCCCCATCCCAGTATCCTCACTTTATGAATTTATTCCTATTAATCACAACATAAACCGATTTCATTTATATTGAGATATAAGTATTATCTCTCCCATAGGTGTTTGCATTTACTTTTTGAACAGTAGGGAATGTTCCTCCCAAAGTAATTCATCTCTAAGTTTGCACTTCAAGCCTCCCACAGTGGGGACCTTCCTGCCATGTTTCAAATCACAGCCATGTGGCCACCTATTCTACCCGTGACTGATTCTGTCCCTAGGACAGATAAGGATATCCGAGATCATTCATTCATTGATTCAAACAGAATTTATTAATGTGCTCTCAGGGAATATACATTCTATTGAAGGGGAAAAAGGATAAATAAATAATAAAACAGATTCAAATAAGTACAAAGTAAGGGAGGGTGAAGGAGGTAACTATCAACACAACGTAAATAAGCCTCTCCTGCTCGGTCCTGGTTCTCCTAATCAGACTCAAACCCTATGTGGAGACAGAGAACAGGATGCTGGGCAGTCCCAGGAGGAAGCTGAGGCAAAGATCTGCTGGCCCCGGCTGCTGTCTGCTCACCTCCCCCATTCCATCTCCTCGCTAGAACTCCCACCAACTGTTCTCTCTAGCTCCTGGCATGATGCCAGCTGCTGCCTTGGTTTATAAATCAGCTTTAATTTCAAGGTAATGGCAGCTTGAGGGAACAATTCTGCCTTGTAGGAACAAATACCAGAGTCATTAAGAGCCCATGAAAAGAATTGTGTCCTTCCATCTCTGGAGGAAGCAGAAAAGTCCAGTTCCCCAGAAAAAAAGAAGGCAATCTGATGGTGGGTGAAGATTGGGAGGGAAGAACGGAGCTCACAGAACCTCACCTGGTTCCAGAAAGCTCTGCTTTCTCTAACCTCAATCCCTCTGCACAAAGCCTCGACCCACCAAGTATATAGAGTACTGGATATGGCTTCAAGAGCATCTGGGTTCAAATTTTACAAAGGCATAAGTTCATTGAACCTCAGTTTTCTCATCTGTCAAAAAGGAATCAGAACAGCACCTACTATTACTGAGTTATTGTGAGGCTAGTGGAATGAGTATTACATAATATATAAAATAATAACAGATCATAGCTTGTATTTATATCATCTGCAGACCTAAAGATGATATAAATACAAGCTATGATTTGTTATTATTTTTTTTCCATTCTGGCCGACCCACAAAACAGGTTTGGATCATGAGGTAGTGGGGGAAGGCAGAAAAAACTCAGTTCCATTCCAAAATATACCAAGGCACTTGTGGGATGAATTTCTACACCAGTCCCTTTTTTATTCCAGTTCATGAAAGTTTATTGTCTATCCCATCTCCTCATCAGACTCAAGATGGTGCTCCTTAAACTGAGCCAAGCTGGATCCCTGCATCAAGAAGGCAGTAGATAAATGTTGCTGTAGCTTTCTCTACATCTCCAGGGTCCAGCATTCTGAAATTTGCCATAGCAGATAACGGTTCTCTGTCGAACAGGAGATGTCTCTGTTCCTGGGTGGTTTTAACTAGTTGGCAGAATGGCAGCAGGATCCCCGGCCTCTCAGCTTGACTACTACATTACTTCGTGACGCTGAAAATGCTTTCTCTACATCTCCAGGGCCCAGCATTCTGAAATTTGCTATAGCAGATAGTGGTTCTCTGTCAAACAGGAGATGTCTCTGTTCCTGGATGGTTTTAACTAGTGGCAAAATGGCAGCAGGATCCCCGGCCTCTCCGCCTGACCACTACATTAGTTTGTGATGCTAAAAATGTCACTTAGCACGATTATGCTTCCCTTTCACCATTTGTAAAAGATCTCCAAAGTCGTTTCCATTTTAAAGAGTCTATGATTCTGTGAGTCTACAATTTAGGAGTTAATACATGGGGAAGTGAAATGTGGCCCATAGATTCATCTTCCATCTTTCCTCACTCAAAAATTGTCAGTGGCTCCCTATTGCTTCATCAGTCTAACATTCAAACCCCTCCACAATCTGATTCCAATCTAACTTTCCAGTCTCACTTAATATCACTCCCCTTCATGCACTCTCCATTCCAATCAAAGTGGCTTAGTTAAAGTTACAATTCTACCCCCATGGCACAGATGGTTGCCCACTCACTTCTCACCACCACTTCCCTAGCTTCCTTCAGAACACAGCTCATTCTCATCTCCTACATGATGCCTTTTCCAACTCCAATCCTATCCAATTCAATCCAGGAAACATTTATCAATCACCTACTATGTTTCAGGTACTGTAAGTAAATGCTGAGTTTATAATTAACAATTTTAAAAAACAGCCAGCCAGATTTGATAGACAGCTAGATCTCAGCCCCTGATGATCTCTGCCAGAATGGGTTCTTCAGCTTGAAAATTGAGAACCATGAAATCCCGGAGCCATTATGACCAGCCCAATGGTCCCTCTGATGAGCAGAGAGGGTCCCTCACAGACACAGCTCTTCTCCTGGCTCTCCTCCCCACCCTACCCCAGTAAGAAATCTCTCTCCTCCTGGTGGGCTGTGTGCCGAGCTCCATAGTCACTACTCATGGCAAGAAGCTCATCTGATGACAGACTTCTGGAATCTGTTCCACCTTCTGACACGTGAGCATCCCCCCAACCTTCACTCATTTTTATGGGTTGAACGTGTTCCTGACAAGCCTGATAATCTCCCCAGCGATGGATGAGGGAGCACATTTCCAGGTTTCATCCTCTCCAAGCACTGACAGCCCTGCTCAGAACCTCAGGCGGAGCATCTCCCATAATGTCTTCTGTCTGGTCCCCCACCCTTCCTTTATTCAGACCGGCTGCTGAAGCAACCTGAACCCAATAATAAATGCAGAGTCCTGGGCACAATGGGAGGGCCATCTCTGGTGGGCTCCAAATGCTGCCCCCCGTCCTGAACCTGGGCTCACAATGGAGGGCATGGAAGAATATGTGAGGAACATCCTCCCCCCCCCATCCCAGCCCAATTCCCTTCAAGGAGACACAGATGGGGCCAAAGTCAGCCTTCACAATTGGACCCCAGAAGGTTCTGGTTAGGTTGCTTAGCAGACAGTCTGAACAAGGAGGGGCCCACCAGTCTCTGGTAAGGGTGGGAATGTTTGGAGAAGATGAAGTGTGATCCAGAGGTCTATGTCAAGGGGAGCTGACTGTAAGGAGGGCAGCACAGAGTGGGAGAAGGAGCCCAAGATCCAGAAGCAGGAGACAGCATCCTAGCTCTGAACCATACTAGCTGCTGAAGAGAGGATCTAATCCCCTGAGGGCATGGACTGAAGCAGAAGCAGAGATTTAGAACCAGAAGTGACCTTCCAATGAGGGAGTCAAGCCCTCATTACTAAGAGGAGCGCTAACTTAGCCAATTCATTAAAAGGTTCTCGAGTTCCAAACCAGTATTCTTTCCACCATCCAAAGGGGGAGAGAGAAAAGGGGAGAAAGAGAGAGACAGAAACAGAGACAGAGAGACAGAGACAGAGAGAGAATGACAAAGAGAAACAGAGAGACAGAGACAGATAGACAGAGAGAAAATGGCAAAGAGAAACAGAGACAGAGACAGATAGAGACAAAGACAGAGAAAGAGAGAAAGACAGAGAGACAGAGATAGATGGAGTCAGAGACAGAAACAGAAAGAGACAGAGATACAGAGGCAAAGACAGAGACACAAAAAGAGAGAGAATGTCAAAGAGAGATACAGACAGACACAGAGAGACAGAGAAAGAGATAGAGAATGACAGAGAAACAGAGACAGAGAACAGAATCAGAGAGACAGAGACAGAAAGAGAGAGACAGACAAAGAATGACAGAGAGAAACAGAGAAAGAGACAGAGATAGAGTCAGAGAGATAGAGACAGAAAGACACACAGACAGAGACAGGCAGAGAGAGACAGAGGCAGACAGAGATTGTGTAAGCCATTCTGCCCATCCAAGTTTCAGTTTCCATAAACTGGGTAGGGTATTACTATTTTGGGGGGAGAAATTTTAAATAAATAAATTATATAAATATATCAAAGAAATTTTAAATAAAAGAAATCTGTACATTTTAAAGCATTGTATGAATTCTATGAGCTATAGAAAAGCTAATATATACACATACACACAGAGAAGCCATCTAGTCTCACAGATATTAAGTAAAAAAGTCTGCAGTGCAATCAATCAATCAGTAAATATTTGTTAATTGCCTTCTATATGTTAGGTATCGTGATGAGTGCTAGAAATACAAAAAGAGGTTAAAAAATAATAAAATTTAAAAAAAATTGATCCCTGCCCTTGAGGAGCTTACAATCTAATGGGGAGACAATGAGCACCCAAATATGTACAAAGCAAGCTAGATACAGGACAAATGGGAATAATTCACAGAAGGGAAGCACTGGAACGACCAGTTCTACTTGGGAGAGCTTTCCAAGGTACTCTTTTTCCAAGCCCCATGCCATCCCTGCACCTAAGATTACTGTTTTGCAAATGAGGAAGGAAGAATTTTGATTTCACAGGTTTCCCAGTCTCAGGATGGGAAACGACCTCAGAGGCCGTCCAGGGTCCCCTCTTCAGGATCTGCACAAATGGACATTAAATTAGCAAGAGTAAGAGCTGGGATTTGAACTCTGGTAACTCCGACATTCTTTTCACCTGGTAGCCTGTGACAGTGGAGTCCCTGCTAGGACCACAGACATTCACTTATGACAGTTGTCCGGGGTAGTCTCTATCTATAGCCATGGGGCAGAGCAACTCCTTATGAAAAACTAGCTAGTCCATTCAGGACCTGAACCCCCAACTTCAGCCTCAGAAGAAGCTAAAACAGTAGAAATTGGCAGGTCCAACTCTAAACTTGGGGTCACGAAATTTCCGTCCCCCTCATTGGGTGACTCTAGGCAAGCCACCCCATTTCTCTCATAGAAGGTGTTTGTTAACTTGTAATTGAGAACAATAATACCTATACCCCTTTTCATCACAGGGTTATGAGGGTTCTATGGGGAATAGGAGGGATAATTGAAAAGTGTTGAAAATATAATAAATAGCATCAAGAAAAGTTTAAAAATACATTATCTCATCTAATCCACCATCTCTAAGGACCCTTCCAGTTCAAGGAGCTAATTAAGGAGTCTATGTTGTCTTAAACTGAGTCGGGAGACTCCTAACTCTTGACAGCCCTTCTCCCTGCTGGGTCTCTACTGACCTAGAGCTCCAAATCCACGATGTCTCATAAAGGAAATTCTCTCTAAACAAGTCTCAGCTTCCAAGGTGCACACCCAAATTTCTGGGTGGTTATCTCACATCCCCTGCCCATCCCCCCTCCCCCAATCTCCGGAGCCTTGCCAGCCAGGTTCAGCCAGGCTACATTCCACTTCCCATCCCTCCCAGCCCGGTCTTCTCATCCATCACAGGCCACTGGGAGCCAGTGTTTAAAGAAGAGTTGGTTAAGTCAGCTTTTCCCAGCCTTTCTTGTGCTCTGGTATGAGTGAGCTCAATATGGTTTTCATCCTAAATTCTTCACACACAGAACTCTAGATAAAGAGACTTCGAGAAACTTGCTCAGCCAGTTGAGATGTTGCCCCCTGGTCACCGGTTGTTCAACCCTCAAAAGGGGGTCCATGTTTAACACTCTCAAGGATCATTACTGGTTAAAGGAATTGTTTAGACTGGAAAAGAGAAGGCTCTCCAAGAAGATGGTAGCTCTATTCTAATATGGAAGCTCTGTCATTTTGAAAAGAGATGGCCCTTGATCTGTTAGGTCTAAGAGGGCTGAACCAGGAACAGTGGGTGGGGGCTGCAAGAGACACCTTTGAAGTGGGGGGGAAAATAAAAATAAGAGCTGTCCAAAAACAAAACAAATTGCCTAGGGAGGTAATGAGCTGCCCTGAAGTTCCTCAAGCCTGGGCTACATTTGTTAGGGCTACCCAGACATGAAGAACCTCTCTGTCTCCCTCTTTTCTTTTAGAGGCAAGAATAAGTTCTAATAAACATGTAAGGTAACCAGAGAAGTAGCTGGAGTGTTGAACTTGAAATGAGGAAAAGCTGAGTTCAACTGCAGCCTCAGACACTTCCCAGCTGTTTGATTCTGAACAACTCAAATTTCTTTCAGCCTGAAGTTTTTCATCTGTAAAGTATACCTATTTCCCAGGGTCTAGGAAGCTCAATCACTTTGCAATCCCAAAAGTGCTAGATAAAAGTCTGGCTATTGCTATTATTATTATCATTATTTATTTAATTTCCTTTCTCAATATTTTACTTTTCCAATTGCATGTAAAGATAGTTTTTAACATTCATTTTAAACTGCTATGTAAAGACTATTGCTATTATTATTACTAATTTTATCTATTTATTTAGTTTCCTTTTTCAATAATATTTTATTTTTCTAATTACACAAAAGATAGTTTTTAACATTCTTTTTAAATTTATGTAAAGGCTAACTATTGCTATTATTATCTAATTTCCTTTTCTCAATAATATTTTATTTTTCAAATTACAAGCAAAGATATTTTTCAACATTCATTTTTAAACTGCTTTGTAAAGGCTAGCTAGTGTTATCATTATTATTATTATTATCTTTTATTTATTTATTTAATTTCCTTTTCTAAATAATATTTTTCCAATTACATGTGAAGAGTTTTGAACATTCATTTTTGTCAGATTTTGAATTTGTTTTTTCCTCCCTCCTTCCCTCCAGGACAGCAAACAATCTGAGATAGGTTACACATACACAATATTTTTAAGCATATTTCCATCTTATTTTTATCTTACAGGCGCTACAAGCAAATGACTTAACATTTCTGGGTCTTCTTTTCTCATCTGTAACATAAAGATGTTGGAATAGATGAACTCTAAAGAATATTCCGACTCCAAACTTCTAAGCCTAGGAGTCTCTATGGGCTTCGAGATGATTTCTAAGGCCCTTCTTGAGAGAGTGTGGTGGCTCAGTGGGTAGAGCTCTGGGCCTAGAGGCAGGAGCACCTGAATTCAAATACAGCCTCAGAGCCTCACTAGCTGTATGACTCTGGGCAAGTCATTTAACCTGTTTGCCTTTCTCCGCTGGAGAACCGCTGCAGTATTTTTGCCATGGACAGTTATTGGCGTGTCCTTCCTAGACATTAGAACACCCAGAACCGAATTTTATGTCCAGCTGCAGCCTGACCAGGACACAATATAGCAGGACCAGCTCGGTAAGGTCTCTCATTATCCTACCCCCTACCTCTTCCCAAATTCCCATTTACTGTCAAGGGCATCGCCATTCCCTGAGTCACTGGGCAAGCTCACTGTCATCCTCAGTGCCCTTCTGCAGTCACAGTTATGTCTCTGTGTATGTACCTGTGCCTTTCTGTCTGTCTATCATGTCTCTCTCTGCTCCTGTCTCTGTCTTTGTCTCTGTCTCTGTCTCTATTTCTGTCTCTCTTTCTCTCTCTGTCTCTGTGTCTATCTCCCTCTCTTTCTTCTGTTTCTGTCTCTATTTCTTTCTCTCTCTGTCTCTGTCTCTGTGTGTCTCTGTCTCTATTTCTATTTCTGTCTCTCCTCTCTGTCTCTGTCTCTCCCTCCCTCCTTCTCTCTCTCTGTCTCTCTCTCTGTCTCCTCTAAAATTATCTGAGTATATCTCATCCCGGAAAACAAGATGACATTCAGCAAGGACACATCCATGGGGACAAGTACAAGAAGTCTCCAGGTCCCGGGGCTGCACCAGATACAGAGGATAAAGGCCACGGTGGTCCCTGCCCTCGAGAGGCTCACATTCTGCCAGAGGAGCCTGTGCATAAACAATTAGGTCCGCCTAAGCTGTATACAAAGTAAACAGAAGCCGGAGGCGCGGGGGAGGGCACAGCCCCCCCACCATGGGACCAGTGGGATCTTGAAGGGAGCCAGGGGAGCCAAGGACAGGGAGGTGCAGGAGGCTGGCGCTCTAAACAAGGGCCAGAGAAATGGGAGCCTTGGCCCTTGCGTCCGAGCGTCCGGAGACGGTGACCCACGCGCGTCCCCTCCTGATGGAGAGGCTGCAGGGTGACGCACACGCTGCGGGCCGTGGCCGCCCTCGGATTCAGTTCGGCTCGATTAGATTTATTTGGCCCAGGGAGTTTGTGACGTCCACTCCTTGAAGGGAGGAGGTCGGAGAAAAAAAAAGCATGCTGAAAATTGGGGGAGCCCCCCCCCCCAAAGGAAGCTTTCAGACGCAGACAAGGCTAGCTCCCGCTCTGGGGCCGGGCTAGCCCGACCAAGCTTGGCTCCCCTCCCATCTGTCTGCCCGAGAGCATCTCGCTGCTTAAGAACGCCTTTCGCTTAGGGCACATAGTCATGTTTTTAAAAATAATACTAATAAAATTCTTTTCACATAATAAAAAAAAAAGGAGAGATAAGAGTCCGTGCAGAAATGAGTGTAGCTGAATGTATAGGGTGAGGATGGGAGGGCTGGGGACGGGGGAGGAAGAGATGATGGGAGGAGGAGGAAAGGAACCTCCCGGGGGGGCCTCTGGGAACTGAAGATGCAGTTTTCGAGCGGAGCAGACACCCCCAGCCCCACCCCGGCCAGTTCCAACCCCCACTCAGAGCTGGGTCGGAAGCTGAGATGGAGGTCCAGGCAACATGTTCCCCGAGGGCCCCGGGCTCCCCGGATTAAAATGCCGGGCCCCATCAAAGCCGACCATGCTTATTTGCGGTTTCCATGGCAACCCTTGAAACCAAGAATGGGTCGCCTAGAAACTGTGCAACAGGCTCCACCCCTTCTGGATTTCTAGGGTCAACAGCAGGAAGTCTCCGAAGAAAGAAGCAGCATTGACTGATGACGTCCGGGAAGCCCCACGAGTGGGCCAGGTGGGCACCGAGGGCTCCAGGAAAAAGGCCGGTTCTCTGCACGGTCCAAAGTAAAGGAGCCCTTGCCCCGTTCGGCAGGTTCAGCTGGATCCATGTCAACAAGTTTCCATTCCTCTCCACGTGCATTTCTTAAGAGTGCCATGCGCCAGGATCCTAGCCATTCCCGTGACCCTAAAGATGATGGGACTGAAAACTGGCAGGGACCCTTGGGGGCCTTCTCATTTTACAGACGTACCCGAAAGAATATGAAGTGTTTTGCCCAAGATCACACACCCAGAATCTGCAATCAGACCCTCCATCTCTTCCCATCACATTGCCAGCCTTAACTACCCTAAACCTCAGTTTCCAAATCTGTAGAATAAAAATATTGCATTAAATGACTCCCAAGGTACTTCAAATGATTTATTCAACTGGTATCCATTAAGACCCCACATAAAGAAAGACAAAAACCAAACGGTCCCTGCCCTCAGAGAGCTTACATTCTACCAGATGGGAAACATAGATGAATAGAGAAGTGCCCAGAGCTGAAATTTGCACTCAAGGCCTCCGATTCCACAATCAAGCCTTTTCCCCTCCATCGTTGTGTTTCTTCCAAAGTCGGAGCTTTGGTCAAGGCTAGGATGTCATGGCCAGCTGGCTACCTCTCAGCTCCCAGCTCTAGACCTTTGCACAAACTGTCCCCTGTGTCTGAAATGCATTCCCTCTTCACCTCTCCCTAAAATCTCTTTTTTCAAAGCTTAGCTCAAGTAGCCTCCATCTTTTAAATAAGGCCTTGGATGATCGTCTTCTCCCAAGTTAGTTCTTTTTATTCCTTACTATCCCTAATTATTTTGTATTAATTTGCTACTTGTTTTGGAAATACACATGTTATACATATGTACATGTTTATATGTGTGTATGCATATGTATGTATATATAAACATCCACACAATATATGTTTAAAACAAAACATTTTAAAATAAAACCAGCTTCTATCCTCAAGGACATGATCATCTTGACCTGATAGTATTTCTTTGAGGACAGAAACTAGTTTTATTAACTTTAAAAAAAATTTTATATTTATTTATATTTTATTAACATAAACTTTTTGAAGGCAGGGGCAGCTTTTTGCCCCTTTTTGTATTCCTAGATCTTAGCACAGTGCTTGGCACATAATAGGTGCTTAATAAAATGTTGACAGATTGATGGTTTTTCTTTATATCCTGGGCACTATATTCCCTGAAGATAAGAGCCCCAGGATGTTTTCAGAAAGACCTAGTGAGACTCACATGAACTGATGCTAAGTGAAATGAGCAGAACCAGGAGGTCATTATACACGGCAACAACAAGACTGTACGATGATCAATTCTAATTGATGTGGCTCTTCTCAACAATGAGATGATCCAAGCCAGTTCCAATGATCTTATGAGGAGAGCTATTTACACTGAGAGAGAAGACTGGGAACTGAGAGTGGATCATAACATAGCATTTTTACTCTTTTTGTTGTTGTTTGCTTGCATTTTATTTTCTTTCTCATTTTTTTTTCCTTTTTGATTTGATCTTTCTTGAGTTGCATGATAATTGTATAAATATATATATATATATGCCTATAGTGGATTTAACATATTTTTACCATGTTTAACATATATTGGATTACTTGCCCTCTAGGGGAGGGGTGGGGGGAAGGGGGGAAATTGGAACACAAGGTTTTGCAAGGGTTAACAATGAAGAATTATCCATGCATATGTTTTGAAAAATAAAAAGCTCTAATAAAGAAAAAATATGTATGCATACATCGGATTTAATATATGTTTTTACCATGTTTAACATATATTGGATTACTTGCCATTTAGGGGAAGGGGTGGGGGAAAGGAGGGAAAAATTGAAACACAAGGTTTTGCAAGGATTAATGTTGATGAATTATCCATGCATATGTTTTGAAAAATAAAAAGCTTTAATAAAAAAAAAAAAGATAAGAGAGGGAAGCTAGGTGGTGCAGTGGATAGAGCACCAGCCCTGAAGTCAGGAGGACCTGAGTTAAAATCTGATCTCAGACACTTAACACTTCCTAGCTGTGTGACCCTGAGCAAGTCACTTAACCCAAATTGCCTCAGCAACAAAAGAAAAAAAAAAAAGATAAGAGCTGATTGTTGTTGGAAGAAGGCAGCATGAATATATATCTTGGTTGCCTAGCATATTGTCTGACTGTTACTATTTTATAAAAGTAATTGATTGGCTGATTGAATACAAGGCTTGGTATCAAGCATCCTCTGTCTGTCTTCTAGATACATTCCCCAGACAGACACATTATAGAAATGGAGCCACATTTAAGCATCACGTCCAAAAGTCCTAACCACATTTCCTTGGATGGTCAACTAGGTGCTTGGTCCTGCAGGGTGATAGAGAAATGTAACTCCATAAGGATTTATTATGCAGCAGTATGGTCTCTGCCATGAAGAGACATATGGTCTAATATGAAGGAAGAAACAATGAGAAAACCCTCAAGTGTTAATCTGGGTGAAAGAGGCAGTAGCGGAAAGCTTACTAAGAAAGTAGTATGGCCTTGCTTGATACCCCCTATATATAATCCAGAGGGCATATCTATGCCATAAGCAATAGATACCCAGACCCAAGGAGCATTAAAGAAAACTGATTGTGCTTTGAAAAATATCAGAAGGAGAAAAGAGTGCCCTCGGCGGCATCTTCAGAGAGCATTAATCATCGGGCAGGGGAGGGGAAATGAGAAAATCAAATCAGTTCCCAAATAGAGAAGTAGGAAAAAAAGAACTGAGTTATGTTGGCAAGGACTTGGAGATTCTGAGGGAAGGGAAAGGCTGACAGATGACACATTGATGAGCTCTTTTCAAGAAATTCAAGAGATGAAAGAAATTCAAGAAATGCAATTCTTCTCAAGGATGCAGAGATGAGCTCCAACAGATGATTCATCAAGAGTCTAGATTCCAGTGGCTTTCTATTTCCTCCAGAATGAACTATCAAATCCAGCTTGGTTCATAAATCTCTTCACAGCTCTCCCATTTTTTTCTCACGGTTCACTCTCCATGTTTCTACCATTCCAGCTTCACTGGGCCACCTTACTGTTCTTCTCACATCCCTCTATTTCATTTCCCTACATCTTTGAAGGCTGTCATATTCTACAATCTAGCCTCATTGGCCTCCTAACCAATCTTTTCATACTTCTTCTTTCTTCTGTCTCTATATCTTTGAACTGGGAGGCCGCCATGTTTTAAGTATTCTTTCTCTTCATCTTGGCCCTCCTCAAGACTAAGCTCAAACTCTACCTTCTGCAAAAGACTTTTTCTAGTCCTGCACCTCTCCTCATGATCTATCTCCCCAACAGCTAGTGACTTTCAATCTGAGCCTAGTTTCCATATACTATAAAGGCTCCTCAATATTTTCCTATTTAGCTTCCCCATTAGAAAGTGAACTTCTTGAGGTCAGGGACCCTGTTGTTGCCTTTCTTTGTGTCCCTAGCCCTTAGGGCAATCCCTGGCACAGAGTAAACCTTTAATGAATATTTGTTGACTGATTGACCTCTAGCACACTGTCCATGGGACTGAAGTCTGTATTTACCTAGAGCCTGCCAAGAAAAAGAACAAAAGAACTGACTAGGAGGAAGCTTTATGAAGGGGAAACTTCCCTAAGTGAATTGGCAAGAAATCCCAATGCAACTTATGTGTGCTGCTTGTGTCTGTTTTAAAATATGGAACCCATAATGGAGGGTGATCTGTCCTGTATAGCTGGAATACTAGTTGCAGCTCTGGGAGCCCTATTTTAGAAAGTTCATGGTTAATTTCCATTAACCATGGGGTATTTTCAGAGAAGGGCATTCAAGACCATGAAATATTGATGCCATATGAGGGTCAACTGAAGGTAGTAGGAAAGTATGGCCAGAGAAGAAAAGAATTGGAAGAGCTGGGGTGAGGAGGGGTGATACCTTCAAGAACTGGTCAGACCCATCTCCTCACCAGATTCCCCTCGACAATATATACATTATGGTCAGTGGTCATTCAGCCTCTGCTTGAAGTCCAACCTGGAATAATGGATGGAGCACTGAAATAGGAATCAGTAATCAGGTTCAAATGACACCTCAGATACTTCCTAACTTATGTGATACTTTAGCTCTGGAGGTCCTGAGAAGGAGGTTGGATCCAAGGTCTTGCCTGACTTTTAGTCTGGGATCTTGGGACATCTAAAGAGAAGGAGCTGATTTCTCTCCAAAGCAGCTCATTCTACTTTAGGATCTCTCTATTGGGTCTTTTATCCTGACATCAAATTCAATGTGTCTTTCTTTAATTTCCACCTAGTGCTCTTTGGTCGGCCTCTAGGGCCAAGTAGGACAAGAGTAATTATTCTTCTATGTGATAGTCCTTCAAATACCAGGAGAAGGCTGGTATTTGAAGGACTCCCTCCCACATAAGCACACACATACACATACACAAACACAAACCTTGTTATCTTTGTTTATATTAATTCCCTCAACCAGTTCTTATAGGGTAAGAACTTGAAGCCAGCTAGGTGGCGCTGCAGTGGATAGAGTGCTGGGTCTGAAGTCAGGAAGATTCATCTTCCTGAGTTCAAATTCAACTTTAGGAATTTACTAGCTGTGGAAATTTGGACAAGTCACTTAACCTGTTTATCTCAGTTTCCTCATTTCTCAAATCAGCTGGAGAAGAAAAAAGCAAACCACTCCCAGATCTTTGCTAAGAAAACCCCAAATGGAGCCATAAAGAGTTGGACATGACTGAAAAACAACCAAACAACAACAAATGAACTTGAGATTCTTCCCCATCTTAGTTATTTCTTCTATGGATACTCTCCAGCTTTTCAACGCTCTTCTTAAACTGGAGGGCCCAGAATTGAACACAACACTCCAAACATTGTCTGATCCAATTAATAATCACCCCCCTGGTACTTTGCTAATGTAACCTTTGAAATTATTTTTCTGCTTCCATTTTACATAGTAGTCTGTAGTTCACCAAGATCTCTAGATCATCTTCACATGCACTACTAATCATACCTTTCTTTACTCATGAACCTATTTTTTCTTAACCAAGTAGAGGATATTATACATATATAACTATCGATTCATCATATTAGATTCACCCATATTTTAGATATCATGGACTGTAATATAGGTTTTATGCTCTTTCGCAATGCTGAGATTCTATGATTCTACTTCTCTCCTGAGGGGAATGAGTTTCACTTAATCAACCTATTCCCTCACCTGCCCTTCCCACGCGATATGGCATATAGCTGTCGTACTAAGTCAGAGAGCAACAGTCAGAGCCATCTGCATGCCCGCTGTGCCCCAGCTGGTCCCTCGGACAAAAGCCAGGGCCTAACATCTGGACCTTGGAATATCTAGACAGATGGTTCAGAGACCAGGTGGCTGCTTTCTTTTATCTAAAAGACATGATTTTTCCTTCCTGCCTTGTTATCTCTCTGTTTCTGAGCCAAAATTCAGTAAGACATGGGAAATTCACTTTAAAAAAAACAAACTTTGGGAACATTATTCTGTCATCAATTTGTATTGAGGTCAACCCCTGGCTGATGTTCCTAGTTTCCAAATGACCTGTCTTGGAGGCTTAGGGGGGATGCCTGCTCATTCCAGCCAAGTGGTCTCCTTGGGGAAAAGTCAAATTTTAGCTGGGTCTTAGGATCTCTCCTGAATCTATCCGTTCTGAAGCCCAAGAAGCAAGGACCGTCTTGCCAACAAGTCTTTTCCACCTTCTAGTCCAGGTCCTCTCATTTGGAAATCTTCCTGCTGATGGACTGGGAAGGAAGCCAGGCCAGATGCCAGGAGAGTCCTCTCTTCACTAAAGAAATCATTCCTTGGAGCAATAGTCTGGCACGATCCCTATCAATGAGAGCTGTCCAAGAGGTAGTAGGTTTGAAAATGACAGAATTTCAGCTAGCATGTTTTCCCTAAGCCTTCTCTTCTTCAGACTACAAGGCAATTCCTGCAAAGGATATTCAAATCACGTGGATTTTCATCTCTACAACTCTTGCCCTGGCCTTCATTATTCTTAATACATAAGACCAATACTCTCTCTACCACTGATCTGCAACAAACTCCCATACACCTGTCCCTTCCAGTTCTAGAGCCACCACTCCTCCCTGGAAATCATTTTCTTATAAATGGTGTCAGCTCCTACTAGAATGTAAGTTCCTTAAAACACATTTTTGGATGTAACTAACATGAGAATTTATTTTGCTTGTGTAACCTGGGGCTGAAGCCTGACATTTGGGTAAAATTTTCTTCATGGTAAAGAGGATAATGATTGGAGCACCATGCCTTTGTGAGGGAAGGAGCTGGTGAAAGCTTGGGAGAAAATGGATCCTGGTTCTGCTGGTTTCAAAAGGGGTCCCACTTGGTTCCAATCTCTCTCCAGATGTTGCACAGAGTGAATGTCTTCCTCCTAGGAAGGAGGTATCTCAGCTCTATCAAGAGATTTTACCCAAGTGAATTTCCCTTTAGTATTTATTGTGGTAAATTGCAGCCCTAATGTCTCTACATGTTGGAGTTTTTCTCTCTCTCCAGAGATCTCTCCCTAAAGAACCATGGAACCATGCATGTGTGATCTTGTCAAGATAGAAGCCAGAAGAGCAAGGATATTTCCAAGTTCTCGCCAGCCCTTCACTCAAGCATGAAATATATCAATCATTCTCTCTACAAATGAAAAAAGCCTTATGCAAATAGGGATGGAGGGGTTATACTTGACTGTGTATCTTGTTAATAAAATAACTAACAAAAAAAAAGAACATAAGCTCTCTGAGGGCAACAATCTTCTTGATTTTGTCTCTCCAATCATCTGGCATAGTGTTTTGCACATAAACTGCACTAAGACTTTTGGAACATGCTATTTAATGTAAGAAATATCTCTTGATTTATTGATTGTTTTCAGTTTTATTCATTCATAGACATTCAAAGGCAGCTGGGTGGTTTAGTGTATTGAGACTTAGGTTTGGAAAAATAAAGACCTGAATTCAAAACCGGCCTCAGTCTCTGACATTTAGTAACTGGATGATCTTAGTCAAGTCATTTACTGGATATCTGCCTCATCTGGAAAATGGCTATAAAAACAGCATCTATCTCCTGGGATTGTTTGTAAAGCACTTCACTTATAAATCATCATCATCATCATCATCATAAGTAGTTTAATATTATTATTAATACCTCAAGATCCTTCACCATCCTGGCTGTTCCTTTGGACCCTTCTCAATTTATAAATGTTCTTGCTAAACTATGACACCCAGAGTCAGGTTTTCCCTAACTAGAAGCCATCAAGCAAAGGCTTTTGGGTTTGGTGTAAAGGGCATTCTTTCTTGGGAATGGGTTGGACAAGGTGGCTACTGAGGGTCCTTCCAGATCCTTGATGATTAGTCCTATCGATGACATTTCAGTACTTGAAGGATGGGTACTCCCTCCAGCAATGATATCAGATTCCCTCTGTAAAGAGGTAGGAAGCCTTTGGGAGCTTCTGGGAGAGTGGAATTCATCTCCTTGAAGGTGATGGGCCTTTCCAAATTTAGAGCCATGTGGAGCATTGCCAGTACAGTCAGTACTGGAACCACTAAGCACATACTATGGGCCAGGCAATGTGCTAAACACTGGAGATACAAAGAAAAGCAAAAGACAGTTCCTGCTCTGAGGAGTTTATGAAGGAGATAACAGAAGTGAGGGATAATGGATGCAAAGTATTATTCCCATTACATGTTAGTTGTTAGGTTGTTTCAATCCTATCTGATTCTTCATGAATCCATTTACAATTTTCTTGGCAGAAATACTGGAGGGGTTTGTCATTTCCTTTTCCAACTAATTTGAGAAATGAGGAAACTGAGGCAAACAGGGTGAAGTGATCCTGGGCAAGTCACTTCATCCTGTTTACCTCAGTTTCCTCATTTATTATTCAGCTAAAAAATGTCTGAAGCTAGATTTGAATTCAAGATGAGTCTTCCTGACTCCAGGCCCAAAACTCTATCCACAGCAGCGCCACCTAGCTGACTGTAGTTATTTAGTTTTACTTAAGTATTGTTTTTAGCTACAAAGAAAGGTTCACTGTGGTGGTTGGAGTAGAGGTGAGAGGTACTTTAATGAATATTAGCAAATGGATACTTTTTAAAAGCATCAATAAAACCTTAAAAATCAATAAATTTAGAACTCAAACTCAGACCCATTAGCTACAAATCCAGGACTCTTTTCATTATGTTTAATGTTCCTTGGAATGAAACTTTAAAAATCTAACTCTAGCATCTGTTGAGGAATGATTGAACAAACTGGGTAATATGAACACCACCTTGTCATCAGAAATGATGATGTTGAGGAATATAGAGACACATGGTAAGACTCATGTGGTGCAGATAGAAGGAAGCAAAACCAGGAAAACAACAAATGAATGACTACAATAACATGAGCAAAAAAAAAAAGAAAATCAACAAAATAATCAGAATGTCATGTTGTAAAATTACAATGACTAAGCTTAGTCTCAAAGAAGCGAGATAAGAAGGTGCTTCCTCCTCCCCTTCTTTGTAGAGGTGAAGGCCTATGGGTGTAGATGTGGTATATAATGTCATATTTGTGATGTGTTGATTTACATGCTTGATTTATATGTTGAATTATTTTTCCTTCTGTATTATAATGACTTGATTCATGAAAAGGGGTGAAGGGAAGTGATACAGTAGGAAATAAAGATGATATAAATACAAATTATATTAATATTTTTAAAAAAACTTTGCATGTAATGTTTAATGCATGTTTATTGAATTAAAGAATTAGAGAGTTTATAAACCCAATAACAATGGAAGAAGGAAGAAAGCAAGGAAGGAAGGAAAGAAGGAAAGAGAAAAGGAAGAAAGAAGAGAGGGAAGGAGGGAGGGAGGAAGGAAGAGAGAGAAGGAGGGAGAGAAGAGG
>JAJPUD010003093.1:120374-157876 GCA_023553655.1 Myrmecobius fasciatus | reverse complement strand
AAGGAGGAAGGAAGGAAGAGAAGAAAGGAAGAAGAGAAGGAGGGAGGAAGGAAGAGAGAAAGCAAGGAAGGAAGGAAAAAAGGAAGAGTGGGAAGGAGGAAGGGAAAAGGGAGGAAAGGAGAGAGGAAGAGAAGGAAGGAGAGAAGAGGGGATGGAGGAAGGAAGGAAAGAAGGAAGGGAAGGGTGAGAGGGAGGGAGGGAGGAAGAAAAGAAGGAAATGTCTTGTTCCTTGTTCTCTACCAGGTAATACTACATTAATTGACTGATGAAGCAGAACCAGGAGGCAATGGACTCTTAGAAACCCAGAAGGCCAACTGGAAGGGATCTCTGAGACCCTCTAGTGGTCCCACTGAGTTTTCTCTTTTTTTGTGTCAACCAGGAACTCTTTAACATCATACTGTCCACCAGTCCTCCAGCCTCTGCTTAAAACCTCCAGCAAGGGTGCCTCCGTGACATCCCATGCAATCCATTTCTCTTTGGGATAACTACTTAGTGGGTAATCTTCTTCTTTACAACCTTCACCTCTTGTTCTTGGCTCCTCCCTCTGGAGCCAAGGATGATTGCCCAGTTTCCTCTTTCAAGTGACAGATCCTGGAAGACATCTAATATTGTCTCACCTCCTCCCCATTCCCCAAGGTCTTTCCTTTTCAAGGCTACAGATACCCAGTTCTTTCCACTTGTTCTCATTTGGAAAGAATTTGAGGTCCTTAACATTGAAGCGACCCTCCTCTGGGTTTGTTCCAGCTTAATCAATAGGGCAATAAACATTTACTATGTGCAGAGCACTGTACTAAATGCGGAGGTTGCATTAGAAAGCCAAAAACAGTCTCTGCTCTCTAATCTAAGACAGCATGTGGACAACTATGTACAAACAAGATGTAGACAAGTTAAACTGAAGACAGGGGACAGACAGGAGCCATTTGCACTAAAGAAAGTAGAAAAAGAATATGGAAGAGAGAAGACTTTAACTGAGACTTGAAGGAAGAAAGAAAAACAAGACAGGGATGAGGAGAAAGAGGAAGGACAGAGAGGGAGAAGGAAAAGAGAAAAGGGGACCGGGGAAGGATAGGGGAGAGCAAATGTAACATCCTTCTGAAATGATGGCACCAGAACTGAACCCCACCCTTCAGCTGTGATGGGAGGAGAAGAGAAGGCGATGGGACTCTCATCTCCGAAGTCCTGGATTTCATGCCTCTCTGAATATCACTGGAGACTATTTTGGCTTTCTTGCCATTAGCAAAATCCCAGCTCTGACATTTCATCATTTTGTGACACTAGACGTGTCCCTTCAACTCAATAAGCCTCCATAATAGCATCTGCAATGTCTACTTTAAAAAGCTGACATGAGTAAAGTCTTTGGGGTGACTGTAGAGTTGGTGAACCCCACTCACTTGAGGGACTCAGGGCCATCTCAAATCCCCCAACTCCATCTTTAAATGGTCTATATGTTAGAAATATGCCCCTTATATTAAACTAAGCCAAAACCTGCCATCCTGAAATGGCCGTCTTTCCAATGGAGTGAAAGAAGAGTAGAGAAGTTCTGGCTACTTGGGTAACTAGAGAGCTGGGTGATACAGTGGACAAAGCACTGGGCCTTAAAGTCCAATGAACCGTGTCCCAAGACACTCACTGACTGGGTGCCCTAGAGAAGGCACTAGATTTATCTGGACTTCAGCTTTATTTCCAGAAAACTGAGGGGATCAGGTTAGATACCCCTCCCAGTTCTAGATCTTGCCTCACCCTGTGAGAAGTTTTTCCATTTTTCAATCTCGGTTCTGGGGTAGCACAGTGTAGATATTGACAGTGATGGAGTGCTTTCCCTTAGTAATTGCAAGAAACACCACCAGGGGGCACCAGCCCCCTTCTTTACCCCAAAGGAAAATCGGATGATTAGATTGAAGATTCTGGAATAAGATTAATTTTAAATGTCTCTTTGCTCACCACACTCCACAGATAGCTCTCCCCTGCCTACAGGGATATCACACTCATTCACAGAGGGAGCCCAGAGTTCTCTACCAGGAACTAGTCTGGGTTGATGGGGGGCTGGCCCCAGGGTCCCTTGGAAAGGTGAGTTGTGGTCCAGTGCAAAGGACCTGGAAGTCGATTACAGAATGTCCTGGCTGAAAGAGCCTCAAAGGGCATCCTGATCTCTCCAATTGTTAGTTTTCACTCTACTCCCCCCCCCCCAAAATTAACTTAATTTTTTGTACTGACTTATCTGAATATATATGATTTCCATCTGGTAGAATCTAAACTCCATGAGAGAAGGAAATGTTTCATTTTCCCAGCAGCCTTCAGGTCCTATCTATGGTTCTTTATTCCCAGCATTCAGAGCCCTCCTTCTGAGGGCTGAGCAATCAAGATAATCAAGTAATTGTAAGGTCTCGAAACACTTTTACACATTATCTGAACAACCTCACTCCAACCAGGTAATTCATTGCTATAATTAAATTTTAATATTTCATATGGTTTATCATTATATATTATATTACTTCAATATTAATGTATTATTATCTATTATCCTGATTTTACAGCTAGAGAACCTCGAACTCCAAAACCACAGCCCAGTTTGGAAGAGATCCTAGCAAGTCTTAGCAGGTCTTTACCAAGGGAACCAAGGTTCAAGTACCAGCCCAACCAATGAATGATGCATCTTTGATCAGAGGCCACAATCTGCCTCCCTTCTATCTTTCTTAGCTTTTTTGTCATATGTGACCATCCCTGTCATACACTGGATCAATGGATCACTATTGATCAAAATGACCCCTAGATAATCTTCATGAACAATATTCTATCTCCTACCACAAGTGCCCCCCACCATGCCCTCCTTAAATCTTCTAGCTTCCTTGAAAGCACTGTCCACATATCACCTTCTACAAGAAGCATAGGCTTTCAGGGGTAGCTAGTTGGTGCAGGGGATAGAGCACCAGCCTGAAGTCAAGAGGACCTGAGTTCAAATCTGGTCTCAGACACTTAACACTTCCTGGCTGTGTGACCCTGGGCAAGTCACTTAACCCCAATGGCCTCAGCAAAAAAAGAAATATAGACTTTCATCTAAGGGAGGGAGTGAGGGAAAGGGAGAGAGAAAAAAAATCTGGAACACAATGTTTTGCAAAGGTGAATATTGTAAGCATATCTTTAAAAATGAAAAGCTTTTTTTTTAAAAAAAGTATAGGCTTTCAATCAGAATTCTCTCCTGATTTGTATATTTATTATACTCCAGTTTATTATGCAATACCCCCCCTCAAAAAAGTAAGCTTCTTGCTGGCAGGAATCAGTTCATTTGTATAGTATCTTGTGTGCCTAGTACTGTGCCTTGGAACATCTGGAAGGGGATCAGGAAACTGGACCTTTGATTTCATCAGGATAGGGAACTCTGAATGTACTTGATAAAGGCGGTGGTTTGTGCTGCCTTAGTCCATGAGAAATGCTTTGAGTCACTGACAGGTTGAAATTGATTGATTGAGAGCCAGTCAGCCTGTATATGTCAAAGGCAGAACTTTCACCAAGGTCTTCTTAACTCTGAGACTGATTATCTAAATGATATGCTTTGGGGCAGCTAGGTGGTGCAGTGGATAGAACACTAGTCTTGAAATTAGGAGGACCTGAGTTCAAATCTGACCTCAAGACACCTAATACGTCCTAGCTGTGTGACCCTGGGCAAGTCACTTACCCCCAACTGCCTTAGCAAAAAAAAAAATGATATGCTTTGTCTCCTGGTATACAGTATATGTTTAATAACTGCATATTCATAAGCTCACTGACTTTATTACAAGCCATCTTGTCCAAAGCCTCCATTTTACAATGAGGTACTAAGGCCCTTGGGAGGTACTGTTCACATAAACAGGGAAGAGGTACAGCTAAGATTTAAAACCGGAACCCAGACATTTTCCAATGGGATTCAAGGGAATTCAAGGATCCCCAGCCTCAGTAACTGGGTCAGCCCATGGGTTATCATAACAGAATTATTCTATGGGTCATGTGACTCCCAAAGGCTATCTCTGAAGGCATACAGGTGTTGGGATCTGCTGGTGGAGAGGGTGCCCATATACATCACTGAAATGCTACTGGAAGAGGGACACGTGGGAAATCAGAGTTCGGCTCAGAGAAGGGAATGAACTTTGTAAAAGGCCCACAATGCCCCTCTCTCCAGTCTTCTCATTCACTTCCCCTGGAGGCTGAAAGCCTGATGGGATAGAGAAAATCAGACCTGGTCTGAAAAGGGAAGAAATCCTTTGCTTTTTATCATGAGGATGAGAAGGTGGAGACCGAGTGCCATGTCTCCTCCAGAGAGGTCTGGCTGGGCAGCCTCAGTAGGTTCCCCCCTCGTTTCTCTGTCGCCACAGTTGCCAGGAGGCTCCCAGGAAGCATCCCAGAGGCAGCTCGGTGCCAAGCACAGGTACCCAAGTCCAGGAGGATCCCTGGCTGCTGTTCTAGCTCAAGGGTTGGTCCCACCCTGGACAGCTGCCTCCCTATGCCCAGGAGGAGAGAGAGGGCAGAAAATCCAGATGTCATGCTCTGGCTTTGGGAGCTGGTGGGGGACCGAGAGAAGATGCCAGGCTCACCATAGTGTCTGGCCCAGGGCTCTGCCAAGACAAATTACCCCCAGGCAAATGGATTCTGTGCAGGTCCAGGCTACTCTCTCCCTATGCTACCAGAGAGAAGAATCCAGCTATCTAGTCCCTATTTGCTGTTCAGTCATTTTAGTCCAACTCTTCAAGACCAAATTTGGAGTTTTCTTGGCAAAGATACAGGAGTGGTTTGCTGTTTCCTTCTTTAGCTCATTTTTATAGATGAGGAAACTGAGGCAAACAGGATTAGATGACTTGCCCAGGGTCACACAGCTAGTTATTTGCCATTTGCTTCTGTAGCTCATTTTTATAGATGAGGGAAACTGAGGCAAGCAGAATTAAGTGACTTGCCCAGGATCACATAGCTAGTGATTTGCCATTGCCATCCCTAGCTCATTTTTACAGATGAGGAAACTGAGGCACACAGGAAAAAGTGACTTGCTGAGGGTCACAAAGCTAATAAGTATATGAGGTTCACTTTGAATTCAGCTCTTCTTGACTCCAAACCTGGAGCTTTATCCACTTCTCTACTCTTCTCTCTTTAGTCTATTCCTAAATGCCCAATATAATAGAAATCAAATGGAATCTGGAGTCTGAAGACCCGGGTTCAAATCTCACCCAGCTGCTTCCTCCCTGGGCAAACATAGGCCAGTCATTTCCCTTCTCCTGACCTCAGTTTGCTTATCTGTCAAATGAGAGGGGTCGGCTAAGTGATTTCTAAAATCCCCCCAACTGTAAATCCTATGAGGTCTTCTCAGAGAATCTACCCCTCACCTGTGTGAAATCTGGAGGGATGACCCTATCTTTCTATTACCAGCTTCCTAAAGCCTTAGAGGGGCTGAGAGTGTCCCTCTGCCAATCTGAGCCCCTATAGGCTCTGGGCTTCCTCCCCCATTCCCTCTGCCCCTCTCCTGAATACCTCCTTGCGTTTAATTGCTTAGCTGGTAGTTTCCACCTCCTCCAAACAAGTTTTTCTTCTAACAGATTTGAAGATTACAAGGTTGAGCCACATGCTCCACTCCTGCCTCCAGGCTACTGAAGATTTATCATCCCAGACACTAAAGAGAACAGCAGGAAGAGAATTGGTCCCAGAGGCTCAGGACAGGAAGCCCTTAGAGGTCATCCTCATTTTACAAATAAGGAAACTGAGGCCCGAAGATGGGGTGACTTGCCCATGATCCCCTGGGCTGTGATTGGCAGAGACTGGATTTGGTCTGGGGTACTCTGATTCTAACACTCTCAACACATCTCAAATGATAGAGAAGTTATTCCAGGGTGTTCAAAATTCTTAGAGCAATTTTAACTATTTAATAGCTTAATATTGCACTAACACTTTTGGGACAGCCTATATAAATAGGAGAAAGTACATCCCTTGACTGCAATGGCCCATAAGGTCCCTTTTAACCCTGAATCTAAGGTCTATAGAGTCTCTGAGGTGCGCAATATAAGCTCTTTGAAGGCAGAGATTATTGGATTATTTTCTCTTTTATCTGGCATCTAGATATTATTTGAATAATAAATTTAATGACTCATTAATTGAGTGATCAGGTTGATATGTAAAACAAACTGAGAAGTGTATAACCATCATAAGTAAGTAACCAGATGTCACAGTGGTTGAAATGCTGGACTTGGGAATCAGAAATATATCCTCTAATATATTTTATATAATAATATATTTTAAAAAACATATTTTATTGTATTTTGATAGGATATTTAAATTCTTGGAGTTTTATTATGAATTGCACTAATTGTATGAAAGTTTATTTGTGCTGTGACATTTTTGAAACACAATATCTGCAACATGTAGATATAGAGTAATTTCATTATTAAAAACAAAAAAAAAGTTGAATTTAAATTTTGCTTCCAACACTAGCTGTGTGGCCTGAGGCAAGCTACCTACCCTTCATTTGCCTCAGTTTCCTCATCTGCAAAATGAGGATAATAATGGTCTTTATCACCCAAGGTTGTTGTAACCATCAAATGAGATAACATATGGAAAGTGTTTTGCAAATAATTAAGTGCTATATAAAAGCTCTCATTAATTGACAATAATGAACATAAAGACTCAAGTTTATTAACCTGTAACAATGAAAATATTATTGACTGACACTGATGTGGGCCTTTGGAGTTTACAAGGTCCCTTCCATACATGACCTGACTGGAGACTCAGCACAACCCTGGGAGGTGAGGGGGGTCTCCATTTAAACAGATGGGGAAATTGAGGCTCATAAAAGTGGTTACACAGCTAAAAAAGTGTCAGAATCAGTATCCCAGATATAAAATTCTGAGTTCTGTGCCTATTCTCTCCTAAGACTCCTGAGAACTGTTGACATACAGTCTACTGTTTTTACATGTCCCCTTTTTTTCTGACATCCCAGGAGCATTAAAAAAAAAAAACTAGATAGTTGAAAGCTGAGGACTTATCTGGGTTTCATCAGTGGCTACAGTAACTCCACCCCTGAGCATTGCCTTGGCCAATGTTCCTACTTTGAGCAGCCTCTAGGGAGTACCTCTTGATGTGTTCAGGAAAGAAAGCCTTTCCTGGTTCACCTGTGCATGGGAACCAGTGAGCTCAGGCAAACAAAAGAACCAATGCAGTGACCCCATGTGATCAAGCTCAGGACTTCCTAATCCTCCCTGGTCTCTGAAGAGATGTTCACCTGACCCAATTCCATTCATTAGAAAGGAGTCAGTCATTGGCTCCAATCCAATTGGAGACGGGGGACTTCAGGACAAAAGGAAACAACATGGATGACTGTCATTTCATGGTGAGGGCCCCAACTGCCTGCAGTACACATAATGGGGGCTTCATGATCAAACACAGACTCTTCACCATTTTTGTGTGCCCTGGATTCCTCTAGCAGGCTGAGGAAACCTATGAATCCCTGCCCAGAATTAAATAGAAAGCATAAAATTCATAGAATTGTGCAGGAAATTATATTGAAAAGGGGAGATAATTATTCTGAAATACAATGATCAAAAGATAAAATAGAGAGACAGACAGAAAAAGGGAATAAAGATGGAGAAATAGAGAAAGAGGTAGATAGATATGAAAAGAAATAGACAGGAAGAGAGAGAGATGATAGAGGGGGGAATATAGAGATAGACAGATAGATATCAATAGATAGACAGAAAACAGGTAGATAAGAATAGAAATAGATAGGCAGACAGACAGATAGGTAGGAAGGACAGACATACAGGAAGAGAAGAGATATGATGGATGGATAGATGGATAGATAGATAGGAATAGAGATAGAGATAAACAGATAGGAATATAGACAGATAGATATGAGTAGAGTTAGAAAGATACTTGATGAAATAGATAAATATAATAAATATAAAACATATATTAATATAAAAATGTAATAAAAGTCAAAAGAGTTTTGGATTTGAGGTCAAAAGGATTCAGGGTTCAAATCTGCCTTCCACATTTATTTGCTATGTAGCCCTAAATGATCTACATTGACTCTGTGAACCTGATTCCTCCTCTGGAAAATGGGGGAGATGACACTTGAACTATCTACTTCACAGGATAGTTGTGAGAAAAGACTTTTCTAAAGCTTAAATTGCATGCAGAATGTGAATTATTGTAATGATTCTCCCTGGCTCTAATCCTTGACTTCATAGAGTGTTATCTTAGTTCAAGACAGGAAGCTTCAAGTCCCTGCTTTGATCAAATTGAACTAGACACGGAGATCTGAGCATCCAAACTCTCACCTTGAATGGCAAAAGAGAAGAGCAGAGGAGAGAGACCTAACAGACAGATAGAGAGAGATAAATGGAGAGATAGATGATGGAGAGATAGATTTTTGTTATTGTTGAATCATGTCCTTCCCTTCATGACTCCTTTTGGGGGTTTTCCTAGCAAAAAAACATTGAAGAGGTTTGTCATTTCCTTCTCCAGCTCATTTTACAAATGAGGAAACTGAGGCAAATAGGCTTAAGTGACTTGCCCAGAGTCACACAGCTAGTAAATAACTGAGATCAGATTTGAACTCAAGGAGGTGAGCCTTCCTGCCTCCAGGCCCAGCACTCCTAACTGCCCGAGATAGATAGACAGATGAAGCATTTATTACCTGCCCACAATATAGCAGGCAATATGCTAAGCATCAAGCATACAAATACAAGCAAGCAGATGAATTCTGCCTTCAAGGAGTGTGTATTCAACTGGGGGAAGACAATACATAAAGGGGATTGGAAATGAATGGGAGTGCTGAGATCAAGACATAGTGGAACATGGCTGGGATGTGGCAAGAAGGTATAGACTGAGTCTAGCTGAAGTGGAAGCTCATCTTTTGGAGCCTGATATTTATTCAAGGAGCAGAATCCAAGTTTTTGTTTTATTTTATTTCTTGTGTTGCTTAGAGGGGGAAGGAGAAGGAGAGATGATAGCCTACTATACTCTGCCCTGGTCAGGAGTATTGTGCCTCATTCTGGAGCCATAGTTTAGAAAAGGGCCTCCATAAGCTCCAGAAAATCCAGCAAAGAGCCATCAAGATGTTGAAGAGCCTTGAGTCTTTGTCTCGTGAGGGTAGGTCAAAGGACCTGAGCATTTTTAGCCAAGAGAAAAGAAGTTTGGAGGATAGGGGTCAGGGGTCATGATAATTGTCTTCAAGCACCTTCAAGCATGAGAAAGAAAGGAGGGATTAACCTTGTCTACTTAGTCTCAGAGGAAAGGACCATAAGTAATGAATGTGGACTGCCAAGAAGTCAGTTTAGTCCACAAGGAAAAACTTTTAATCACTGGAGCCATCCCAAAGGGAAGCAGGTCATCTTGGGAGGTAGTGGGTTCCATTTTCACATCCATTTCTACTGCTTCCTTCCCTACTCTGTGGAGATCTTCAGCTAACAAGGGCTAGAGGTCCACTTCATGGGGATTTCTAGAAGGGATTCTTCTTCTGGTAGGAGTTGGGCGAGGTGGTCTTGGAGCTCGCTCCCTTCCAACTCTGAGATTCAATGAGCTTGATTCCATGAATCTCCAAGAAACTCCTCTATACCAGAGAAATAAAGTCAGAGAAAACATTAGAATGTCTTAAACATGTCCTTTGATTGCAGGTTGAATCCGACTCCACTTGTATTCCTTAAGCACCTACTATGTGCAAAAGAGAAGAGGAAATCTTAGTCTTGGCTAGGCTAAGATTCAGCATGGTTCTTGCAGTGACAATAAAAGGGACAATCACCATCAGTAGCTAGCACTGCCAACATGAATTACCTTAATGTAATGGTTGGTGGAGACTACCAACATTAACAGGGTTTTTAGGAAGAAAGAAAAAGTCCTTTGTGTTCTCTCCCTGCCTTCTAGATGCCATGCCTCTTAACCAAAGCCTTGCACATGGGCCCCTGGGGTTTATGAGGCAGCTCCTTTTTACACTGAAACAAAGAAAATGCAAGAAAAATTCCCTTGACTACAGCTTGGAAGGCAGGGTCTGTCTGAGTCACAGCTGCCATCTTTAATCAGTGTGGAGGGAAGACGTGAATCTTCATGTCAAAGGATCTTAGCAGCTGTCCAGGAGAACTTCAGTGGATAAATCCCATCTTGCAGAGAGAGGACTCTCACCCTCATCCTTCCTTATTTCTATTTCTCTTTCACAGACAAGCCTGATTCCACCTTGGCCTTGCCTCCAGTCTTCAAGGCCGACTTGGCTCCTACAGACCTATGAGAATAAAAGGTGAGCCAGTAAAACCCTTCTCTCCTCAGGACCTCCTGAGTGGCCCAGCCAGAACTCCCTTCTGCATGGGGCAGGATATTTGTTCCTTGACTCTTTAAGTATTCAGGATCTGACAGAAACTAGAGGTTCCTTTGGCACGGTCTCATGGGATTGGCTGGGGATAAGCCAACGTCACTCCTCGCAGCTCTTCTGCCTCTTGGCCGCCCTCATTCTCCCTGTCCTCCCCTTGTCAAAATGTCCTGGCTGCAGAATTTCCAGCCAAGGCTCATTTTCTTCTCCAGGAAGACCCAGAGATCTCCCAGCATCTTGAGTTTCTCCCTATGGCTTCCTAATTCTAGGCATCTTGTGATCTAGGTCAGAAAAGAGAGAGAAAAGATCCAGGCAGAAGTCAATGGCAAACCATAAGAAAACTCCCAGAAATGAAGGGGAACGAGCCTCACTGGGAAAACCATCAGATTCACGGATGTTTCTGGCTTTTGGTGGGTAGTGTAATACAATGGAAACATCTCTAATTCCACAGTCAGGAACCTAGGTTCAAATCCCTTCTTTGATATGCTATAACTACATATGATCTTAGATAAGATTATTTGCTTCCCTGAGCTTCAATTTCCAAATATGTTAAATGGGTATAGGTAGATTATATGGCCTATGAGGCTCTTCTAACTATCTATTGATTATCCTTTGACTTTGGGCAACTCACAACCTTCCTAGGTCTCAGTTTCCTCTTCTGCAAGTTAGACTAGATGGTTTCTCACAGTTCTAGATATATGAACCTAGAAGAAGGCAAGCAGATGCCCGAGACTGGAACGAGAAGTTGAGCTCTCCTGGTCACAATTCCTTCTGTAATATTCAGCAGCTCCAGAGGGAGAGAAATTGCTGCCCTGATTCCAAAAAGCCAGAATTTGTATAAAATATTCAAGGTGCAAGCCTTTGGAGTATGTAACACTCCAGCCCACAGTTAATCTTATGAAGGGATTTTTCCAGCAGAGATATCCCTGGCCTTCTCAAGGGTGATGGGGAGGAGGGGTAAGGAACAGCTGCTATTCAAGATAGAAAGATCAAAGGGAATTTTCTGAGAAGGAAATTATGGGGTAGTGGACAGGAACCAGGACCAAAGTCTTGACTGTGAAATTCCTCTAGAGTGACCTGGCAAAGTGGGAGGTGACCCCTGCTGAGGCTAGGGGCCAGGGTACAGAAGAAGGAGGTATAAAAGTCTGCAAAGAGCCCTAGACACCTGCCTAGAATCCTATAAAAAAGCCCTGGTGTGTTTTCCCAACCACTCATGGCCTGGGCAGTTAGGCAAGAACTAGCCCTTGGGTTGTGGGGAATCATTTACCCAGAAGGAATGATTCCATCACATGTGACTGCCCTCCAAGGTACAAAGTGAGACCCTAACAGATTCAACAGCCTCCTCCCTGCCACAACTTGAAATGACCTCTGCAGCTATATCCTGGGTCTTGAAGGAGCCAGCATATTAGACAAATGGGGGTTCGGCTAGAAGGCAAGACTGGGGAAGGGAAGAAAGGGGAGAAAAGGCACAATGAACAGAAATGATATCAATGATTCAGCACACCCACACCCTCTGAACTTTCTCCCAGGCTGAATCTTAAACTGAGAATGTCGCAGCTCTCTCCTTTCAAGTCCTAGTCAAACAGTCCTGAATCAGCCCACTTTTTCCATGAAGCCTACCCAAGTAATGCAAGCATAGGCTACACTAAGAGAGGGATAACTTCTGAAAGTAAGGAGGCGGTAGTCATTTTGCTCAGAATTCTCTTCTCCTGATTGAGCATCTCCAATTCCTTCAACTGGTTGTCTTATGACATGGACTAGGGTTGTTCTCTACTATGACTATCTTCCCCTGAACTCCCTTCACCTTGTCAATGTCTTTCCTAAGTTGGGCTGCCCAGAACTTAACTCAATATTTTCAATGGCATCTGTTCACCATCAAATACAACCATACTATTAGACCCCCAGTATTTCAACTCCCCCCCCACACCTTTCAACATTTTATGTATTATTTCCTCCATTATATTGTAAGCCCCTTGAGAGCAAGAAATAACTTTTGCTTTTTTTTGTATTCTCACTTCTTAGCGCAGTGCTTGGCTTGGCACAGAATAGGGGCTAAATAAATATTTATTGACTGACCAGGCAGGGAAATCATAGAATCAGAGATTTGGGTCTAGACTGGAACTTAGAAATCAAATAGTCCAATTCTTTCACTTTTTTTTCTGAAGCAATTGGCATTAAGTGACTTGCCTAGGATCATACAACTAGGAAGTAATAAGACTCTGAGGCCAGATTTGAACTCAGGTCCTTCTGACTTCAGGACCGGTGCTCTATCCACTGCACCATTTAGCTTTCCCTCCCTTTCACTTTTAAAGTGAAGAAACTGAGGATCAGAAAGCTTTAAATGGCTCGGCCAAAGTCATACAAGTAGCAAGTGGCAGAATCAGAATCTGAATCCAGGAGCTCTGTCTATAGAGGTAACAATCTTTGCATCATACCATGTTGCCACTATAAGGCCAAATCAAGGTTTAAAAGAAAAAAGGAAAATCTGAATTAATCAGTTCCCTAGAAATCAGGAAGCTCTTTGGGGAAACCAAAATGAAGTGCGAGAGAGTAGCTGTCAGTTCTGCAGATCAGAGGGATGCCCAGAGCAGCCCTGCTCAGCTTTGTAAATCTGATTTAATCTGACAGGCTGCTGTGGGCTTATTCCCCTGGTCCCTCTTCCTTCCCCCATCCTCCTCTCTTGGGCAGAACTGAGCAGATCTCTTCACTGTAAGAGCTAGTCAGACCAGACAGTTATTTACTTCAAGCTTGAGGCCAGGACTGATTGTCTATTACATGGTCTTTTTCATTTCACCTCTATCCTTTGATAATGTACAGAAACCCCTTCCCCCTCCTCTTTCCCATCCCACCCCTGTTCCTGCTCAGGACTATTTCCTGTCTTGCCTTCCACAAAGGCCAGAGCAGTAGCAGTCCTCACTTCTTTCCAAGATAACAGATCACAATCGTTGAACCAAGGGCTGCTAGTGTTTGAGGTGAGGCCAGACCAATTAGAGCCTGCCTTTTAGCTTCACTGTTTGAGGGATAAGGCTGCAAGACCAGGCCCCAGGCTAAGCACATTCTAAATATCCATTAGCAGCGCACCCCATTGGTGGCCTCCAACATTAAAAAAACTGATACTAATACAAATATTTTAAATAAAATATAATCAAAGCAATTTACTACCAGGATAATACACTATAACCAAGTGGGATTTATACCTGAATGCAGGGCTGGTTCAATATCAGGAAAACTATTACCATAATCGACCATATCAATAACAAATCCAAAAGAAATCACATGATAATCTCGATAGATGCATAAAAAGCTTTTGACAAAATACAGTACCCATTCCTATTAAAAATATAGAGAACATAGGGATAAAGCAGTATCTATTTAAAACCAAGAGCAAGTATTATTTGTAACAGAGAGAACCTGGACGCATTTCCAATAAGATCAAGGATGAAACAAGGATGCCCATTATCACCACTATAATTCAACATTGGACTAGAAATGTCAGCTTTAGCAAAAAGAAAAGAAAAAGAAATTAAAGGAATTAGAATAAGCAATGAGGAAATAAAACTATCATTCTCTTTGTAGATGATATGATGACATAGAGAATCTTAGAAAATCATCCAAAAAACCTACTGGAAACAATGAACAGTTTTAGCAAACTTGCAAGATATAAAATAAATCCACACAAATCATCAGCATTTCTACATATTACTGATAAAATCCATCAGCAAGAGATAGAAAGAAATTTCATTTAAAATAACTATAGACAAAATAAAATATTTGGGTGTCTACCTGTCAAGACAAACCCAGGAACTATATGAACATAATTACAAAATACTTCTCACACAAATAAAGTCATATTTAAACAATTGGAAAAATACAAATTGGGCAAGGGTAGGCTGAGCTAATATAATGAAAATGACAATTCTGTCTAAATTGATCTACTTGTTCAGTGCTATACCAATTAAACTGCCAAAAATTATCTTAAAGAACCAGAAAAAATACTAAAATTAATCTAGAAGAACAAAAGGTCAATAATATCAGGGGAATTAATGAAGAAAAATACTAAGGATGGTGGCTTAGCAATACCAAACCTAAAACTATATGATAAAGCAGCAGTCATCAAAACCATTTGGTACTGGCTAAAAAATAAAGTGATCAGTGGGAAAGAGTAGATACAAACAACACAATAATCAAGGCCTATGGTAACCTAGTATTTGATAAATCCCCAAACTGCAGCTTCTGGAATAAAAACTCACTATTTGACAAAAAATTGCTGGAAAAACTGGAAAATAATATCAGAAACTTGGCAGAGACCTATATCTCACACCCCATTCCAAAATAAGATCAAAATGGGTACATGATTTGGGCATAAAGGATGATACTATGAACAATTTAGGAAAGCAAGGGATAATTTAGCTGTCAGATCTTTGGAGAAGGGAGGAATTTCTGAACTAGAGAACATTTTGAAAGGCAAAATGGACAACTTGGATTATGTTAAATTAAAAAGGTTTTGCATAAACAAAACCAAAAGAAACAAGATTAAAAGGGAAGTAGGAAGCTGGGGGGGGGGGGGAGAATGGAAATCTTTATAGCCAGTGTTTCTGATAAAGGTCTCATTTCTAAAATATATAAAGAACTGTGTCAAATTTATAAGAATACAAGCCATTCCCCAATTGATAAATGGTCAAAGGATATGAAGAGACTATTTTCAGATAATGAAATTAAAGCCATAGATAGTCATATGAAAAAATGCTCTAAATCACTATTGATTAGAGAAATGCAAATTAAAACAACTCTGAGATACCATCTCACACCTCTCAGATTGACTAAGATGACAGGAAAGGATAATGATAAATATTGGAGGAAATGTGGGAAAACTGGGACATTAAGGTATTGTTGGTGGAGTTGTGAAATGATTCAAATATTTGGAAGAGCAATCTGGTCCTATGCCCAAAGGGCTATAAAATTGTGCATACTCTTTGATCCAACAGTGCCATTACTGGCTCTGTATCCCAAGGAAATCATAAAGGAGGGGAAAGGACCCACATGTGCAAAAATGTTTGTAGCAGCTCTTTTTCTGGTAACAAAGAATTGGAAAACTAGTAGAGGCTCATCAATCGGGGAATGGCTGAAAAAGCTGTGATATATGAAGTAATGGAATATTATTTTCTAAAAATGATGAACAAGTTGATTTTAGAAAGGCCTAGAAAGATTTGCATGAACTGAAGCTGAGGAAAACAAGCAGAACCAGGAATACATTGTATACAAGAATGTGCAGTGATTGACTATTAAAGACTCAGTTCTTCTCAATGGTTCAGTGATGCAAAGCAATTGCAGTAGACTTTGGATAGAAAATGCCCTCTGCATCCAGAAAAAGAAATAGAGACTGAATGTAAATCAACACGTGCTGTGCTCACTTTTTTCTGTTTTTTTTTCTTTCCCATGGTTTTTTTTTTGTTTTGATTTTTCTCTCCCAACATGATTCATAAAGAATGTATATTAAAATAATTAATTTAAAAAAACATGTTGCTACCTTGACTTATTTTAATAAACTTTTAATTCTCAAAAAAATGACTTCCTGGCTTCTGGGACTCTCTCCTCTAAACTCTCCTCCAGAGGAGACCTTAGCGGTCAGATGATAGATAGTAACTTTAGAACTGAATGGTTCCTTGGAGATCACCTCATTCAACTCCTTCATATAACAGCTGAAGAAACTCTAGACCCTGACTTAGCAGAACTAGAAGTGACTTCAGAATACATCTTGTCCAAAGCTTTCATTTTGAGAAACTGAGGTCAGGGGGCAGCTAGGTGGCGCAGTGGATAGAGCCCCAGCCCTGAAGTCAGGAAGACCTGAGGTCAAATCTGGCCTCAGACACTTAACATGTCCTAGCTGTGTGACCTTGGGCAAGTTATTTAACCCCAATTGCCTCTGCAAAAAGAAAAAAAAAGAAAAGAGAAACTGAGGTCTATGGAGGTTACCCAAGATCATCCAAATAATAAAAGTGGGAAGAGTAAAGATTTGAATTCTGAACTTCCTGATTGCCAATCCAGTGCTATAACACATAAGTATCAGAGTCCCCAAAACATTTTAGTGCAGCCAGAACCAGATTAAAATGTAACTGGGGAACTAAATAAATAATGTTATTTATATTAATATTAATTTATGGTTTTCTAAGTCAACACGCATCTTACTTATCCATTTCTATTTGAGATTGACACCACTGCTCTTGAGGCCCATACATGGCAAAACGAATAGAGCACTGGGCCTAAAATCAGGCTGGTCTGAGTTCAGACACTTACTAGATATACAACCCTAAGAAAGTCACTTAACTTTAATCTGCCTCAGTTTCCCCAACTGTAAATCAGGGATAATAATGAGAGGTTATGAGGTACTTACTTCCCAGAGTTATTTTATGGATTAAATGAACAATATATGTGTAAAGTGCTTAACTTCACACAGTGTCTGGCTCATGATAGGTGCTTCATAAATGCTTATTCCCTTCCACCATATTTTTATTACAGGTTACAACAACAAGAGCTTGAAATGAAGAACTGTTTTCTGAAAGAGGTGGCTCAGAGAAAGAACTCTGGTTCCCATGAAAAGCCTCTCACTCTGTGACTTGGGCCTGGATCTGTTTTTGTAGTTTTCTCTCCCTTCCTCAAAGTTCTTCAAGGTTCCATGGCTGAATGGAGCAAAAGAACTTCCCAATCCTGTTCTTAGGATAGCCCATCATCAGCCACAATCCCCTCCTACCTTGATTTAACTCAGTTGTTAATTTGAGCTTCTTCCTAGCTTCTAACCTGACTCAATTCAGAGGTATTACATTAGAATGTAAGCAGCTTGAGGGCCAGGGACTGATTTTTCTTTCTGCCTGAGTATTTGTGTATTAATCCACTACAGTGCCTGGCATCTACCAATAGCTTAATAAACGATAATTAATTTGTTGACTTACTTAATTAGAAGGAGATTTCACACATGGTGGGTTCAGGTACCAAATAGAAGAACCCATGATTCTTATGGAATCATTTGCTTTAATGGTTATTTTGCGGACAAAACCTTGTCCATTTGATAATACCAAGAACTTAGGTTCTTGAAATTGTCTTTTCCTGGCCCTCGGGAGCTGTGTCTACTACAAAGTAAGTTTATATTTATCACTTATAATAGACATGGAGACTAAGCTGGAAACTAAGACAGAGAAAGGAGAAGGGAGTGGGAAAGGAACCCCAATATTTCCAATATTCAAATTCCACTTCAGAAACTTATTAGTTATGTGACCTTGGGCTAGTCACATTACTGTTTACCTCAGTTTCCCCAACTGTAAAATAAGATGGAGAAGGAAATAGCAAAATCACTCCAGTATCTCTGCCAAGAAAACCCCAAATGAAGTTATGGAGAGTCAGACATGAATGAACTGACTGAAAAACAACCTCATTTCACCCATATTGCTATTTATCTGCTGGTGGAACGCAGGTGAGAAATGCTATCCATGGAACACAGTTGCATCCACTTGGAAGGGCATTTTTATGGAAAAATAATGCCCCCTTTGGTTTCCTTAAAGACAGCAGATGGGTTTGTGTATTTTAATGTTTGCCTGACAGATTTCCCAGCTTTGGGCTTTGTCACCTGTATGACAAATGTTTGTCCCACAGGGGACTAAAGCCAGGATACAAAGTGGTCTGTTATTAACCTTCCCTGCCCCTCTCAAGGAACCTTTTCGAGAACGGTGAGTCAGCGCTACCTTTCATATCACAGCTTTGATAAATGCTTGTTGAAGTTGAACTGACCCACAGAAAAAAAAAAAACAACTTGATTTTTGTGGAAGACAGGACAAGAGAAGGAAAAGTAATATTTAGGGCCGAAGAACCCCTAACCCTAAGTCCCATAATGTTAAATGTAAGTCATCTTTAGTGCCCTCAGGCTACTACATGAAATGATGGAATGGAACCAGATGACTACTAACGTCCTTTCCAATTCTTAATCTACAATCTTAAGGGGGTATTGTGATTTGAGGGAAATCAATTGCCCACCAAGATGTTCAATTGGCCCACTAGTGTCCTTTACTTTAGGAGAACAAGCCAGGAGAATAGAGACAGCTGGTGGTACAGTGGATAGAGCACCAGGTCTGTAGTTGGGAAGATCTGAGTTCAATTTGGCTTCAGATGCTTCCTGACTGCATGACCCTGGGCATGTCATGTCATCCTGTCTACCTCAGTTTTCTCATCTGTAAAACGAGTTGGAGCAGGAAATGGCCAATACTAGCTGTGGGAATATGGGCACTTCATTTTGTCTGCCTCAGTTTCCTCATCTGTAAAATGAGCTGGAGAAGGAAATGGCAGACCACTAGCTGTGTGACTATGGGCAAGTTACTTCATTCTGTCTGCCTCAGTTTCCTCATCTGTAAAATGAGCTGGAGAAGGAAATGGCAAACACTCCAGTATCCTAAAAAAAGAAAACCCTAAATGGGATCATGAAGAGTAGAACATGACTGAAAAACAACTAAACAAAGACATTGTTTATTATTATTGGGAGGGTTGATACAGGTGATACCTGCCCAAGTCCAAGCACTGAGGCCTTTTCAAGAGTGTTTTCTGGTTTTGCTGTTAGTAGTCAGTCAATACCCTCCCAGAACAATCATAAGTCATTGAGGGTAAATTTCAGAGGCCTCCACAATTGGGCTCACACCTCCCTTTCCAAACTTAGTTCATTTAACCTAACTCTCTCTTGGCTTCTTCTCCCGCTCAATGTGACCATTGGAACTCATAATGCTACTCCTCCTCCCATCCCACTCCCATATGCATCCCTCTTCCTGTCAAGAACATCACTACCCTTTCAGTCAGCCAAGTTTGTGACCCCAGTGGTACCTTAAACTCTCCCTTCCCTCTCAGCCTTCCCTAGCCAATCAAAGCTTGAGTTTCGTTCTTTCCTCCCTGACAGCTGCTCTCCTATCCATCCCTCCATCTGTCTACTCATCCAGCCACCTCTCCTGGGATACAAGCTTTCTCTCCCAGGCTGTTTCAGCCTCTTGATTTTCAGCCTCTCATTTCTAATCCATGCTCCATTGCCTAGTCAATATCCTTAAAAAGCAGGATGACACTTTCTTACCTACCATGTCACTCTCTTTAGTCTTCAGTAGCTAGCTCCCTCTTACTTCTAGGAGATGGTCCAATCCTTTCAGTCTAGCATCAGAAACTCTCCACAATATGACTCTCACTCACCTTTGAAGACTGCTTCCATATTCCATTCTTTCATGTACTTAATGTTGCCACCAAACTGGTCTAGATGCTGCACATTTCATCTCCCACCTCCGTGCATTTGCATAGACAGTTCCCCATGCTTGGGATGCCCTCCTTCCTCATTTCCTAGAATCATTTCTTCCAAAGTATTTCCTCCTAAAAGAATTCATAATTCCCCTCCCCATCTCACCATCCTCCATTCTACCATTTTAAATATTTTTCCTTCTTCCTCAATTTTCCTCATACTTATATGTATGAGGCATTGATATACATAAATGTATAAATAAGAGTGAGGTGTTTGGACTAAATGAAGCACAGGTGTTGTTGAAAGAGTACCGGAATTGTAGCTAGGAAGGCCTGAGTTCAAATCCCTAACACCTGGGATTTGTCTTGGACAATTCATTTAACGACCGTCTGGTTCTGCTTTCTATAGTGGACACACAAATAACCCCATTTCACAGTGTTGAGGCGACCAAGTGAAATGACATATACAAGGTGTTTCACAAGTCCTAAGCACTTTGCAAATGCTCATTGCTGTTGTTGGGTGTCTAAGGGTCTTTCCAGTTCTAAATCTATGATTTTATCTTCCTCCAAAAGAATGTCTGCTTCCTGAGGGCAGGAAGAGTCACCTTGTTGTATTCCTAATGCCTTACAATTAATAATCCTTTATTGGATTGGGCTTACTAAGGGCCAACAGATGCTAACTGGGAGCAGTGATTTGCCTAAAGTGGCTTCTTCAGGACTCTCCCAGGGCTCTGGGTCATCAATGCTAGCACTGTGGTCCCTAGAACACAGCCTGGAGCTCTCCAGGTGCAGCAATGACATTAAGAGACTATAGAGAACCATCCTTTATGAACCTCCACATTTCTCCAAGATTCCAGCTGCAGACATGGCCCCAGAATCCCCCATCTGGAGCCAGTCCAAGCCCACACTGAGCCCACGCTTGGAACACAAAGTCATCCCTCTTTATAATGATGCAGCAGAGAGTGAGTGCACCACACATCACTTTGCAGGAAGGGAAGGCTGATGGGCCAACGGGCGGCTAATGAGCAAGTTTTGTATATCTTCAGCAGATTTGCTGCAAAACCTCACCCTTCCTCTTCCTGGAGCCCTGAAGGTCACTGCTACTTCTGAATTCCATCCACAAACGACTAACTCAGGATGTCTTCCGTACTTGGTTCATGAACTCCAGCAACAAGAGAGTTCCCACCCATCAGTTTGTCTGCCTTAGCAAAGTCCAACTCTGTAGTCCCTATAGCTGTCCATGGTGTGAAAATAGGAGAGCACATTGCGGGATTAAGTTCAAAATAAAAACAAAATGAAGAAAAAATTAAAAGGAAGATGCATGTGTGCACTCATGGACACGTACTCACATACACAGACACAAGAGATTAGATATCCTATGGAAAACCCGGGCAATAATAGACATTAACTGGCCTTTCTTAGGCCCTTCTATGGCTTTTGAATTCCCTTTTAAGATTACTTATCTATTCTTCATTCTCTCTAGAGTTTGTATGTTCTGACATATAGATAGATAGATTTACAGAGAGAATGAAAGAGAGACAGAGACAGAGAAAGAGAAAAAGAGAGACAGAGAGACAGAGAGAAAAAGAGAGAGACAGAGACAGAGAAAGAGAAAAGGAGAGAGCCAGAGACAGAGAAAAAGAGAGACAGAGACAGAGAGAGAGAAAAAGAGAGAGACAGAGAGATGTGTATGTATGTACCTACATGTATATGTGTCTATATGTGTACCTACATGTAGAGAGTATGTAGATATGGGTATGAATTCACAAGTATAAATATATACATATTGTAAGCATGAGTATATTTATATACGTGCATATATTTATATGTGTGGGGGTTGTATGTGTCTATGTAAAGTCCTCCCCATTAGAAGGAAAGTTTTGATTTAAAGATGTTTTGATTCTGGGGCAGCTAGGTGGTGCAGTGGATAGAGCACCAGCCCTGAAGTCAGGAGGACCTGAGTTCAAATCTGGTCTCAGACACTTAACATTCCCTAGCTGTGTGACCCTGGGCAAGTCACTTGACCCCAATTGCCTCAGCAAAAAGAAAAAAAAAGATGTTTTGATTTTCCTTTTTTATCACAACACTTAAGTGTAGTTCTTGGCACATAGTAGGTGCTTAATAAACTCTTGTGTCTTGACTGATTGACACAGGCTATGAGAAATATTGGCTACATTTAGGGAGTCTAAAACATAGGGAAAAGGACTTTGGATAGAAGTCATCTACTTCAACTCTATAAAGATGGGGAAACTGAGGCTTGAGGGTGACTCACTATATGTGCATATATTTATATGTGGGGGATATGTATGTTACTTATGTATAGCCCTCCTCTGAAAGTTTTGATTTTGAACTGTTTTAATTTTCCTTTATATCCCACTATTTAGCGTGGTTTCTGGCACATAGTAGGTGCTTAATAAATGCTTGTGTCTTGACTGATTAATATAGACTATGAGTAATATTGGTTACATTTAGGGTCTCTAGCATGTAGGAATTTAGAACAGAAAAGGACTCTGGATAGACATCATCTACTTCAACTCTATTTTATACATATATATTTGACATATATATGTGCATATATATTTGATATTATACATATGTATATATATATTTGATATTATATATGTATATATATGATATTATATATATGTGTGTATATATATATATTTGATATTATATATATATTTACAAAGATGGGGAAACTGAGAAACTTGACTCCCTCTAAGGGATGTAGCTGTTAAGAATGAGAGCTAATTCAAAAATAGGCTGCATTTAAGGGGAGGACAGTATCCAGAGGAGCATAGAAAGAGAAACTAAAGCTGGGAGGGACACCAGCCCCAGAAGACACCTAATACAGATGAGAGAATTGAAGCCCAGGGAAGTACAGGGATTTGCTCAGTTGTTCAGGAGGTGACAGTCTGGCTGTGAACTTCCACATGTTCAGACCCATCAATCAATTAACAAGCATTTTTATGGTGCATTTATTATGCACCAGGCACTGGAGATACAAAGAAGATCCTTAACCCCAGAGAGCTTCCATTCTATAATGGAGACAACATGTCCATAAATAAATATATGTTGAAAATACATAACAAATAAATACTAGGTGATTTGAGAAAAGCCAGCAAAGGAAAAGAGCTCAGGAAAGGCCTCATGCAGAAAATGGTGAGTTTCCAAGAAAGTTAGGGATTCTAAGAGGTGATGAGAGGGCATCCTAATCCTGTTAAGGCACAGAAAAGGAACTTGGGGTATCTTTGGTGAGGAAGAGCAACAAAGTAGAATTTGGGGATGAGAGGAATAGATAGGACTAGAAGTAGATGCAATGTTCCTAAACATCTGGACCAATGTCATATTTGATTCCAAATGGATATTGATGGCTTGGACCAAGTCATCAACCAAGATGGTAGAAGGGCCTTAAGTATCTGGTGTAAGAGGACTGAGTCAAGGTACTAGGGCCGGTTAGTCTACACATGGCAAGCGTCTTGACAAACTTGAAGGACCATAACATGGAAGAGGGGCTATCCCTGCTCCACTCGGCCAAAGAGGCAGTAACAGAGTAATGGGTGGGATAGAAGAGAAATGAGTTTCAGTTTCGGATCAGGAGAAACTTCCCAACATGAAGGGCTGCCTCGGCAGGTAATGAGCTCAGTCAGTGAAGGTTGGAGGACCACTTGTTTCACAAGCCATGGAGAGGATTCTGGTCAGGTACATATGGTACAAGATGGCCTCAAAAGTCTCTTCCAACTCATATTCTATGACTCAAAGAAGCAAAATGACTCAATAAAAAAGGCAGAGACCCATAGAATTTGAGAGGGGAAGGACCTGGCAGCTATCTAGTGCTCCATCCACTGATGATGGAATTCCCACTGGAACATGCTCTGGCCCACTGCATTGGGCATCAGAGGGTTCGTTTCTCAGATCTGCCACTTACTATCTCTGTAACCATGGACAATAATATTCCTCTGAACCTCAGTTTCCTCTCTGGATCCCTTTTAGCTCCAGATCATAAGTCTCTAAGTTATCCCTAAGATCCTCAGTTTCCTATAAAATGAGAGATTACCTTTGGGGTCTCTTTTTAGCTCTCTTTTAGATTCTAACTCTCATGGAGTACTATGATGGTAGTGAGGAACCTCATCCTCCCATCATCAGCCAGGGCAATGGTGTCCCTAGGGCTCACTCCAATGTTCTGAGGTGAGGAGAAATGAATCTTTGATTGTGGATCACTTCTCAATTAGTCTATCAGAATAGTTGCTTCGTCCCCAGCCAATAAGAGACTTATCTCGTCACATGCTACCAAAGTAATCCCCATAATGCAGACACGTCACCTCCTTGCCCCAAAATCTTCAATGACTCCTTAATACATCCCACCATTTCATAGCCACCACAATCTAGTTCCAAGCCCATCTTTCAAGTCTTAGTCCTTTTACTTCTCTTCACATATTCTGGACTTGTAGCTACCTCTATCCCAGGCTAATCATGCTGGCATCCCGTTCTGTGCACCCCATGTATAGATTACCCTTCTAATCAAGTCCTACCTGCCAAATTAAGTCTGTATCTTATAGGATTAGAGAAGCTAGGAAGGATCTAAGACAAGTTATGAACTCAGGTCTTTCAAACTTTAAGCGTTCTAACCACTAAACCACCAAAATATAGATGGTGCAGTTCATAGGAAGTAACGTGATTTGAGTAGTTCAGAACTCAACCTTTCTAGCATAACCTGTAAAAACAGAGGCTCCAGGAAGAAATAACCCAACTATTTGACCTTTCCTTTTCTCCATGTAAAGCTTAGTTAGGAACCTTGTCCTCCCACTCTTGTCGGCCCCAGCTTGTAGGGTTCAGCATCCTGGGTCTCTTTAGGAATGTCTGTCAAAATTCATGATATCCCAGACTTGCTCTGTTCCTGGCTCCACAACTGAGCAGATGTTGGTCCATAAACCTGTCTGGAGCACATCACTTCCCTATGTTAACTCAGGCTGTCAGTGCCAGCAGTCGTAGCAACCTCATTCTCCTCCTACCATCAAGGGATTGTTATCAGTCAGCTCAGCCCTAGGTGAATCTGCTCAGGCCCTGGGGCTCCCACTTTAGTAGAAATGCTGGGCCCACTGCCCTGGAATGCCCAGGAGCCCGCCAAGACCTCGGAAAGGAATCCAAGATATTGGGAAAGCCAGCCCCCTCACTTACAAACATCTCATTAATTATCCCGCTGGAAGCCGGAGGCTCTTGGTGTCCCAGGAATCTGGGCTCTGTTTAATGAGCATCCAGGCAGGGGATGGAGCTGGCCTGAAGCTTCTCCCCCATCATCACTCACTCTGGTCATCAAGCTATAATAAAATGAGGTAGACCAGTATTCCCACTGAGCCTTGGGGTAAATGATTTCCAGTTTTGTTCTGAGACAGATAAAAGTAGTTTCCCCTAAATCCTCGTATTCTTGATTGGACATTCTGTTCTCGACTGGAAGGAATCACCAAGTCCAGAGTCAGTGAGATGGGGGGTTCAAATTCCAGCTCAGTCACTAACTAGCTATATGACAGAGCAGGTCATTTAATCACTTGGAGGCAATTTCCTCACTTGTAGAATGAGGAGACTGGGGCAGCGGATGTGGGAGAGCAGCATTTCTACATAATCTTTCATGGAAGAAAGAGAAAAACCAAGGCTGAAATTTTCTTTCTCTTGTTTTTCAGTCATGTCCGACTTCTGGTTGACCCCATTTGGGGTGTCTTGGCAGAAATACTGGAGTGATCTGTCATTTGCTTCTCCAGCTCATTTGACAGGTTAAGAAACTGAGGCACACAAGGTGAAGTGATTTGCCTGGAGTCATATAGCCCTCAAGGAGCTTACGTTCTACTGCTCCAAGCTACAAAAGAAAAGAAAGATTCAAAAAGGCAGAGATGAAGAATGGGAACTACGTTCCTGAAATGCCTTCTTCTATATTCTATAAAATAAATTCTATAAAAATTCTATAAAATTCTATAAAAATTCTATAAAAATCCCAGCCTTCTTCCTTCTCCAAAACTCTCATCCCCATCCTGCCCAAATGCACACAAGTGGAAGAGATTTCGATCAAGTCTGAGGAAAATTGAGTGGTCTTATATCCAACTTGGCCATTTTTACTTTGCCATGAGGGTCAAGTAGAAGAAGCACACAGGAGAAGGATGAGTCAGAGACCCATGTAGCCTTCTAGGGTGACCATAGGAACAGAGGGCTGGCACGTCAGACCATGGGTCACCCACTCCCAAAGCCTGTGGAGGAGTTAGCCACTTTCCATCCCGATTTAGAATTTTCTCTGTCTGCCATTGAATGTAGGACATCCTCCTGAACCAATGGATCAAGCAAGTGGGGATTTGTAAAGTAGCTACTCTATGCCAGACATTGAATATACAAATACAAAAAAAAAGAAGCACTCTACTCCCTTCTAATGAGGGAGGGAACATGAATACACACAAAATAAATATATGTAAAATAAATAAAATATAGGTAAGATAGAAGGGTATTGGTAATTAGGGATTTAAGGAAAGGCTTTATATTAGTGTTTGGGCAATCAGGTGATGCAGTGGCTAGAGCACTGGGCCTAGAGTCAGGAAAACCTAAATTCAAATCCACTATTATTAGCTGTGTGACCTTGGGCAAGTCACTTCATCCTGTTTGCCTTGGTTTCCTTATCTGTAAAATGAGCTGGAGAAGAACATAGCAAACCATTCACTCCAGTATCCTTGTTGAGAAAGCCTCAAAGAGGATCAAAAAGAGTTGGACACAATTAAAAAACAAATGAACTTGAAAGAAGTTGAACTTAAAAGAAGAGAATGGCTCCATGAAAAAGAGGGGAGGAGAGACAAGCAATACAAAGGCACGGCGATGGGAGATGGGGTACCATGTGAGAACAGGACATTCTACATTTTAATGCAAGATCTGTCTTCCTGAGATCAATTCACTTACAGTTGTGTACCATGTACCTCTTGAAAGCCTAAACTGTTTTTTCCTTTATGACCGAGTGTACAATTGTATAATAAATCATCTCTCCTTTTTTGGTTGTAAAAAGAAAAAAAAAACAAAGGTGAGTAATAGAGTTTGGCTGGAATATAGATTGTCATTTAAAAAAACAGCATAAAATTGCAAAGTTACTGATGGAGTCAGATTGTGGAAGGCCATAAAAGCCAATTTTGAGAGTTTATCCTAGAAGTGAGAGGGAGCCATGGAAGGTTTTTGTTTGATTTGGAGGGGAGAGGAGTCAAACTTGTGCTTTTGGATCATTATTTTGAGAGCTATGTAGAGGATGGAAGGGGGAGACCACAAACAGGGAAGCCAGTTAGGAGGTTATTATAATAGTCTAGTTGAGAGGTAATGAGAATCTGAACCTCAGTCATTTCAGTCATGTCCAACTCTTCAGACTCCATTTTGGGGCTTTCTTGGAGAGATACTGGACTGGTTTGGCATTTCCTTCTCTAGCTCATTTTACACATAAGGAAATTTAGGCAAACAGGGTGAAGTGACTTGTCTAGCTAGTGGTTTGCTTTTCCCTTCTCCAGCTCATTTACAGATGGGGAAACTGAGGCAAACGGGGTAAAGTGACTTGCCCAGGGTCCAACAACTACTGGTTTGCCTTTTCCTTCTCTAGATCATTTGTAAATAGAGAAACTGGGGCAAACAGGATAAAGTAACTTGCCCAGGATCACATCGTTTGCAAGTGTTGGAGACCACATTTGAACTCATGAACATAAATCCTACTAATTCTGAGCCCAGTAAGTTATAAGAATTGCCCAAAGGAGGGGCAGCTAGGTGGTGCAGTGGATAGAGCACCAGCCCTGAAGTCAGGAGGACCTGAGCTCAAATATGGCCTCAGATACTTAATACTTTTTAGCTGTTTGATCCTGGACAAGTCACTTAATCCCAATTGCCTCAGCAAAAAGCAAAAAAAAATTGCCCAAAGGGCTCAGAACACATTTTCCAAAAACCCTTTGAGAGGGTTGATTTGTGCCACATATTTATCATTAATTATCATATGAAGCTGCCTGCCAGGAGATACTCAGATACCCACAGAGGGTTCATTGAGAACAAAGAAAGCACAAAAATAAGATTCTAAGGAAGGGAAGTATTTTACAGATGAGCTAACTGAGGCCCAGGGAGGTCATTCTGGTATTGTCAGAGGTAAGCTTTGAGCCCAGGGCCTCTGACTCCACAGTCCTGCCATTTAGCAGCCCTAGAGTCCCCTTGCTTGCTTACATCCACCCCTTTTCCTGACTTACTAGTGACACAACTGTGGCCAATGAGTCTCAACAGCACCAGCATGTAAGTGATGAAGTCAACACTCCTTGGGAGATGGACGTCTTTGAAACAGAACCACTTGTTTTCCAACGTAACCTGGTAGCATCAAGGATGCTCCAAGTCCCCTCCCTCTCTTAACTGGAGCTTGGGGAGGAGCCCAAGTGCTCAAAGGCCACCCGTAAATATTTGTTCTTTCATCTCCTGGAGACCTGGTTCTCTCCCAAATACAGTCCCTCCCTGTTCCCAGAATTCCCATCTGGAAGGGGAAGCAAGGGTGGATGGTTCATCCAGATAATGTTCTGGGGTAGAGAAGGGAGAACTGATTGATTGGAGGGAGATGCCCATTGACTTGAGCCCAACCCAAGACCCAAAAGCGAAGGAGTAACAGGAAGTCAAGTCAGGTAACCAGCCCTTTTCAACTAGAATTTGTTCCTGTCTTCAAGTGGAGAACTTGAATCCTTTGGTTGTTTGCTGCCAAGAGAAAATGGAAGGCACCTGACTCTCCTCCTTGGAAACACTGGGACTCCCCAGTACATATATATGATGTCCCCGAACCTGGGAGCTGGCCGCATGGGGAGTGCTGATCTCCTTTCATACGCTTGGCTCCACTGGGCTTCCATGGCTGACTTCTCCTGCCCATCAGGTTGAGCCCACTCTGGAGACACACAGTTGACCTTCTTTGCTACTTGGCAGCAAATGAGCCACTATCTTGGGGAGAGGGTTCCCAAACTCCCCATTATCAAAGGTTGAGCATCCACAGCAGATGGTTTATAGGAATGGGACACATTTGTCCACTGCTCACAAATCAGTTCAGTGGTACAGCGGATACAACTCTAGGATTGGAGGTAGGAAAACTTAGCTCCCTGAATTTAAACAGACACTAGCTGTGTGACCCTGGCCAAGTCACGTAACTGTTTGCCTCAGTTTCCTCATCTGTAAAATGAGAAGGAAATGGCAAAACACTCCAGTATCCTTGCCAAGAAAACCCCAAAGGGGGTCACAAAAAGTGAGACATGTCCGAAATACTGAACGCCGCCATCACCACAGATCAGAAAAGGAAACTGGGAGAGATTTAAGCACAAAAATCCTAAGGACCTTCTATTCAGATATTAGAAAGAAGACTGATTTGGGGGTAATTTAAGTCAATAAAGATTCATTAAGCAATTAGAGAGGTAGCATAATGTAACAAAAAGAGGGGTGAGCTTTTCAGTCAGATAAGGCCTTGCAAATCCCATATTTTTCATATACTTTCTGCTGTTAAAACCTCAGTTTTTCCACCTATAAAATAAGATTCACCTCACTAGCCTCAGAGGGTCCTCCCAGTGCTAAGTAGTCCTACTATGAGTGAAGACAGTAACAGAAGGGCTACAGATTACCCCCTTGACTGTTTCAGGGTCTCTCCCCAGTTGGGTCTGGTTCCATTTTCAAAGACATGGATAGGGAAATAATGAGGATCTGTTTTCTGAGAGAGGATGGTCAGATGCTAGTTCATGTTCCTCTCCAAAGTCTCCTGGATGTCTATGACATCGAATGAGAGAGGGGCAGTCATGCTGACCCTCCCCAGCTGCTCCCTGGCCTTCTGCTCTGTGCTCAGCCCAGAGATGAGCCAAAGAACCCTCCTGGACAGCTGTCACTCCCTTAAGAGCTGACTCAAGCTTTAGCAGCCCCCAAAGAGAAGCATTTCCAGGGATTTTCTAACAGATTTCCTGGCCAGGAACCCCAGAAGGACAGAATGTAGCCGGGAAAGAGGGATGATCATAGAAGCATCTACTTAGACCTGGAAGGAACATCAGCACTCATTTAGTCCATACACACTCCCATTTTACAGATGAGGAAACTGAGACCCAGGGGAGGGAAAGGAGCATCAGTGTCAGAGGCAGAATTTTAACCCAGGCTGACTAATCCTAGATCCAGCCTTCTTTCCATCATCCCAGGATGCTTCTGTGTCTGCTCAACAGAAGAGAAATCCAACTTACTCTGCCTGGCCTCCATGGTGCCAAGAATTTCATAATAATCAGTTTCTTCATAATGAAAGGGGAGGTGGGGAGCTCCCCATCACTGGAGGTCTTCAAGACACATCCAAGTATTCAGTTGTCAGAGATGCCGTAGGTCTGCAAGTGTAAGCTCTTTGAGGGCAGAGACTGTCTTGTTTGGCTGTATCTGTATCTCCCGACTTTAGAGAAGTGGCTGGCACACAGTATACAGTAAGTGCTTAGCAAATGTGTGTTCTCTCCCTCTCTCTCCCTCCCTCCCTCTTCCTCTCTCTCTCTCTCTCTCTCTCTCCCTCTCTCTCTCTCTCTCTCTCTCTCTCTCTCTCTCTCTCTCTCTCTCTCTCTCTCTATATATATATATATATATATATATATATATATATATATATATATCTGTCTCTATCTATCTCTCTGTCTCTATCTTTCTCCTCCTCCCTCCCTCCCTGTCTCTCTCTGTTTTTTGTCTTTCTATTTTTCTCTCTTCTCTCTCCATATGTCTCTATATCTATCTTTCTTTCTCTCTATATGTTTCATTCTGTCTCTCTTTTCTCTCTCCCTTTCTCTCTGTTCCCTCTCTCTCCCTTTCTCTCTCTCTCTGTGTCTCTGTCTCTGTCTCCGTCTCTCTGTCTCTCTCTCTTTCTCTCTCTGTCTCTTTGTCTCTCTCTCTCCCTCCTTCTTTCTCTCTCTGTCTGCCTGTCTCATTCTGTCTCTGTTTCTCTCTCCCCGTCTCTCTCTGTCTCTGTCTCTGTCTCTCTACCTCCCTCCCTGTCTCTCTCTTTCTGTTTTTTTCCTGTTTCTCTGTTTCTCTCTCTCTTCTCCCTCCATCTCTGTCTCTGTCTCTCTGTCTGTGTGTGTGTTTCTTTCTGTCTCTCTTTTTTCTCTCTGTCTCTCTCTCTGCCTCTGTCTCTATCTCCCTGTCTCTTTTTCTCTTTTTTTCTGTCTCTGTTTCTCTCTCTTCTCCCTCCATCTCTGTCTCTGTCTCTCTGTCTGTCTCTCTGTCTCTGTGTGTGTGTTTCTTTCTGTCTCTCTGCTCTCTCTTGTCTTTTTTCTCTTCTTTGTCTCTCTGTCTCTGTCTCTCTGTCTCTGTCTCTCTCTCCCTCCCTCCCTCCGTGTCTCTCTCTTTCTGTTTTTTTCTGTCTCTCTGTTTCTCTCTCTCTTCTCTCTCCATCTCTGTTTCTGTCTCTCTCTGTCTCTGTCTCTCTGTGTGTCTTTCTGTCTCTCTTTTTTCTGTCTCTCTGCTCTCTCTTGTCTTTTTCTCTCTTCTTTCTCTGTCTCTGTCTCCCTGTCTTTCTCCCCCCCACCTCCTTCCCTTCCTTTTCCCCTTGCCTCCCTCTATTTCTCTTTCTCCCTCTGATTCTTACTTAGGTACCCATTGTACCTAAGTACCAAAGTAGCAGGATGTGGGCCCGGGGAGCAGAGCAGAAGTGAGAGCTGGGCTTTCTGTGGGTTCGAGCAGAGTTTTCTTAGCTTTGCCTCACATTTGGCTCTCAAGTTTTCACTTGAAATTTCCCATTATGAAATCTGGCTTCCAGAAATAGCCTCCCCCATCTGCTCCTGAAAGACTGGGTCCGGACCCCACCCAGAGGGACAGGCAAGACCAGAGCAGCTTGGGAGGGAGGGATAAACCTCATTTGTTCCTTTAGAGACAAAAAAGGGGGTTTCAGGAGAGGAGAGAGAGCACAGAAGGGGAGACAAGGGAGCAGGAAAGAAAGGGAAAGGACTCGAGCCAGTGGGCCTGTCTTAGATGTGATTCATTGCCCTTCGTGTCTTTTCCCTTTTCCATCGGATTATAAAAAGCCATCCGGGAAGGCTTCTGCAGCCCACTGGGGATGTTTGTAAATAAAAGCATTGTAACTTCGGCTTGTGGGGAGGAAGGGCCTGCTTCACTGGAAGCATGGTGGTTATTTCAGGAGAAGGCCAGGCCTCCATCAAAGGCAATGACCCCATGGCATGGCCTTTCGGGCCCACAAACCTACAGGGGGGAGTGGCGGGGGGCTGTGCAACCTCCTGGACTCAACACTCCATTGTGGAGCGCTGACGGCACCTTGCCTAGTCCCTCCGAGATTCCGAGCCCCTCTGCTCTCCACGTTTCCAAAACTTCGTATTACCCATAGCTTGGAGGCTACGACTATTTGGCTTGGACACATCTGTAACATTGTTCTTACTCCATAGGATGCCAGACTTTTTCAATATCCTCATTTATTTTGGGTCAACTCCATTTTTCTTTAAAAAAATCCTTCCTTATAAAAGAGAGCTCTGTAAGAAGGGAAGTAGGGAGGATTATACTGGAAAATGTAGGTGATGTAAAAATAAAAGATGTCATAAAAATTTATTTGGAGAGAAAACTATTCTTAGAGTTTTAAGCATCAATAATATATACAAACTGTCATGGGCAATATTTCGGTCTGAGATGATAATCCAGGAGCCATGCAATAATAGTGAAGAGTAATAAGGTTATGATATATTATATAATATGTATTATTATAATAACGATATTTATATTTTATGTTTTGAAAAGCGTTTTACAAATGTTAGTTCATTTGATCCTCAAAACATCACTGGGAGGTAGGAGCTATTATTCTCATCATTATCCCCTTTTTATGGATGAGGAAATTGAGGTCACACACCAAAAATGCGATCGATTTTCTAGATCCCCAAGTGATAGATATGTCACATCTAAATTAATCCAAGTCAAAAACTTGTTGGTAACCAGAAGCAAGGTTAGACCTATCATAGGATCGGGGGGAAAGCCAGTTCTCCTCAACTCTGTATTGTCCACAGGTGAGCCTGTGGCCTAAATTACCCCTCTCACTCTAGTCTTCCTCATCCAAATGACCAGGAATCCCCTCCATGTCACTTGCAAGTGAGCAGCTGGAGAGATATGGTGAATTAACCCATCAGAGAGCAGCAGAAGTGAGGGCTAGGACAAAGAAACAGACAATGGGGACCCAGGGATAAAAGACTCAGGGGGCATTTGTAGTGCTTGGAATGGAATGCAGAAATCCCAGCAGCCTCCTCTCTCCCGGGATACCCATGGGGCTGAACCCCTACACACACACACACACACACACACACACACACACACACACATACACATACACATCAGGACTGAGAAACCACTTCTACAAGGTCCTTAAAATTCTACACAGTGCTCAGCAGCTCATCACAAAACCAGAAAAAGAGTCTCTACTTTCAAGGCATTTCGTGTGCATCAGGGGACATGGAAAACACAGATAAAGGACTTTTTTCCTGCTAAAATGTAATGAGAAAGGATGTAAATTCCTAAAATTTTCACAGATTTTTTAAGGAAGAAGGAAGGTACATGTCAGAAGTCTGTGTCTTAGGGCCTCTTATGTGCCATTCAAAATTCAGGTCATCTCTCACCATGTTCCTTGTTTCTCTCTCAGTTTCTCTTAGAAGTCTTTCAAGCAATCAAAAGTCACGTCTCCCAACCTGTACCCAGTATCCCCTGAACCTCCTTCGTGACATCACCAAATCCATCCTACCTCTGCAAAGCATTCTGTAACTTCCAAGCACTGTGTAAACATTCCCTGTTCATTGTATAGCGTGATTAGAGATAGTGTGGCAAGCCAGCCTTGAAGCCAGAAAGTCCTGGATTCAAATCTCACCTCTAACACACACTGACTGAGGCAGACTGCCTCAGAGAAGGTGCTGACCTGCTTTGGTAAAAGCTAAGTTGTCTCTTGGGAATTCCCTTCACCAGTGAGATCACAGGTACAGTCCTGATTCCTTTATCCCCATCCTTTCTGGTAGCCAGCATCAAATGGACCTCCAAAGAGTGACTAGAGGCTGGGGAAACATGGATAGTAGCAATCTTCAATCCTGGAAGGCTCACTTGGAAGTGATTCCTGGCCATTTGCATGAAGGAAGGAGGAAAAGAGGAATAAATGGGATAATTTAGGTTGCAGAATCCCCTCTGGAGAGCAAAAAAATGGGGAGGACTCCCTAAATCTCCAGTGGGTGTTATTGGACTACCAACAAGTTTCATTTTTCTAACTTGAAGTGATTTAGACCTGACACATCAATGATCTTGAAGATCTTTCGGAGTCCATCCTCTCCATGTTGATGTAGGGAAAGGGAAAAAGATATATTGGGAAAGGAAAGGGAAAGGGAGGAGTATTCCAGACAGGAAGAACAGGATGGTCAAAGGTTCTTCTCCTTCCCCTCTTAGTCTCTTGTGGTCCCAGGAGGATCAACCCAGCCCTGTGCTAGTATGCAATCCACTGCTCAAGGAGATTTTCCAGAAACAGACTGAAAACTCTATATATACTAGGAAGGCCTCAAAGTGTGGAAGGAAGGCTGTGCCTTAAAGAGAGAGAGAGAGACAAAGAGACAGAAAGAGAGGGAGAGAAAGAGAGAGAAAGAGAGAGAGAGAGAGAGAGAGAGAGAGAGAGAGAGAGAGAGAGAGAGAGAGAGAGAGATGGTTTGGAACTCTGAATTATACTAGGGTAGAGTAAAAAGGAGCTTGACTCATTGTTCCCTTGCATCCTACTTGCATGGCCTATGGCCTTCATCCTGTCTGAACTTCAGCATCCTTGTTGCTCTGAACAGTAGTATCTAGACACAAACCTTGCCAATAAAATGAGATTTGAAATGGATTGTTTCTGAGTTTCCTTTATTATAAATCTAAGGGCTCTAAATATGGGACAATGACTGAACCTATTATTTTACTGATATGGAGAACACCCAGGATGGAAACTTTGTCTACCAACATAAACCATCGTCACCTTTTCTACAACTTACAATCAGCCGTGGTTTTTAAAGTGTTTTTTTTATCCTGGACCCCTTGTGACCTATGAAATCCTTCTCAGAATGATGTTTTTAAATACAATACAGATTATAAAAGTAATCACATTGAAATATAGTTATCAAAACATTAAAAATACAGGTGTACAGCCCCCAGGTTAAGAATCCTTGTCATAGGATGCTGAGAGGATGACTTGTCCAGAATCACACAGATATCAGAAATCAAAGGTAGGGGACAGCTGGGTGGTACAATGGATAGAGCACCAGCGATGGAGTCAGGAGGACCTGACTTCAAATCCAGCCTCAGACGCATGATACTTACTAACTGTGTGACCCTGGATAAGACACTTAACTCTGATTGTCTTACTAAAAAAATCAAAGGTAGAACTTGAACTCAGGTCTTGCAGACTTTGAGAAGAGTTATCTGCTCTGCTGTGCTTCCTCCAAATAGTTCATCCCAAATCACTTATCTTCTCTGGAACTGTTTTCCTCTTAAGTGAAATGGAGAACTTGGACCTGGGCTTCAGAGATTAGTCCCCCTCCAAGTCAATGATTCTATGATCCTAAATCATTTATACTCTCTGGATCTCATTTTCATCACCTGTAAAATGGGATAGTAGGACTAGGTGACTTATAACTGCTCTCCTGGACCATAATTCATTTGTGTACAATGAGAGGTTGGAGGCTAGATGACCTCTAAGGCTTCTTCTGGCTTTAAACCCAGGACATGACCTCTAAGCTTCCTCCCAGCTCTGAAAAGATATGCTCTGGCCAACATCACACCCACACCAGTCCATGGGAAACTCTGGACGCCTTCTTCTGAGCATCCCTGTGGTTTCTTGGCCGGCTGGCCAGCAGGAGAGCAAAGGAGAAGCTCCCTGTACCCTGTGAGAGTGTGCTTTGAGTTGTCCTGATGTAATTATGTCATTAGCGGCCACCCCCTCCCCACACCCCAACCTCAATGTTAAAAGGGCTAAACAGTCCCATTGTGCAGGAGCAGGGCTGATTTGGGAAGATCTAATCATCCTAGGAAGGAGACAAAGCTGCTTTTGTAGGGCATTGGGCTAGGAGGGGAAAGGGGGAAAAAACCACCCTGGTAATTAAATGATTCACTGAGTGAACATAAATATCCTTCCCACAAAGTAAGCCCCTTTGAAAGATTGGTCTGAATTACACAGAACATTCTCCCCGGCTGTCACTCCGAACCTCTTCCTGTAAATGAAGCAGGAGCGGCTGGGAGAGCGTCTTGGCGTACACCTTAATGGTTCCCTCGGGCTGGGACTGGGGAATGCCAGCTCGTTCCAACAAAAAGCAATTCAACAAATATGTGCCCAGCATTTCCTACGTGTGTGCCCCTGTGCTGGGTATTATGAGGAGCCAAAGGTTACAGGGAGATTTGTAACTTAGTTCCTTAAGAGCAAAGAGCTTCCTACCATCAATTCACCAAACTATTATTAAGCACCTACTATGTGTTGGATGTTGGGACCCCGAAGGGGACACAAAGACATGTGCCATCATCCCTACCATCAAGGAGCCTATGGGCACTTCAGTGATATTCATGAGCCTGAGAGGAAGAGGTCTAATGGGAAGGGCAGTTTGTTAATAATGGAACAGGCAATCCAGAGGGCAACGACGGAACAGGAAAGTGTAGGAGAGATGGAGTTAGGGACGTGAAGAATGTAGAACTGTGGTGGATGAGGATGAGCCGATAACATAGACATTGTTTAATCAATGTTTCTTAAATTAGATAGAGCTGAATTAGCCCGATCCTAGCCAGAATAAAGGTTATACTTTGGCCAGGAAGTCTTTCCTGGATGGGAACTAATTTTAGCTCATGAGTATTCCTGAACCTGAACACGAGAGCAGGTTCTCATCTGAAGATGAGACGGGTCACTTGGAAAAGTAATGAGAGGGTTATAAGTGAGACTGAGATGGCAAGGGAATTAGCAGCCCCAAGAGAGACTGAGCTTGCCTAGGAGAGGGGGACTATAAGAAAAAGAGGCACGTTTTCTGGTGGAAAATCACAGGTTTGGAATAGATACTACTCCCGTCTTCAATTATTTATAAGTAGTTGGATTCAGGTTGAGGACCGGGGGGGGGGGGGCTGTTTGTCCCCTGGGGGGAACAAACTTTCTAACACTGAGAGCTATCCCCAAGGAAGAGTAGACTGTAACACAGGTCTTCTCCTCCCTTCTGTGGTAGTTTTCAACTAAGAGAGTGATGGGTACTTGTGAGGTATATTGTCCAGGCAATGGCCATCCTGGTACTAGACTAGCTGTTGCCTGGAGTTCCGCCAACTCAGAGAGTTTGGAGTTCTAGCACAGAACTCTGAAGGCTAATTTGCTCACCTGAAAAATAGGACTAATATGTCTGCAGTGCTTAACTCACGGGGCTGCTGGGAAGTGTGAGTGATAGGATGCATGTAACATGTGCCAACATCAAAGCACTACATAAATGCTATCATGATCATCATCAGACATTTTGTGAAAAGATGTAAATATACAGCCAGAGGGAAGGAGGGAGGGAGAGACAAAGAAAGAAGGAGAGACAAAGAAAGAAGGGGAGACAAAGAAAGAAGGGGAGAAAGAAGAGAGACAGAGGGAGAGGGAGGGAAGGAGAAACAGAGACAGGTGAGCCAGAGAGAAAGAGGGAGGAGGAGGGAAGAAGGGAGGGGGAAGGGAGAGAGAGACAGAATTAGAGATAGACAAAAACAGAGAGAGAGACAGGGAGACAGAGGATAGAGTCAGAGAGACAGTGAGATGGAGAGACAGAGGAGGGAGGGAGGGAAGGATGGAGAAAGAGAGACAGAGACAGAAAGGGAAAGGGAGACAGAGAGAGACAGATGAGACATAGAGATTGAGGGAAGAGGAAGGAAGGAAAGAGGGGAAAGAGAGAGGGAGACAGACACAGAGACACAGGGAGATAAA
>JAJPUD010003093.1:80572-120364 GCA_023553655.1 Myrmecobius fasciatus | reverse complement strand
AGAGAGACAGAGACAGAAAGTGAGAGGGAGACAGGGAGAGACAGAGAGACAGATGAGACATAGAGATTGAGGGAAGAGGAAGGAAGGAAGGAGGGGAAAGAGAGAGGGAGACAGACACAGAGACACAGGGAGACAAAAACAGAGAGAGACATAGAGAGACAGGGAGACAGAGAGACAGAGACAGAGGAGGGAGGGAGGAAGGACAAAGAAAGAGAGACAGAGACAGAAACAGAGACAGAAAGGTAGAGAGAGAGGGAGACAGGGAGAGACAGAGAGACATATGAGACATAGAGACAGAGGTAGGAGGAGGGAAGGAAGTAAGGAAAAGAGAGAGGGAGACAGAGAGACACCAGGAGCCAAAAACAAAGAGAGACAGAGATAGAGAGACAGGGAGACGGACAGACAGACAGACAAAAGAAGAGGGAGGGTGGGAAGGAGGGGGAAAAAGAAAGAGAGAGAAATATACAAAGACAGAGATATGCTGGTGTTTCAAACCCCTTGCCAATCTATGGCCTCTTCTGTTTAAATGCATAAAATAAAACATATAGGATCACAAAGGAAATCAAGGGCTAATAAAAATCAATGTCATTTTTCCTACCCAGGTTCACAATGTCCCTCAAATTCCCCATGCCTTTACTGCTCCATGGATTCCCCTGATCTCAAGGTTCTTGATTCACTAAGATCTGGATTCAAATCCTACTTCTACAGTAAGTGAAGAGCAGCTAAGTGATATGTGGAGGCAGGAAGACTGGAATTCAAATCCAGCCTCAAACACTTCCTAGCAGTATGACCCTGGACACCTCACATAATCCTGTTTACTTCAGTTCCTCATTTGTAAAACGAGCTATAGAAGAAAGTAGCAAACCACTGAGTCTCTTCCCAAAAGGTGTCACAGAGAGTCAGACATGACCAAACAATAACAAGTTATGTGCTAATCGCCCAACTTCTGGGAACCTCATCTTGCTAATAATCTGCAAAAATGAGAGAATGTTCATAAAGCACTTTGCAGACCTAAAAGGATTAAATAAAACGTAGCTTTTAATTGTTGAAAATAAGTTTAGATGCATGAGAGAGGAAGCAAGGTTTGCCACAGAAAGACTCAGGAAAACTTAGGTTCAAGTGCCACCAGAACCACCGAGTCTCCCCATGGTCCAGGCAGCTTTCTAAGACTAAATTGCTGGGCAGCTGCCAATATGTCTCAGCAGAAGGCATTTTCTCTCTGGGAGTTCCTTACACCGAGGAAATAAGAGATCCAGATTATTGCTTTTCCCAATCCTCCTCACAACTCTGTGTGATGGACAATGAAAGGATTCTTGCCTTTTCTGACATATGAGGAAACTGAGGCAAGGAGGCCCAAGGGGATCTCTCTCGGCCTTTCCAGTTCTCAAGTTCTACGACTTGTTCTGTGTTCTATGACTCTGACAAGTTCTCCCAGCCAGTTAACAGTAAAACTGGGACCACAGTCTAGGTCTCCTAGGTCAACCCCACTATGAGTTCCTTCTACTCTGTTCTGGAGAGATAAACCCTCCACAAAGCAGAATGCCATGGTGGATAGAGACGGGAGTCCAGCAGTTCGTGCCAATGGTGTCCCTTACAAAGGGCCACCCTGCAAGGCTGGCTGATCCCCCTGACCAGTAGGATGCTGACCCACAGATCCAAAAGCATAAGCCTCAGATCCCAGAGGGCTGGAAGCCTTGCTCCCTTCCCCCCTCCTTCGGCTCCCTCCCAGCAAAGTACCAGGTACCGGTGGGGTCCTGGCAGCTCACTTTGCTCCACATACCAAGCCCGGAGGTAATTAATCATGAACATCACCGGTGACTTTCTAATGAGAAGCACGTGCCTGCAAATACCAGCCTGGTTCACGTACCTCTCTCCCCCTATTTCAAGTAATAGGGGATGGTAAGCATTTATGAGCCCACAGTGACTTTTTTTCCAAAGTCTCCTTATCAGCTTTAAGGCAAAAAACCAAAAGCTAAGCACTCAGCAGAAGTATCTCTGTTAGCTGTGATTGTGGGCCCCCCAAAACAGGTTTCTTCCAACCCTGCACCCTAACTTTATTTTAACAGCTCCCTCCTTCATCATAAAATATCTCTGGGTCTCCCAAGGGTTTCCAGAACATAGTAATTATGTATAAAGGCAAAGACAGCTATCAGTCACTTCTAGAGCCCAGTGATTGCACACATGCAATGTAAGAACCTTCTAATACATTAATAACTCTCACAGTGTGGGAGAGGAGACATGAAAGGGAAACATTAGGTCTAGAAGAGGCAGAGAGGTCCTGAGAAGACCCTGGAGGAGACCAGTTGGTGTGGTCACCTGACCCCCAAAGTTATCAGGCTCCCCTCTGCTCATGTGCACCAGCACCTGCAGCTCCTCAAGCACACTTCATTTCCCATCTCCTTGAGTCTACACTGGCAATCCCCAGTGACTGGGATGCTCTTCATCTTCATCTCTGTCTCAGTTTCCCCAGCTTCCTAGAAGATTACATGTATCACTTTCTGCAAGACATCTTTCCCAGCTGCCCTGCTAATATCTCCCTTCTCTTCTCTTCAATCTACGCTGTTATCTATCTTTCCTCCCATTTAAAAAATATTAATTTATTTAAAACTTTAAAATGAAATTTAAAAAACAGAAAAAGGAAAAAGAGCATCACCACGTACAGAGCAGAACATAAGAGAGAATTCAAAATATGAAACAATACATTTACATCTCAAGAAATCCTAGATAATAAATACTATACATCGTGTTCTGAGTTATCCATCTTTTCTTTGCTTCCTTGTAGTTTTGTTCTCTGCTGAGGGCTTTTTACTTCATTCTTTTTTCCCCTTTTCCTTCTCTCTACCTCTCCCAAGAAGGCTACAATTAACTTATATACTTATGTATACATATATTTATATACATTTACATATACATATATAAACATCCATAATAATATATGTGTATGCACATATGCATTTATATACATCTATGTATTATCTGTCCTTTGTTTCTTTGAAAGTGGAAAATATCTTTTTTAATAAGTCCAAGTCTTCCCATATTTTTCTAAATCCACCAACTCATCATTTCCTACACCAGAGCAATACTGCTATAATCATACATACTTTTACACATATACATTTAGACACATCTATGTATTGTCTGTATTTTATTTCATTGAATGTAGAAAATATAAGTCCTACACCAGAGCAATATTGCTATAATCATATATATGTATACACATATGCATTTATATACATCTATGTATTGTCTGTACTTTGTTTCATTGAAGGTGGAAAATATAAGTCCTACCCCAGAGCAATATTGCTATAATCATATATATGTGTACATATATACATTTATATATGTATACATATATACATTTATATATATATATATATATATATATATATATATATAACATGTATTGTCTGCCCTGTATGTCTTTGAAGGTAGAAAATATCTTCTTTAATAAGTCCGAGTCTTTCCATATTTTTCTAAATCCACCAACTCATCATTTCCTACACCAGAGCAATACTATCTAGTTATTTTAGTCTAAAATAATATCGATTAATATGACTGACATGTAGTGTAGTTTCCCTATTTTTCTCATTTTTTTTCATTTTTATATATAGCTAGTTATTTTCATCTTTGTCTTTACCTTTCAAATATAAGCTTCTTGAGGGCAAGGATCATTTTTCCCCTTTTTCATATCTATATATTTTAGTCATCCATACAGTGAGCACTTATAAACACTTGTTATTGACCTCAATATGCCTCAAGAAGCAGCATTTGGACTGGAAAAGAGAAAGTGTACATAGTTTCTTTAATGGATTCAAGAAAAGACTTATGGAGATCATGTTATCAGTAAGACAACAAGGCAAAAACATTTCTTATATATTTATTATGTGTCATGAACCTTGCTAAGTGCCAAAAATACAAATACTAATCAAAATCAAAATGATTTTTAACCTACAAAAGCTTACATATCAACAGGAAAATAAACCATAATGGGGATCTGGGAAGAGAAGGAAGATGGGGAAGATGGTATGAAGCACAGAAACATGATTCTGAAATCCAGAAAAGGTAGAAAATCAAGAGCAGATCTGGACAGGGAATAAAGACTGCTTGAGCTGGACCACTCCACAAAAATGGAGGCTCTCAGAGGAACCCACCAATGGCTAAGGATGGAGTGGCTTGGCAAAGGAACATTTCAGGGTGAGAAGGGTGACTGATTGGGTGTTCCAGGGTAATGAGGTCCCATATCCTGAGGGAAATTCTAGAATGAGATAGCAGCTAAAGCACAGGTTTGGAACTTGAAAAGTCAACAGCAGAGCCAGGAGTGGGTCTGAAGGGCTGTTATGGGACAAAGGGACGAGATTTCCTCAGAGGCCTTCCAGTCCATTCCCGATTCATGTTACAATTGAGGAAACTGAGATCCAACAAGTCAACAGACATTTAATATATACCAGGCATTGTGCTAACTGTTGAGGATACAAAGACCAGCAAAAAAAATGATGGCTTCCTTCAAGGAGCAATGGGAATGCAACATGCAAATAACTGGGTATATCCAAGAAACAGAAAAAGTACATGGAGGTCCACTTCAGAAGGAAGCAGTTAGCAGCTGGGCAAAGACCTCTTACAAAAGATATGATCTGTGACTTGACCAAGGTCACACAGATTATAGGATAAAGAGTCCACACTATTCTACAGAGCTTGAGAAGAAAGAGTAACTGTAAGATGAATTAAGATTTGATATAAGAAGAAACCATTTTGCAGTTCCAAAAGAGAATGGGCTGCTTTGGAAAGGAATGGGTTCCCTCTAACTTGAGACCACAAGAAAATGGGCTTGCTATTTGTGTAAAATAGAATATAAGCTACTTAAGGGCAGAGGCTATTTTGGTTTTTTCCTTTGCATCCCTAATGCCTGGCCCATAGGAGATGTTTGAATGTTTGTTGAACTGCATTGCTTCTTTCTTAAGTCTTTCTTAAATCAGATGGACTTGGTGAGGGGACACCCTTAATTCTATAATTATGAGAAAAGCAGAGATGTAATAGAATATCTGGGTAACTCAAGCCCAATGAGACCCTTTTCTCTGATTATTCAGATGCTGCCATCAAAGTCAGACTTGGGATCTGAAGTGTCCAGTGACAGATGGAAAAGCGCTCAAAACAGTTTTCATTCTGGCCTAAAATAAAAATTAAAAACACAGTAAAAGCTGAAAAAAGTTTGATTGAAAGCAGAGTTCTTTGAATGGCAAGGAAATCCAGCAAGTGGCCACTCCCTGAATTCAGACCAATTTCTTTGTTTTCACTATCAAGGCTATCCTAACAGTAAGTGTGATACAGTAAAAAGAGCAAAGTCGTTGGAGTCATGGGGACCTGTGTTCAAATCTCTCCTCTACTGCTTCATATCTGGGTGACTTCAGGCCAATCACTGAGCATCCTTATATCTCAGCATCTTCAGCTGTAACACAAGAAGGGTAGAGGCTGTGACTTCAAAGATCCCTTTCAGCACAAGATCTATCATCCAATAGGATCAGTGGAAAAAATTAGGGATGCTAATCCTGAACAAGAGAAGACTCGGAAACTTGGTAGCTGTCTCCAAGAAGCTAAGGATCTGGGAGCTTGGAGAGGGTTACACTTATTTTGTCTGGTCCCGGAGATCAGGAAAAAGGAGCAAATATGGATGGGAGACACCAAAGGGCAGAATCACACTTGATTTAGCCTTGATTTAAGGGAAAACCTTTGTGCTGGACAAAACGGATTCGAATTCCTCTGGAGGCTATAGGACACAGAAAAAGCAGTGAAGGACTCAGGAGTCAAGAAGACCCGGAACTGAATCCCTCTTTACTTTTTTACTAGCTGTGCAGCAAGTCACTTAATCTCTTTCATTCCCTTTCCCATGTGGGAAATGGAAATTTTATGAGAATAAATAAATAAAATGGGAATAAAGGCTAATTATCATTATTTATTATTACTTAATACACTTAAAATAATTAAAAATCATCATAATAATAACAGCTAGTAATTATTTAGTTTAAAATTTACAAAACATTTCATATACATATGTGTATACATTATAGCTATATATGTTATGTGTGTATGCATATATAGTAGCTGTATATAAGCAAGTCAACCTTTCTCATGCCTCAGTTTACTCATTTGCAAAAAAAAATAATAATAAAACCCTATATCATGGGGTTGTGGTGAGGCTCAAATGAGATTATATATATGTATATATATGTAAATACATATACATATAAATATTCTAGCTATATTTTATATATAGATTATGTATAACATACAATAAAGCCATATTTATGTATATATTGTATGTATGTATATTATATGTATATAATAATAGACTCTACATAACCCATTTTATATAGATTACATAGAACCAATATTATAGATAATATGCAACTCTGGACCTATAATTCTATGCTCCTAAATTGAGGGACAGCTAGGTGACATGGTGGATAGGATGCCGGGCTCTAGGTTGGAAGGACTCATCTTCCTGAGTTCAACTCTGGCCTCAGACACTTGCCAGCTGTGTGACCCTGGGCAAGCCACTTTACTCGGTTTGACTCAGTTTTATCACCTGAAAAGGAACTGGAGAAGAAAATGGCAAACCAGTATCTTTGCCAAGAAAACCCCAAATGGGGTCATAAAGAGTGAAAAAAGGTTGAACACACAATCCAGGGCAAGAGAAGCGTCTCTATCTCTGAAAGGTAAGAGATTGGGCAAAAGCCCACCTTTTATCCACTTCCTGTGACTTCCCAATCAATCCACAAAGTCAAGAGAAATTCTACTGATTCAAGACACAGCCCGTGGCTGTAGATTGCAGATCCCTTGAGAGACATCCCAGTATGATGGCAAGAGCCCCAGACTACATCAGGAAAGCCCTAAGCCCCTAATACTCCTTCACTGTGTGTGACCATGAGCCAATTTGTGGAGCTTTGGTGACCCTCTCTGTACACGGAGGACATTAGGCTCATGGTCCTCTAAGGTCCCTTCAATCTGTGATCCCCTGAAGTGGGAGTTCTTCGGTTGAGAACAAAATCCCTAAATTCCCATCCCATTGCCCTCATTCTTTTTCATGAAGTCTCCCAGGCTCTGGGGAGACACATTTCCCATGGATTCTCCCAGGGACTGATTCCCCAATTGATACACCCACCAGACTTCCTGCCAGAAGCTCGTTCCCACAGAGGGGACACTTCCCTCTGGTTGGCTCCATCTCACCCAAGCTTGGCAAGGTGGAACCTCCTCTCTCAAAGGACTTCTAAGAGTCTCAGGTTTACTGAAGGGAAACAGCCACATGAGAAAAATGGAGACGGCCTCCTCAGCCTGAGAAAAACAGCTAGAGTTCCATGAACACAGAAGCCAGCCTTTTAATGAATTCATACTAGCTGGCCCCTGAGGTCCCTTCCAGCTTCAGATTTATGATCTCTGATGAGAGCAAAGGCAGGAGCAGAAATGGAAATAAAGGATCATAAATTTAGAGTTGGGAGAGACTTTAGAGATTATTGAGTGCAACACCCCAAGGAGGGAACTGGGGCTCAAAAAGGTGAGGTCACTTACTAAGCGACTGAGGGTCACAGAGTTAGTAAGCATCCAATGTGGTACTGAATCCAGGTCTTCTTTCTTTCCTCACTCTATCCAGTCCTCCTTTCCCCTAGGCAACTAGCCATGGTGTGGAATTGGAACCATCCAACAGGGTTTTCATCTTGACTGTGTTATTTATGAGCAATGTAGATCACTTCCCCTTTTGGAGCCCCTGTGTCTTCATCTGCAAAATGGGATTGATAATCTTGAATTTAAAGAATTAGGAATGGAAGCTCCTCATATGGTCACAATGATTTGGGACCGGGAACCCTGTTTCCAGAGGTGATATTGGGTCAGAGGGCATTGGTCATCAGCCATCCAATCAAAAGCTACAACTACAGGTAACATGAAGGCCCAGGTGGAAAGAGAGAAGGAGTTCAGGAACAGACAAAAGGACTTGTTCAGGGGAAGGAAAAGCACTTTCCCCAAATCATAGGGAAGATACCAGCCTTTAAATCCATAGGTCTCTGGAATACAATGCTTCCTTTCTGTTGGAGGAGGCAGGGGAGACTGCTCAGCCCACATCATATCCTCACCAAGTCTAGACACTCTGCCCGGATGATGTGGATCCCAAATACAACTGGCAATCCAGTGTGAGGTCCTGGCTTGCCTTCCTGCCCTCTCTTCCATGATGGACAGGGGCTGTTCCCAGTTGCAGGGGGAGGGAAGGCAGCAAATTCAGAGGAGAAAGCCAAGTCCTCTATAAAGAACAGAATTTGCCCCTATCCTAGATCACTTGAAAGCCACTTAATCCAGCTCCATTAATCGGTAAACATTTATTAAGTTTTTACTATGTGTCAGGGAGAACTAGATAGCCCAGGCCACAGAGCTCTGGGCTTGGAGTCAGGAAGACCTGATTCAAATCTGCCCTCAGATACTAGCTGGGTGACCCTGGGCAAATCACTTCACCCTGTTTGCCTCTGTTTCTTCATCTGTAAAATGAGCCGGAGAAGGAAATGGCAAACCACTCCAGTGTCTTTTACCAAGAAAACCCCCTATGGGGTCATAAAGAGTCAAACAACTTAAAAATGACTGAACAACGATAATAAACAAAAACAGGCAAAAGACAATCCCTAACTAACTGATTCATTTTACAGATGAGATGGGCACCCAAAAGCCCAGAAAAATCAGCGGTCTCAGATATAAGGCTGAAAGGAATAAAGAAGTCATTTAATCCAACTCCCTTTATTTTACAGAAGTTGAGGTGATTTGTCCAAATTTGGAAGGTCTTGTGAATCCAAGTTCAGCACTCTTGCCACTGAACCAAAATGGTAATATATGGCAGATCTGGAATTCTGACTCCAGTCCTCTGACCCTAAGTCCAGCACCGTTTTCACCCTGTCTCACACTTACAACTAAGAGGCAGGATGTTGCCGTCAGGTCTGGAGTCAGAGAATCCAGAATTTCCAAGTTGGACCCAACCCCCAAAGTCAACCCATAACTGCACAAGAATCCCATCTACCACACAATCAACAAGTGGTCCCCCAAAGTACTTGAAGATTTCCATGGAAGGGAAACCAAGATCCCTCTGGAGACAGACCACAGCTCTCTTTGCTCCTTATCTCAAGCCTTCAGGATACCTGCCGGCCACCTCCATCCACAGTCTCTATTGCTGCCCTTTGGAGCAAAGCAAATAAATCATCTAAACAACTAGCTACTCAACAAGCATTTATTAAGCACCTACTCTATTCCAAGCCCTAATCCTTCTATCACAGAGCAACCCTTAAATACTAGAAAACAGCCCCCTTTGAGCCTTCTCCTCTCCAGGCCAAACACTCCAGTTCCTTCTCCATCCTTTCTCTGGATATTCTTCCAGCTCGCAAAAGTCCTGAAATTGTGATACTTGGAACTGAGCACAGCTTATGGGCCACAAAATGGTTTACTGAGACATGGAAGGGCTTGCAATCTGTGTGAGCAAAGGAAACGCCCCTCTCTCAGGATAAAATCACAGATCTCTGGAAGCATTGACATGTGTGCTGATATAATCAATCCCCCATTTCTCCTCTTATCCCATAATCCATTCTCAGTGGTTAGAAAAAGGAGAACCCCACCTGAACCCTAGCTCTATTTGCTAGCTATATGCCCCTAGCCCAAATCTTCTTTGTCAATTGATCTCCTCATCTGTGAAATGGAAATAAATGAAGGAGAAAGCATTTAAGTGCACCCTAAGTGGACGCCAAGCTAGGGATGGAAACACAAATGATGTGGCTTGCAGAATTGTAAGGAAGCCCCCAAGTGATTTGTTAGACATAGAGTCAGAGATCTATAGCTGGGGGCTGCTTTAAAAGCCCCCAATCCAAACCCCTCATTCTACAGATGTGGAAAATGAGACCCAGGGAGGTTCAGTGATTGGCAAAGTCTCACGGACAGGGTCCTAGATTCATAGATTTCAAGCTGGGCCATCTAGAACAATCCTCTCATTCTACAGATGAGGGAACTGAGACCATGAGAGGTTGAGTCGAAAAAGGGAGAATCAGAAGCTGAAAAACAAGCCTTTTGATTCCAAATCCAGGACACTTTCCACTGCATGGCAGCTCCCCAACTCCTTAGCTTGGCATTCAATGCTTTTGTCTTTGCCTGCCAGAGCCCCTGTCCCACATCCCCTCTGGGGATGACAGAATAAGAACTGAAGGTGCAGTTCTTCCTTCAACTCTCCCTAGTTTGTGGGGCCTCTAACTGGGCAGACTCTGATTTCCTGGCCCCTTTCCCTGAGCCACTCTCAGGCACTCAATGGCATTGATTTTGAGTGTGGTGCCACGTGAGCCCCCACTTGGCCCCCACTATTGCCTCATGCCATCCTAAGGGGACAAACTTTCCAGACCAAACAATGAGGCCTTTTAGGGCCTAACCTCTCCAATCCAAGACACCGACTTGTAATTCTCAACTTCATGGAGGGGGCAGAGGGTCCTACATGCAATTTGCATCCAGATGCCCATCCCCAGTTCAAAACCAGAGCATTCTTCAGCTCTCTTGCCCCTCCCCATGACCCCCCTCCCATTTTCTTTTTTAAAGTCTAAGAATTTGGGGGAACTAAAAAATATGTTCTTTATTTTCAAAGCTGCAATCAATTATAATTGGGGGGGGTAGCTAAATATTCCCAAATGTGCTTGGGGCCTGGAGCACCCAAATCCCACCATCTAGGAAGGAATGGGAAGTTTACTTTATGATCTATGGGAAGAGAAGCATGAAGAATTGCAACTGACTCTATAAGGAAATGAAAACAGGATCTCTCTCTCTCTCTCTCTCTCTCTCTCTCTCTCTCTCTCTCTCTCTTTCTCTCTCTCTATCTCTATGTCACACACATACACACACAATCTCTTCCCTCTTTCTATCTCAATCTTTCTTTATATGTATGTTTTTCTCTCTTTGACTGTCTCTTTTCTCTCCTCTCCTCTCCCCTCCTTCTCTGTCTCTCTCTGTTTCTCTTTCTGTCTCTCTGTTTCTCTCTCTGCATGTGTGTTTCTATGTCTCTCTGTGTCCCTCTTCTCTCATCTCTTCTCCCCTCCTTCTGTCTCTCCTTCTCTCTCTGTCTCTCTCTCTCTCTGCATGTGTCTCTCTGTCCCTATGTGTGTCTCTCTATCTCTCCCTCTTCTTTTTTCTCCTCTTCTCTTTCCTCCCTCTCTGTTACTCCCTATCTCTATCTCTCTGAATCTCTCTGTCTTTCTGTCTGTCTCTGTTTGTCACACACACACACACACACACACACACAAACACACAATGGCAGAAGTTTGGTGCACGAAGAACCCTTAGTACACCAAAATCTCATCTGCAGAACTCTGATCTAGAAGAATTTAATTAAGTAGGAAATGCCCCAGTGATATCACCTGAGGGATTACCATCATGGAACCCAGATTTCTGGGTTCATCCATTTTATTATATAAGAATGCTACAATTAGGAGCCAGAGAGGGGACCTCCCTCCTTCTATAACTATGAGCACAGTAGGAGGGATACCCCTAAATCTCTGCATCTGGATGAAACGCATCTCCCATTTTAAAATGTTTTCACTTGTACAATCCACAAATCAATCAACAAGAATTTTTAAAGCACCTACTATGTGCCAGGCCCTGTGCAAGGTGCTGGGAATATAAAGACAAAAATGAAACCTTTCCTGCTCTCAAGAAGCTTACTTTCAGTTGAATTCTAGGGAGAATTTGTTTTGCACCTACTATGTGATCGGCATGGGCACCCATCTCCCATCTCTGTGCCTTTGCATTAGCTACCTTCCATTCCTGGAACATGTTCCTTCTTCCTTCAAGACTCAGTTCAAGCACTATCTTCTGCATGAAACTGTTAGTGCCCTCCTTTCCCTTCCAATCTTGTACTTCTCTACTTTGTACTGATTTGTATTTATGTTCTCTGTATCTCTTCTCTGTATCTCTATATGTAGTTTCTCTGTCTAAACTTCTATATGTTCATGCTGTCTCCCCTGATACAATGTAATTGCTCTTTTTGTGGAAACAAAGAATTAAAAAATGAGTGGATACCCATCAACTGGGGAATGGCTGAACAAGCTGTGATACACAGAGGGAATTGAATATTACCGTTCTATAAAAATTTATGAACAAGATAATTATAGAAAGACCTGGAAAGATTTACATGAACTGATGCTGAGTGAAATGAGCAGAACCAGGAATCCATTGTATACAGAAGAACAAGATTATGTGATGATCATCTATGAAAGATTTGGTTCTTCTCAGTGGTTCAGTGATGCAAAGAAATACCAATAGACTTTGGGCAGAAAATGCCATCTGGATCCAGAAAAAGATCCAAGGAGACTGAATGTAAATCAACACATGCTGTGGTCATTTCTTTTTTCTGTTTTTTTATCTCTCCCATGATTTTTTCCCTTTTGCTCTGATTTTTCTCTCCCAACATAATTCATAAAACAATGTGTATTAAAAATAAATTTAAAAAAATTTTAAAACAAGGTGAATTGCTTGAGATTAGGGAGTTTCATTCTTTATTTTTGTATTTCCAGTGGTTAGCTCAGTGCTTAGAACAAAGTTGGTGCTAAATACCTGGGTATTCTCTGTCACTTATAATCCAAGTCACTGAGCCTCCCTGAGTTTCGATTTCCTTATCTTGGATGGACATCCAAAACATTCTACAGCTACATTTTTCTAGAGCACAGATTGAGAAATCCAGATTGTTACTACTTAGGGAAGGGTGGCTCAGGTGTTCCCATTAGCCCCACTCATCCTTCGTGGTCCTAACCCACTGAAGTCTCACTGGAGTTAACACATGTCCTGGTCCCTTAAACTTACTCCCAACCTCCATGAACACTAAGACTATCCCATCCAAAAGACAAGGGCAAGAAATGGCGGTCTTATCCAACCAGGGGTAAGAGGGTGGGGAGAGAAGGGAAAAAGAAGCCAGAATCTATTACTTTTGAAAGGAGGCAGGGATGGGGAAGGGCAGCTATCTGCCTAAACCCAGAAGGGAAGAAGTATTCCCATAAAATAAAATAGTATTACTCTACAGATAGCCCAGCACCCCACAAAATGCTATTCCCTTCAGTTTCAGGAACCCACATGCCCTGAAGAGAAATCTATGTTTTGATTAGAGGAAGGAATAAGGATGGAGGAGATGAATTGAGGAGATACCCTGAAGGTTAAAGGTCAGTTAGCTGTCAGAGCCCATTTGCAAATCCTGGGAAAAGGTCAAGGTTCGGAGGCTAAGGCATCAGGGGGCATCTAAGCACTAAGAAGTCAGATGGCATCTGTTTTTGAATGTCCCAGAGTTCGTCACGACCACTCACATGAGAGCCCTAACCACAATGTCCACAGAAGGGACCAATGTGGGCCTAAAAATCCCATTCTGGAAAACACAAGCACAGCAGCTGGGACCTCGACCAGCCTCCCCTTGGGCTGGTATTCCTGAACGGAATCCAGGAGCAGAGCCCAGGGTATCTCAAAAGGATTAGACAAATGAGATTTAATGGCCCTTTAAGCATTTCTTAATTTCCACCTGTAACCATAATTAAAGTTCCTCAAGGGAGACTGGCCATGAAGAAATTGGTAATGGACCATGGAGCATCTGACTCAGCATTTGGAGCCCTGCAAACCCACAGGCATGATGGGGAGATAGCTGCTGTTCTGACAACTGGCATCTCTGGTCCTCTATCCCAAGACAATTCGCCACAATGTCTAAACCATCACAAGCCTTTGGATCCAGTGAAAGTCACGACAATTCAAGTTCTGGGGATTCCCAAGGCCATTTCCAATTCAATTATCATATATGAACACCTACTGTATATAAAGCATTGTACTGGGGGGGGGGAATAAGCATTTATTAAACACCTACTATGTGCCAGGTACTATGCTAAGTTCTCTACTAATATTTTCTTATGTAATCTTCACAACACCAATAAAGTTGGCGCTGTTATCCCCTATTTTATTTTATTTTATTTTATTTTATTTTTTTGCTTTTTGATGAGGCAATTGGGGTTAAGTGACTTGCCCAGGGTCACACAGCTAGGGAATGTTAAGTGTCTGAGATCAGATTTGAACTCAGGTCCTCTTGACTTCAGGGCTGCTGCTCTAACCACTGTTATCCCCTATTTTAGAGAAGAAGAAACTGAGGCAGAAAACAAGTGACTAACCCAAGATCACACAACTACTGAAAAACTGATGGAGAATTTTACCTCAAGTCTTCCTGATTCCAAATGTTGAGTTCAAATCCTGCCCCAGGCTTTTACTTATGAGTCTGGATCAGTCACTTGACCCTAATGGTCTCAATTTCCTCATCTGTAAAATAAGTTGAAGAAGGAATGGCAGACCACTCCAATATATATTGAATAGCTGTATGACTCTGGACCAGTCACTTGACCCTATTTACCTCAGTTTCTTTTTCTGTTAAATGAGCTGGAGAAGGAAACGGCAGACTACTCCAATATCTTTGCCAAGAAAACCCCAAAAGGAATCATAAAAAATTGGACACAACTGAACCACCATCACGATTCCTGCTTCCAATTGTTAGTACTCCTCCTCACCCCTGGAATTGCTTGGTATGCAAACATGACTGAACCTGTGCTTCTATTCCAGGAAGACTGGGAGCCGTGCTTCTATTGGTGTAGGAGTCTCTCAGGTGAGAAACACCTTTACTGACGCAGGCCAGCATCTTCTTGGCACTTCTACAACTAAGATCCAGAGAGGGGACCTTGCTCCCTCTATAACCATGAGCACAGTAGGAGTCACAGACAATGGCCTACAGCACTGGCAGGTCAATGACTTGCTTAGGATGACGCAGCCAGGACATGTTAGAGGTAGGATTTGGTCTGGAGGATGGCTCTCTATTTACTGCCCCACACTGTCTCATGCTGCCTTCTGATCTCAGGGCTCATTCAATGTTTCTCAAGTCAGCCTGATCTCTCTCTCCCAGCAAGAGGACAAATGGGTGAATGAATAAATCTTCTTTAGGCTTTGGGCCAGGAAAGCTCCCCATTAGTTTCTGACCTTCCCCAAACCTCTCCAGAGCCTCTTCTTCGCTCCCTAAATTGCCATGATGCCCAGAGTTTAGATGGCAGAAGAAAAGAAAAGGGAAATATCTATCAGTCTCCATCAAGACTCTTCTCCTTCCAAAGCTCAGGAGCTACATTGGACCTCAGCTACTGCTGCCATAAAAGCAGCCAGCCCATTTCCTGTGGAGCCAAGTACCAGGGCGCCTCTGGTTTCCTCCTCCTCCTCCTTCACCTGTCTGCCTGGCAGATGCATAAGCAATGAAGATTTCCATTTCAGTTGCACAAATTCAGACTCCCATTAACCTGGGAGGAATCAATTTATGTTGTCAAACATTAACTGTGTAGCCACCAAGGAGAATTAAAAGAAAAAGATCCATCAAGAATGGGAGCTAGATGGGAAGGGTCACCCTCCCATATTTTACAGATGGAGAAACTGAGCTTCAGAGGGAGGGATCAACCTTCTCAAAGACACAGAACTAGGTAATGAAACAGCCGGCATTTGAATCCAGATCCTCTGACTCCAGAGCCATCATTTTCCCCATTGTACTCAAAAGGCATCAGAGTAACATAGAAAGTTACTATGTTGGAGATAGGACGACTTAGAATCAGTTTCTTCTGTGGCACCTCCTAACTGCATGACTTTGGATCAGTCACTCAACTCCAATTAATGCTCCCCAGCAGCTCTCTAAAGCTAAAGTGCAGAACAAGTGACCATCTTCATTGTGGAACTTTCTACACTAATGAAATCAAAGATAATGCCCCCTCCCCAAAAGAACAAAGAAAAAAAAGGATTATCACCTTGGACCAGTCACTCAACCCCAATTAGTGCTCCCAAACAGCCCTCTAAGGTTTAAGTGCAGAACAAGTAACTATCTTTATTACAAAACCATCTACATGAAAGAATTTTTTTAAATAAGGTTCTCTCCAAAAAATACAAAGAAAAAAAAAAGGATGACCATATGCTAACTGCATAACCTTGGACCAGTCACTCAACCCCAATTAGTGCTCCCAAACAGCCCTCTAAGGTTTAAGTGCAGTACAAGTAACTATCTTTATCAAAAAACCATCTACATGAAAGAATTTTTTTTTAAAATAGGGTTCTCTCCCAAAAATACAAAGAAAAAAAAAGGATGACCATATCCTAACTGCATAACCTTGGACCAGTCACTCAACCCCAGTTAGTGCTCCCAAGCAGCTCTCTAAGGCTGAAGTGTGGAACAGGTGACCATCTTTATTGTAGAACTTTCTATCCCAATGCAATAAAAATTAGGGTTCTTCCCCAAAAGAACAAAGGAAAAAAAAGGATGACCACATATTAGCTGTGTGACCTTGAACCAGTCACTCAACCCCAATTAGTGCTCCCAAGCAGCCATCTAAGGTTGAGGTACATAACAGGTGACCATCTTCCTTGGCAGAACTTTCTATACCAATGAAATTAAAGATGGAGTTCCCTCCCAAAAAAAGGTAATCACATATTTGATTTTGGATAGAAAGATCCATTTAATGTCAAAAACATTTCATAATAAGAGAGACTCACATTTCTCTCACGCTTCAAGGTTTGGAACAATCTTCGGCCAGGGGGTACACCTGTGATTATGCCAGTTTTGGGGGGGAGGAAAGTATTAGCCCAAGTACACACAGCTAGCCAAGGGCCTCCGGAAAGGAACAAATGAACAGAGACATGCTCCGAGCCCCCCAGATCCTGGATCAGGAAAGGTAAAAGCCATGGTGTTTCTCCTTCAGTCATTGTCCCTCTCCAGCCTCCCCCACCACAAGGCCCAGCATGGGGCGGGGGACCATGCAGCAACTGGATCCTACTCACCGTATTGACAGCGGGGGCCCTGGAAGCCGGAGGGGCAGTGACACAGTTGAGCTGACCCTTCAGCGCAATTCCCTCCATTGAAACAGACTCCGTAATTGCAGACAGCTGGAGGCAGGAGAGAGAGGGGGGAGCATGAGAAGGGGAAACGAGAACCCCTGGGGCAGGTCAGCAGCAGCAAGGGGGACCTCACATTCCACAGCATCTCTGCTCCTGGAGATGTCAGTCAAGGGGACGGCCTGACAAAGGAAGGGGGGCCGGGGGAAGGGCTGGGAGAAAAGGGAGCTAAGAAACTACTCTGTGGAACTGGGAGGTGGGGTGAGAGGAGAGAGAGAACAGAGGGCCTGGGTGCACCAGGGAGAGGCAGGGGCTCCGACACAGATGCCCTGCTCTTCCTGCAGCCCAACTCGGCCTTCCCTATTAGCCCCAGGCCTCTGGGTACCAGCCAGGAGCCTGGGGACGGCAGGGATGGAGAACGTCCCGGATCAACTGGGAGAACAATTTCTTCAATAACAACAATAAAGGGAAAAAAAACAACTTGGAAAAGTTTAAAAACTCTATCAGCGCACTGAGCCATCCTAAATCCAGAGAACTAATGATGGAAATGGCCCCATCCCTGAAAGAGGCAAAGGACTCAGGATGGAGAGGGAGATATGATCAGCTCTGGGCACAGCTTTGATTTGCATAATTAATTCTTTGCTTATTTGTTACAAGGCTTTAGATTTCTTTTTTTTCTAATGGGGAAAAGGAGGGAGAGAAAAATTAATATTTATTAGATGAAATATAAGAAAACAAACAGTTTTTTTAAATCAAAGAATCCTACCTTTCTGCTTACTACCCGTATAGTTTTAAAATAAGTCCTTTAACACTACTGGGGCTCAGTTTCCTCATCAACAAAATTAGAGATAAGGTAGAGGGCTTCTGAAGCTCATCCTAGCTCTAGTCCTATGACCCATGACCTATGACCACCTGCTTTATATGTGACCCTTCCTTTTTCTGGACTTCAGTTTCTTCATCTGTAAAATGAAAGATTCTGGGATCTCTGAAGTTGCTTTCAGCTCTAGGTCTATGACCTACAATCCCCCTTTCCAAAAAATGATTTCCCCTGGCATGGTGCTCTGATAGACATAGACCCAACTGGAAATTGACATTTGCTCACCATTTCCTGAGCTCTTTATTTCCTGCTTGGAGTATATATTAAGAACATCCCTGATAAAATGTGTGGAGTAGCTCTTTTTGTGGTAACAAAGAATTGCAAAAGGAGTGGATGTCCATCAATTGGAGAATGGCTGAATAAGATGTGATATATGAAATGATGGAATATTATTGATCTATTAAAAACTGATGAACAAGCTGATTATAGAAAGACCTGGGAAGATTTACATGAACTGATGCTGAGGGAAACAAGCAGAACCAAGAAGGCATCGTACACAGTAACAGCAAGAATGTGCCGTGATCAACTATGAAAAACTCAGTTCTTCTCAGTGGTTCAGTGATCCAAAGCAATCCCAATAGACTCTGGACAGAAAATACCATCTGCATCCAAAAAAGTATCTATAGATATTGACTGTAAATCTATGTTCACTTCTTGTAATGTTTTTTTTCTCTCCCATGGTTTTTCCCTTTTATTCTGATTTTTCTCTCCCAACATGATTCCTAAAGCAATGTGTATTAAAATAAATTAATTTAAAAAAACATTTCTGCTGAGAAAGTCAGGTAATAACTGAGTTTCTTTTAGAGAGAAGGAAGGAGGATAATGACAGAAGGGGGAAAGCACTGGACTCAAAGTCAGGAAAACTTGGGTTTGAATGTCCATTCTAATAATAGCTCTGTATCTCTGGACAAGTCTCTTCTCCGTTTCCACAAAACGGGGGCAGTCATACTTTTACTACCTAATTCAGCAGCCTAGTGTGATCTATAAATGTCAGTTACTACTGTTATTAGATGCAAGTCAGCAGTAGGGCTCACTATGTCTGGAGACTTGGTTGGTGTTTGTGATTAAGATGGTATTGGTGATAGTGATAGTGCTTGGTCTTGGTCATGATGGTGGTACTTGGGAACTTCAGAATCAAGAAGAACTGGGTTCGAGTCTTCCTTCTGACTCATATCCCTCTGTAGCCCTGTGCAAGTCATTGATCCCTTATACCAAAGGCTGCTCTCTAAATCCCAGCTTCTTAAACTGTGCTTTGTGATTTCCTATGGATTCTATAACTGAATGTATAATTCCAGGGCTCTGGAATTACAAGTTTTCATCAGGAAGTATTTGATTTGTATTCCTCTTCTATATTCCTACATAGCTAGAGTCGTGTAAAAATGTGTTGAATGGAAAAAGCTTAGGAAGCCCTGCTCCAAATTACAGGGCAGGCACCCATCTGCATGGATGGAAGACATTTCCTCACTGGGAACGCCAATTAAATCACAGGACCACTTCCTATTCTCTTTCCCCAGAGAGTTATGGATCAGCAATTATGATGTAACTGGGGGGTCTGATGCCTGGAGCATTCTGAGATTAAAGGGATTGCCCAAGGTCACCCAGCCAGTATGGGATAGAGGCAGGGCTTACCCCAAGGTCTTCCTGTCTCTCCATCATTATTTGATGCACATCTTATATCATTTTCACACTGGAGGATGAGCTTTCCACTGCAGCCAACAGAACCCAGTCACCCCCTCCCCGTGCCAATAACCGGCTCCTTTCTGAAATTAATTCCCACTATGGAATAGTGCTGAGGCTCTTCTTCCCTTCCCGTTGGCTTCTTCTTCCAGCTCATCAGCGCCTTCAGTGACCGCTGCCAAAGGAAGCAGGAAATGCTTCTCTGGGTCCCCCGTCGCTCGGGGGCCTCATTTGCTAAAAGACACCTGCCAGGAAGGATCGACCTCCCCCCCCCACCCCAAAATACCTCATCCATCATTAGTATTCGTTCCCCTGGGTTAAGCTTGGCTCTTTGCAAACTTCTCACTTCACAGGCTTCAGAGCAAGAGGGGAACATAGAAATCCTCTAAGAGAAAGCATTCCTTTTCACAAGGAAGGATGTTGAGGTTCAAGGTAGCTCCCCACAATCACATCAACTTATCTGGCTGCTTCAGCACATTGCTGCTCAAATTACGCCTGCTGTCCACTAGAACTCTGGGATTCAGTCTTGAGTGGCTCTCAGAATGTTTATCAATTATAAAATCCTATTTGACTTGTAAAGTGCTCTATGACGGGGTTCCTCCCCACTTCTTACAATCCAAACTCACCAGCCTCTTTGTTCTCTCAAACCATATTTTAACTCCCAATCCTGTCGCTCAATCAACTAGCATTGATTAATCAGCTACTATGTACCAGCCACTTTACTAAATCCTAGAGCTACAAAAAATAGCAAGGATCTGAATCTAGGTCTTAGCAGGATTTGAATCTAGGTCTTCACAGCTCCAGGACTCATGCTCTAAAATATTATACCATCCTCACAGTCTAAAGTTCAAGATCTAGATCTTTCTCATATGAACTTTTTTATAAATATAAATCCCCATTCTATATTTGTGACACTGATGCCTTGAGCCAAAGGGTTGGACTTTACATTTATCCCTATTCAATTCCATCTAATTAAATGCAATGTTTTATCCCTAATCAAGATTTTACACATAAAAAACAATAAAACAAAATAAAGTACTAAAAAAAGACCAATTCTGGGCTTTATTCATTCTACCAGTTCCAAATACACCAAACTATTTCATTAGCTAGCCCGATCTCTCCATCTTGTCCCCAAGGAAATGCCTTACTAAATGTCTTACCAAAATCCAGGTAGGTACTTCAATAAATCTCTGTTGACAGAATAAATGAATTCTTCATGTTTGGTTCCAATCACTCATCTCCAGTTGGTAAAGAAGAAAGAAAAGAAACTCACAGTCTCAAGTTCTCCATGCCCCAAGGCCCTGCCTCCACCCAAGACCCATATGTTCTCTCCTTCTAAGATAAATTATGGTTCCCCTGTTTCCTTTCTGGCTGAGCCTACTTTCCAAACTGAAAAGCATTTTCTCCTTCTTCATTTCCACATCTGGGGAAGCCGCTGATTCTGGCATTTGTTTGGAATATGGTCTATGGAATATGGAAGACAGCCGCCTGGCCTTCTTAGAAGATGGAAACTTAAAAGAGAGTTTAGTTTCTTCTTGAAGAAAAATAATTTGATCCTCTCTCCTCTTTCCTTTGAATTAAGTATATTGAGCCTTCTGCAGCTCCCCTGACCATTTATTTAAAACTATGACTTCTATGATGAAATTCAAATTTCTTAGCCTGACATTTTAGGTCCTCCACCTCCTGACTCCTACCTACCTGCCTAGTTTAAATCCAATTATTCCCCAAACTGTTCATCTCTCTGCATTTGAGTAGGCTGCACCCCCTTGGAACTGGAAGGAAACTCAGAAGAGACCAGGAATCCCCCCTATAATCTTTCACTCCTGACTCTTCACTCCATTGATGAAAAACTCACTACCTCATGAACTGAATAGTTGAAAGAGAACAGGCTCTCAAATCAAAAGGGTAGCTAGGGGGTCCAACAATGGATCGAGTACCAGGCCTAGAATCAAAAAGATCCATGTTCCTCAGTTCAAATCCAGCCTCAGACACTTAGTAGCTATGTGAACTTGGACAAGTCACTTAACCCTACTTATCTCAGTTTCCTCCTCTGTAAAATGAGAGAGGTTGGACTAGATAGCTCCTATAAGGCCTGTTAAACTGTGATTCATGTTATTTTTCAGGGTTTTTGGGTGGGTTCTGCTTTTTTATTATGTAAATAAGGATATGTTTGCTTCATTAAATGTTCTTTTGGGGGCAGCTAGGTGGTGCAGTAGATAGAGCATCAGCCTTGAAGTTAGGAGGACACGAGTTCAAATCTGGTCTCAGACACATAGCATTTCTTGGCTGTGTGACCCTGGGCAAGTCACTTATCACCAAATGCCTCAGGGGGAAAAATAAAATGTTCTTTTGGCAAATATCATCCTTCCTCACTTTCAGAAGGTAAATGAATGGCTACTATTTGTTACAGCAACATAGCATTTTACTTAGCTGTATCCATAATGAAGGCCTTTCTTTCCCCTGTTAGGATATATGGGTACTAGAAGTTTATTTTTCCCTCCTTTATAGCATCTAAATTAATATTTATATAGAATAACAAGAATTTTTTTATTTAAATTTTAAAATTCTGATAGGTCCTCTTTCCAGCCAACAACCCAATGCCATCCTTCTTGGCACTGGGTGGACCAATCTAAAGGCAGAATTTCCTTGGAAAACAATGGGTTCATAGATTTAGGCTCATAATCTTTGCATTGGTTACCTATAGGTTTTAATTATTTGTTGCTTTCACCCCTGAAATAACCTTCCTCTACAATTATCATTTGCCCCCAGATGGAAGAGATGGAATGGGTGGGAGAAACTGATGTTATCTTTAAAAAAAAACCCAAATTAACCCAGACATCCCTCAATCCACATACTTCCATGAGTAGCCCTAACTTAGAGAAGAAGACCATTTCATGTGGAGGCAGCTCCCTAAATCCAGGGCTCTTTAAATCAAGCCTAAACCTGCCCCATGGCTATACTAAGCCAAAATACACCTTTCTGCAACTGATACCCGTTCTTCTTTTTTTATTTTTTAAAATAAAAAGACTATTTTTTCCAGTTCCCCCTATTTTTTTTCAAAGATATTGGATTTGAAAAACACCCAAGTCAAGACACAGAAGGAAACTTCTTAGGTCCAGGTTAGGTGCTGTCCCCTTCTCCAAAAAGCTTTGCCTGATTGATTTGGTTAATAATGACCTTGAAGAGATAAAGCAGCATGGTGGATGGGGCATTGGGCTTGGAATCAGGGAGACATGGATCCAAATCTCACTTCATCTAGTCTAACTGTGTGACTCTGGGAAAAATCACATAATCTTTCTGTGCTTCCATTTCCTCATCTCTAAAATGAAGGGATTAAAGTCAGTCACTCTATGATTTCTTCAAGCTCAGGATCTGTGAACCTATGCCTTCTCTGGGCCTCTATTTCCTTTTCTGCAAAATGAAATGTTTAGACAAAATAGCCTCTAAGGTGATTCCAGCTCTGGGTATGACTATCAGTTTCTTTATCTAAAATGGGGGCATTGAACTAGATGACCTTTTAGCCCCTTGGAGTAGTTAGGGGTTTCAGGTATTTTTAAATATTTTTAAAATCTTTTTTATTTAATTTTTTGGCAAAGTAATTAGGGTTAAGATACTTGCCCAAGGTCACACAGTTAGGAAGTATGGAGTGTCCAAGATCAGATTTGAACTCAACTCCTTCTAAATCTAGGGCTGGAGCTCTAGCCACTGTACCATCCAGCTGCCATTATTCTCCTTATTTTAAAAACAAGAGAACTAGAGAAGTAGAGATTAAACAAATTAGAAGTTAACTTTTCAATCTGGAATCAAAAGTCCTTTACAATTTGGCTCCCATTCATTTTTTCCATTTTATTTAATATTTTTTGGATATATTTAATATTATTTGATATTACTATTATGATAATTTGTTTGACATTAATATTTTGATATTATTTGATAGTGATTTTGATATATTTGTTATTCTATATTATTCAATACTGATTTTGATATAGTTGATATGATATTTATTTGATATTATTTTATATTACGATTGTGATATTTATTTGATATTTTATATTGATTTAGATATTTTATTAATATTTATTTTAGATTGATTTTGATATGTTTGTAATTATTTGATATTGATTCATATATTTGATTAATATATTTATTTGATATTATTTGATCTAGATTTTGATAATTTGTTATTATTTGATATTGATTTGATAATATGTTAAAGTGATTTTGACATATTTGTTATTTGACATTGTTTGATATTGATTTTGATATATTTGATATTGATATTTAGCTTGATAACATATTATTTGATATTGATCTGATATCTATTCAATATTATTTGATAGTGAGTTTGATATATTTGCCATTATTCGATATTATTTGATACTGATTTTGATATATTTTATATTGATATACTGATTTTGATAATTTGTTATCATTTGATATTGATCTGATATTTATTTGATGTTATTTGATATTGATTTTGATATATTTGTAGCATTTGATCATGATATTATGATATTTATTTGCTATTCAGGTCTCTTCTTTTCAGTAAAACTGGCCTGCTCACTATTCCCCTAGCTGACATCCCACATCACACCTTCCTAGCTTTACACAAATGATCTTTCTATCACTGCAATGTCTCCTTCCTAACCTCCATTCCCTGGAATCCCTAGCTTCCTTCGAAGGGGAGTTCAGAGGCTTCCTCTAACACAAAACCTTTTCTCTCTCCCTGAGTTATTAGAACTCTCTCCTCTCTTTGGAAATTAGTTCCTATACATTTGTCTTTATTTTATATATATATACACATATAGAGAGAGACAGAGACAGAGACAGAGAGACAGATACAGAGACAGAGATAGAGAGAGAGAGAAAGAGAGAGAGTTATAGTTACAATTAAGCTGTTTTTCAATTGTAATTCTTTGTGACCCCATTTAAGGTTTTTTTGGCACAGGTACTGCAGTAGTTTGCCATTACTTTCTTCAACTCATTTTACAGATAAGAAAACTGAGGCAAACTGGCTTAAGTGATCTGTCCAGAATCTCATGGCTAATAAGTGTCTGAGGTCAGATTTGAACTTCCAAAGTTGAGTCTTCCTGACTCCAGGACCAGCACTCTGTGCACTATGGCACCCCCTAGCTGCCCCTTTTAGGTGTTCAGATACATTTTGTGACTCCAAAGAATGGAAGCTCTTTAAGTGCAGGAGCCATCCCAATTTTGTATTTGTACAATGGCGTCCAACATGGAGAAAGTGCTTAAGAATAGCTTGTTGAATTGAATTAGATGGTTCCAGGTTGCTAAAACTTGGCTGTTCTGTAAGCAAAGTCCCTTGGTGGAGACTGGCCATTCCTTGCCATTTCTACAACCTCGGGGAAACATGGGAAAGGGTTAACTTTGCAAACTACATATTTACATTCTTCCTCTCAGAGTCCCGGCTTCCCACAACTACAGGATTGGAGCCATTTATTCTGGGATTACTGATTGGATTGAGACCACCAACTCATTCCAAACGCCATCCCTCCTGACCAGCCGCCCATCTGGTGGAAATGTAACTGGACAGATGTGATTCAGGGGTCAGAAGAGAGGGAAGTCCTTTTCAGCTCAGTCCCCTCCAAACCCACATCTTTCAGGGGGAGGGACTGGGAGGAAAGTAGCTGAGGTCACCACATCCTAATCCACCTTAAAGTCACCCTGCCAAGATTCCAGTCCCTATAGAATGATCGTTCCAAAGTCAAATTAGGAAGATTCTTCCACATCGACTTGCCCTAGAAGCCTGATGTCTCATTCCCTGAGAATCAGAGTCAAATGCAACTAATTCCTTCTCCTCTTGTTTTAACTTTTTTTCCATTGCAGAGAAGTCATACACTCAAAGATTCAGAGTTTGAAGAGAACTAGAAGTCAGCAAGCCTAATTCCCTTATTTGACAAAAAAAAAGAAACTGAGGTCTGTTTAGGGGAAGTAAATTTGCCCAAGAGATGCTTTTGAACTCAGTTCCCCCAACTCCAATGACTCTGCATTTCATACATCTACTAGCCAAGTTTCAGTCAAGTCATTTATTAAGCATTTATTAAGCACCTACTTGTTATATGCATTTATTAAGCACCTACTATAACAACTTGCTCTCCAAAAAAATAGAAATTTTAAACTGAATCATTAATATTTTCTTCATCATTTTCTTAAATCTAGGCAATCAACAAAATAATAAATCAAATGTCAATTTGTAGCTTTGTTGATTTTTAAGATATAACTGCTCACAATGCAAATGTAATAATCGTTCTCCTGAAGCTATTGGAGCTGACCTTCTAGCATGCCTCTCGATAAGAGAACCAAGCTCCTCTGTCTCCCTGACATCTAGCACAACACCTGGAATGGAGTAAGCACTTCAGAAATATTTGTTGATTGACTGCTTGATTGATCATGGTGTTTAAGCTCAAAGGGACTTTAAAGGTCATCTTATTCAGCCTCACTTTACAAGGGAGGAAAAATGAGATCTGGAGAGGTTAAATAATCTGCCCAAGGTGACACAGTAAGGAATTGGGAGGGCCAGGCCTTCTACTTGCAAAACCAATTGTCTTTCTGGATGGCCTTCTTCATACATTGAGGAACTTGTAGTTTAGGGGCAGTTAGATGGCACAATGGATAGAGTGCTGGCCCTGCAGTCAGGAGGACCTGAGTTCAATGATGGAATCAATGGCCCCATTTGACAGATCAGGAAATTGAGACTCGGAGAGGAGAAATGACTAAATAAGTGACATGAGTAATAAGTGTCAGAGGCAAGACTTGAGCCTAGGTTTCTCAACACTTTTAATCAAGTGCCCTTTCCATTGTAACATGCTGCTTCTCTTATGCAGTGGTATAGCAGGAGCCAGAGATTGACCAGTAAGCAGAGGCTGGAGATCCAATAAAAAGTAGTGCTGTGGAATGGGAAGATCAGATTTCTGTTGAAATCTGCAAAACCATTTTGCCAGATGAATGAAAAGAAATCCCACTCTTGCAGGGGGTCATGGGGGTCCCTCGGCTATGACTCAGCCTTTATGTCCCCACACTCTGGGACCCCAGGATCCTAGAACACAGTGGTGGTCTGGTGGGATGGAGTTTTACAAAAAGCCATCGCAGATCAGAAGGGCCACACTGTCTCATTCCTCTCCTTAAATCTTCAGACAGATGCAGGTTATAACACTCGTAAATCTGGTAACCAAGTCTCCAGATAGGGTGTCCATAATGGAAGCCAGCAGGGAGGCATTTTAGACAAAGACCCGGGAGCCAGACTGTTCCCAAAGATAGTAAAGCTTCCAGAAGTGGGGATGGGGAAGAATTATTGGGGTGCAGGATGGGGTGTATCCCACAAAGCCTGTCAGTTCCCAAGAGCCATCATAGCCTAGGCCTCTTGCCCCTAGGTAGTAAGACATGACCTCCTGACACATGTGCACCCCAAGTAGGAATGTGTTACAGCTGCCAACTCTGTCTAGCCCCCCTCCTTACTGGAGGCCCCTCCTGTCTCATTGATACAATTTATGGGTCCAATGGCTGTAATTATTTCAAGTAGCTAAAATTAAAGGAGTCAGGGCAGCTGGTCCAAAATCCTTTGGCTCAAACATCTCATTTATGACCAAGAAAACGGCCAAACAAGTGAATGGTTTGGGGTTTTCCCCAATGTATGAAATATATGAAGCACTATCTCACATGCACACACACACACACACACACACACACACACACACACAACAGAGAGAGAGATAGAGAGAGAGAGAGAGAAGAGAGAAAAAGAGAGAGAGAGAAGAGAGAGGGGGGAGGGAGAGGGAGAGAGACAGAGAAAGAGACAGAGAGAGACAGAGACAGAGAGACAGAGAGAGGGAGAGACAGAGAGAGCAAATTCTATTCCAAATCCTGGCAACACATATAAGAGAAAGAATGATAGATGAAGGGTCAGTGCTCCAGATTCCAGGCCTGGCTCTGAAATTAAATCATTCATTATTTGCTCATGCATTCACACATTCGCATATTCTTTCTGTCCATCCATCTAATCAATAGATCAAACAAACAAACATTTATTAATCACTTATGATATCCCAGGTGTTATACAAAGTCTTGGGCATAAAATGTTAAAAAAAATGAAGAAAGCAAAAATAGCACCTGACCTCAAGAAGCTGAAATTCTAATATGAAATAGTGTAAATAAATCAGAATATAAAAAATAAATACAGCATAGATAGAATGTAACTTTAGAGGCAACAGGGAATTATTTAGATTTTCAAGTAAGGACTGAAATGATCAGGTCTTTGTTTTATTAACTGAAAAAATACATGGCCTTTGTCATTGAGAAGAGAATGCTCACACTTGAAAAATACTAATGGCACAAGACAGCATCAAATGATGTATTTGATATTAAATTCTAGGAGTACAACAATGCAGGCTGGAACATTTTAGAAGGGAGAGCAGAATCTGGAACTAAAAAAAAACAAACCATAATAGTCTAGAATGTCAGGATAAATCAATTAAGATGATGATTATTAGGATAAATGTAAAAATCTCACACTTAGGTTCAAAAAAAAACAAATAAACTTCACCAGTACAGGATGCCAAGGGCAGAGTAAGAAAACAATCCAGCTGCTGGCTCAGTGGATGATGTGCTGGGCTTAGAATTAAGACGACATGAGTTCAAAGCTAGCCTCAGACACTTATTAGTGGTATGAACCTGGGAAAGTCACTTAACCCTGTTTATTTCACAATTTGTGAAATGAGCTAGAAAAGGAAATAGCAAACAACTTCAGGACCTTTGCCAAGAAAACTCCCCCAAAAAGGAGTCACAAAGAGTTAGACATGACTTTAACAACTAAACACAACAACTGTGTGATTGTATGTGATCTCACCTCTGAGATAACCCCTTGGGTACATATCTTGTATGTTCATAATTATGTCTGTATTGTTTCCTTCCTTAGAACATGAGCTCAGGAACTGGGTTTTTGTCTGAGTTTGTGGGATTGTTTTTGATGGGGGAGGAGAAATCAATCAGTAATCATTTATTAAGTGTTTAATATATGCCAATCATTGTGGTAAACTCTAGAGCTACACAGAAAGGTAAAAACCTGGTTACGACTCTGGGAGTTTGAGAAGCACATTTTAATGGAGGAAACATTCATGAAAGTAACTGAGTACATGTAAGACTCATGCACAGTATATAAAAGGTAATCTCAGAGGGGAAAGAAATAGCAGCTGGAGTCACAAGAAAAGGCTTCCTGCAAAAGGTGGGATTTAAGCTGACAGGTCTTGGAGAAAGCCAGGCAAGTGAGGAAGGAAGGCATTCCTATCATGGGGGACAGTGAGGACAAAGGGTAGAACGTGCAGAAGGATATAAAATAGAAGAATAGAAATGTAGGGAAGGGCAGGTTGTGAAAAGTTTCAAACGCAAAATAGAAGATTTAAAATTGGATCTTGGAGGGTACAGGAAGCCACTGGAGATTACAGAATAGGGAGGGAGCGAGGAAGTGACATTTCACTTTAGGAAAATCACTTTGGCAGTTAAGAGTAGGGAGAGACTTGAGGGAGTGTTAAAAGGAGACCAGGTAAGGGGTGATACCTAAACTGGGAAGTGACTATAATAAGAAATAAGGGGCACATAGAGAAGGGATGGTGCTGGGGGCTAGGCTGGTGGAAGGATGGGACCAACCCCATCAATTGTTCATTCATGTGTGAGAGATTTGTTCTGAAAAGCTGCAGGGAGGGATGGAGAAGAGAATGTCAGTCTGTACTCCAAGTTCCCATACTGACACTCCCTCCATTTGAAAATGTTCAACCAGAAAGGAAAGAAAAGGAAAAGGAAATTGCAGAGGAAGGAAATGAGAGCAAAACCAGCGCCCAGCTTTAATGGATCCCTTTTCCTGAAGCTTGATCCCCAGTCCTGACTCCCCACCTCCCCCAGGGCACAGAGCCAGGAAGCTCCCAAGGCTGGAATATGCAGCCACCAAGCTCCAGGGTCAGCCTCACGATGTGTCCAGCTCAGGGAGGCAAAGTACAGCTGTTCTCCCCTTTTTTAAACTCCCCTGTCCCAAGCCTCCATCTCATTCATGCTGCTTGGCATCTGGAATAATTCCTCCTAGCAGAGTGTTAGCTGAGAGAGCTAGCTAGCACAGTGGACAAAAGAGGCGGGATCCAAAAATATGTCAACAGCCAGAATACAGGGCTAAACTAAGAAAATTAAATTTAAGAGGAATCAATGTAAAAATCTTAAACCCGACTCTAGAAAATGGACTTTACAAGATTGGGCTGGGGGGTATTGATAAACAATAGTTTCTCTGAAAAAGATCTGGGGTTTCTAGTGGACCACCAGGTCAGGATGAGCAATATCATAGTCTGCTCTTCCTTTAGCCCCCCCCCCAAAAAAACAAGCTGAGATCTTTGACTGATTTAAAAGAAGTCTATATTCCAGGGGAAAAGAGGTGAGAGCTTTCACATCTGAGACTATGGCCTATTTTGTATATATTTTGCATGAATGTAGTTATTTCTGCTATTTCCTCCATTAAAATACAAGCTCTTTGGGGGCAGGAAGTGGGTATTTGCCTTCCCTCATATTCCTAGCACTCAGCAGAACATAGCAAGAGGTCAAATATTTATTGATGGACTAGTTTCCTCTGATAAGGCAATTAGCAAAAGTTTCATTGAGTCTTTTCTACATCCCTATATTTCTCTGCATCCTCATCTTCCCGTCTCACAAATCTGTCACAATCTGCCTTGTGTAAAGGCTTTTCATTTATGTGCCTCACTTTCCTGATTAAACTAGAAGTCCCATCTATAAAGACAAAGGCGCTATCTTGTTCACATATTCATACCCTTAACAATACATAACACCAGTTCTTATCTTTTACAGATGAGGAAACTGAGTCACAACACTGGATTTGAAAACAAGGGACCTGGATTCTAATTCCAGCTCTACCACTTACTGGTTTTATAAAACTGGGCAAGTCACTTAACCTCTCCAATCCTCCATTTCCTCATCTGTAAAATGGAGGCGTTGAATAACCTTCTATATGCATTGGATAGGACTCATAATTACATGTCTATTTCTGTGCTGTCTCTCCCATTAGACTGAGCTCCTTGAAGACAGGGGTCTGGCATGTATTTAATCCTTAGCAAATGCTTCTTGACAGAGGAAATGGATAATTTTAAACGGAGAACTCGTTCTGTTCCAGAGCTATGATTCTACGATCTCCAAGGACCTTGTCATCACTTATGGTCTGGGATGCTGTGGGATGCCTCATGGACTAAGTGGATCCCTCTTGTTGGAGAGATTTAAGTTAAAGCTAGACAAATTGGATACCAAAGAGGGGGGTCGGGCTTCAGGTTAGCTTGGGGCCACCGAATTCTCTTCCATCTCAGAGATTCTTTGATGAATCTGAGGAGGAGAAGATGTGCTGAGTTCTGCATGAAACATGGTGGGGCAGAGAGAAGGGTTCCCACCTCCAAAGCAGTCCTGCCACTCAGGCAATATTGTACAGACCTAGGGTTGTTTTTTTTTATTTTTTATTTTAATATCGTGCACTCCTATTATGAGGTAACCAAATCACTGAGAAATAACAACCATTACCATGTTTCCTGTCATTCTCTTTCTTTAGGTGTTAAATATTAACTCCTTTCCTCCATAAACACAGTTGGGCTTCCCTAACCCACCCATGCTCTCTGAACTCCTGACGCAGTCTCCTGATACACCGCCTCCACTTCTGAATGGAGCAAGGGAAATTCTGCCAGATTTGGAGGTGGAATCTCATGGATTTGGAGCATCTGGGATATCAGCAGTAGAGAGAGGACTGGCTTTGGTGTCAGGTTCAAATCCCAGTTCTGCCATCTGGGTCACCTTGCCAAGATAGTTTCTTCCACTGTAAAATGAAGGGGTTAAACTAGATAGCCTTTGAAGAATTTGCTGGCTCTAGTTCTGTTCTCCTATGATGATCAAGAGTCAGTGGACATGGATTCAAATCCTAGCTCTGGAGCTTATGAGTTATATTGCCTTGGACAAGCCACATTCTTTCCCTAGGCTTTTATTTCCTCATCGATAAAATGAGAGATTCCAATTCATTGGTCTCTGAGGTCATTTCCAGCTGTAGATGTATGACTATATGACACTCGAGTCAGAGGATAGTTATTCAGTGACTTTTTAGTCATATCCAGTGCTTCATGACTCCATTTTGGGGTTTTCTTGGCAGAGACACTGCAGTGGTTTTCCATTTCCTTCTCCAGCTCATTTTACAGATGAGGAAACTAAATTTACAGATGAGGCAAACAGGATCATGTGACTAGCTCAGGGTTACCCAGCTAGTAAGTGTCTGAAGCCAAATTTGAACTCAGATCTTCCTGACATTCATTGGCCATCCAACTGTCAAAGAATTTATCAATAGGGACCAAATCCTGATTTTAGGAACTTGTGAACTAAGATATAAAATGATCTGAACTCAGTTTTAGGGTAGAGGAGGTAGGTAGTGTCAAGTCAACAAGCATTTATTAAGCACCTACTACACACCAGGAACCATGTTAATCTTTGGAGTTACAAAGAAAGGTAAAAAGCTGTCTCTGTTTTCAAGAAGCTCACAATCTAAAATAACATGTAATAAGATGGTAAATTGAAGATAATAGATGGAAGGCATTAGCTTTAAGCACAATCAGAAAGGATTCCTATAAAAGAAGTGTTTTAAAGATTTTAGCTGAGACTTGTAGGAAGCCATGAAGGCACAAGATGGTCATGGGAAGGGAGGATTCCAGGAATAGGGAAGAGTCACTCAAAATATCCACAGTTTTTCAAAAATGAGGTGATTCCGACCAATTCCAGTATATGTGATAAAGACATTCACACCCAGAGTGAGAATATGGATCATAACATAGCATTTTCACCTTTTTGTTGTTTGCTTGCTTGTTTTTTTCTTTCTCATTTTTTTCCTTTTTGATCTGATTTTTCTTGTACAGCATAATAAACATGGAAATATTTATTCTATATTTGATTTCTTACTGTCTAAGGGAGGTTGAGGTGAGGAGGGAGGAAGAAAAATTTGGAAGACAAGATTTTTTGGAACAGCAAATGTTGAAAACTACCTTTGCATTTATTTTGAAAAATAAAAAAGGCTATTATTATTTTTTAAAATGTCCACAGTTTGAGGGCTAGAGTGTCTTACTCGACAATGAGCAAGGAGACCTGGGTCACTGGCTCAAAAAGTAATACATAGAATATATGAAGTGTAAGAACACTGGAAAGGCAGATGGGAAAGAGCTTTGAAAATCAATAAAGGACTTTAAATTTGATCCTAGGGGAGAGATGAAGTGAATACAGAACTAAGCTTTAGGAAGATCCCTTTGGCTGCTGAGTGGAGACGGGGAGAATTGAGGCAGGTAGAGCCGTCAGCCGCCCTAAGTCGGCTGTGGGAGGAAGGCAGACCAGACAGCATCCCCACACCCTGACCAGCTTAAGCCTGTGAATATACTGAATGACAAGCTCAGGGAACCTCAGGATGACAAAGGAGGCATTGATGTCCCGTTCCTTGTTCAGGGAAACTAATCAGAATGTGATGAAAAACATCTTCTTGAATCCAATTTGTCCCTTTTAGCACAACCTTAGCCTCTTCTAGGAATCAGGTAACCTGGGCTAGGATGGGGGAGGAGAGAGTGCAATCAACCTTCCATGAGCCAGAGGAAGCCCATTCCTATTGACTTGCAGCTCCCCACCCCATACACAGAGAAAAGGGCTTCCATCTCTACTGCCCTACAATGGTGTTAAGTGACAGCAGAGATGCGGGCATCCTTTCTCCAGGGAAGATGCCTACAGAAAAGGGATTCACATCCCAAAGAAGAGAACTTCCTGTCCTGTTCAAATTACAAGCTTTCATCCCTCAGGAAAGGGAGAAGGGGGATGCTTTGCAAACAACGTCCCTGGATTGAAAAAATAGTTGTCTGGGGGAGGTCGTGGTGGGGAATCTGAATCTGCACAGGGGTCAGTCTTGGAATTCAGAAAGGGACAGCTCCCCACCATTTTCCTGGCAGCATTGGGCTCCAGGAATGAAGAGGGGGTGGGGTGGGAAGGGGTGTGTGTGAATACCTAACTCTCTTCTATCTGATGGAACCAGGGCCAGGGCTTCCTCCCCGAGAGAGGCCAGGCTGCTGAGAGTATTTCCCTGCCAACGAGTTAAGGATCTTTGCTGGAAGCCAGGCGTGCAGTTTTGAGGGCTTCTGGGCCCCAAGAAGCAAAGAAATCAACACTTTGGTGTCTTTACCCAGGAACTGAGTGAGTGTGTAACTGTCAGCACTGCAAGAGCACCCCTGACTGTCAAAGAAATCTGGAATGGGTCCCAGATGAGATTCAGTGATATTCTGTGGTCAATGGCCTTAGGAAAAAAGCTTCTAAGACTCCAATAGTACAAGGGGTGATGGAGAAATGGGAGAAGGAAGGAAGAAGCCATCCTCTTCCTCATCATCATCATAGATATAAAGATAGACCTTGCAAAGACTAGAAAGACTTCACATCATCGCAGAAATAAAGATAGACCTTACAAAGACTAGAAAGACTTTACATAGACAATCTCGAGTCCCACAAGAGCTCTGTGACACTGCAGGCTGTGGAGGTTTACTTATTCCCATTTTACAGATGAAGAAACTGAGGTTCAGAGCTGAGCTAGTCTTGGTCAGAGGAAGGCTCCAAGTCTTATATCTGAAAAACTGAAGTTTATAAAAAGAAGGGAAAGAGAGTGTTAAGGCAGAAAGCATAGCTAAGGAGATGAGCAGGGCCAGCGGATATCCCTAAATGAGAGATTCCCCAACAAATATCATCAATAACTTGCATTTGCAGAGGGCCTTAGAGTTTGCATCACAAACCCAGGAAGGGAAAACTTGAATGAACAGATGCAAAGTGAAGGAAGCAGAACTGAGAGAACAATTTGTTCCATAAAAATAACATTGTACCATAAAAAAAAAACCCAAAAAAAAAAGCCCTAATGAACTTTGAAAGACTGTAATTTTGATCCACGCTGGCCCACAAACTTCCAAAGGACTCATGATGAAACATGCTACACAATTCCAGTGAGAGAACTGAAGAACTCCAAGTATAAACTAAAGCATATTTTCTTTCTTTTTTATTTATTTTTTGGATATGGTTAACATAGGAATTTGTTTTGCCCAACTATACATATGCGTAATGGTATTTATTTTTCTTGCCTTCTTGGTGAGCAAGGGCAGGGAAGGATGGAGGGAGAGAATTTGAAACAACACGAAATTGAATTTTTAAAAAGAATCAGGAAATAAGCATAAGGAGATTATCTCCATCTTACAAAAGTCGTACAAGTGACTCATAGTTTGAAAGTACCAAAGTGGGACTTGAATCCAAGTTTTCCTGGAGTTCAAGTCTAGTATCCTATCTATTAGCTAGAATGATGTCAAACTCAACTAGAAATGGGCCCCACCAAACCACATATCAGCATTTCTATGGGTCACATGATAATTTAGTTATTAGCTAGGATTTATTATATTTTTACTTATTTTGTCAAATGCTTCACAATGACTGATCCAACCATTCTGGAGAGCTATTTGGAATTATGCCCAAAGGGCTATCAAACTGCGCATACCCTTTGACCCAGCAGTGTTTCTATTGGGCCTATATCCCAAAGAGATCTTAAAGGAGAAAAAGGGACCCACATGTGCAAGAATGTTTGTGGCACAACATTTTAACGCTTTCTGTGAATATTTGCTTACATTTTGTTTTCCTTCTTAGGTTGTTTTTTTTCTCTTTCTAGATCTGATGTTTTTTGTGCAGTAAGATAACTGTATAGATATGTATACATATATTTGATTTGTCATATAATTTAACATATTTAAGATATATTAGACTACCTGTCATCTAGGGGTGGAGGTGGGGGGAAGGAGGGGAAAAATTTGGAACAAAAAAAATTTTTTTGCAAAGGTCAATGTAGAAAAATCACTAATATGTTCTTAAATAAAAAGCTTTAATTAAAAAAAAAGTTTGTGGCAGCCCTTTTTGTAGTGGCAAGAAACTGGAAACTGAAAGGATGCCCATCAATTGGGGAATGGCTGAATAAATTATGGTATATGCATGTCATGGAATATTATTGTTCAGTAAGAAATGACCAACAGGATGATTTCAGAGAGGCCCAGAGAGACTTGCATGAACTGATGTTAACTGAAATGAACAAAACCAGATCACTGTACATGGCAACAACAAGATTATATTATGATCAATTCTGGCAGACGTGGCTCTTTTCAACAATAAGGTGATTCTGGACAATTCCAATAGATTTGTAATGAAGAGAACCATCTACATCCACAGAGAAGACTGTGAGAATTGAGTGTGGATCACGACATTGTATTTTCACCTTTTTGTTTTTGTTGTTTGCTTACTTGTTTTTTTTTCATTTTTTTTCTTTTTGATGTGATTTTTCTTGTGCAGCATGATAAATGTGGAAATGCATTTAAAAGAATTGCATGTTTCACTTATATTGGATTATTTGCTGTCTAGAGGAGGGAGGGAGGGGATAGGGAGGGAGAAAAATTTGGAATACAAGGTTTTGCAGAGATGAATGTTGAAAACTATCTTTTTATTATTTTGAAAAATAAAAAGCTATTATTATAAAAAATTCACAATTATATTTCAGTCAGGTTTGGGTCATTCCAGAGCATGGCAGGCCACAGGGTTGTATGTTTAATACCTCTGTTTTAGAGCCTGCTGTTTCATGTGAAAGGTAGATTACAGGTGTGTCATAGACTAAATATAAGTTTAAGAGGCTGTCAACTCCCCTAGAGAAGCGGGATGACTAAGATGACAATAATGATAATAGTAACAATAACTTTCTAAGTCAAAAAGAAGGAAGATTATTGACACATATCTTCAGATTGCACAATAAATGGGCCAAAATATTACAGAAATATTTCTGAAATGAAGAGACAGCATTTCATAGATCAATTGTAAAGGCCAACAATTAATAAATACACACTAAGAATCTTAGGGAATGTACTTGGTACTGATTTACCTCCAGATGGAGCTCATGAAATGCCTAAGATCCAAGAGTGGATCCAAGAGTGGAAGTAAAAGGCCCTCTGTGGGCAACAGCCAGATAGACTTAACCAACAAAATAACATGTCAACAAACGAGTATCCACCAGTTGTGCCATGTGAATTTCTTTACAAAAATCAAGGGACTTGTAACAAGAATTCAAAACCAGTCATTTCTACCTTTACTCCTCATGTGAAAATGAACAAATAAACTAAGGAAGAGCCCAATGTCATCAATGTATCTGATATTTAGATATGTGCCTTATCTATTGATATGCTTCTTTTAGGTGCTTTTTAAAATACAATAATTAAATTTGTTTATTTATTAATATTTATGTTTTAAGATGAACTAATAAAAAATCCTCTGCAAAAAAAATAGAAAAACCATTGTTAAGATGGTGCAGTAGACTTAGAGTAAGAATAACCTGGCTTCAAATCCTGATTCAGATACTCATTTACTGTCTGATAATGGGCAAGTCCTTAAAAAAAACTCTTTGCCTCAGTTTCTTTTTCTGTAAGATGAGGAAATTAGACTCTTAGTTTTTAAGGACCCTTTCAACTCTAAATCTATGATCTTAAGGATCCCAAAGGATCAATCAATATAACTTTTGCAAAGAGATAGCAGAAATTATTTAGTATATCCCTGCAGAGGGCAAAAATTTAGCACCTACTTATTGTATACTTAGAAAGATACAACCAAATAAACAAAATGACTTGGCACAAGTTTACTCTCCTTCACAAATCAACAGATGACAAATCCCTATACTACAAATATAAATTCCAAAGTAATTCTTGAGAAGTCAACAAATAAATCACACTGGGGCTGAAGCACTGTTGAAAGCAAAACTGAAGCCAACAGTCACCCAGACATAACACAGAACTGTAAAAATGCAAGAGGAGAGTTTAGTTAGTAGGCCCCTGTAAAAATGCAAGAGTGGGGTTTAGTTGGTAGGCACTCCAAATGAATAAAGAATAGAATGAAAAGCTTTCCAAACAGAATAGTAGTGAAAGAAATCAAAACCATTGGAGACAAGAAGAAATACTAAAATTTCTCCCAACAATCCAGTCCACTAAGAGATCTTTACCTGGGATGCTTTCAAAGAGATAATGAACTTAAATCCAAGTACTTTTATTCAACTAGAAAAAGCAGTTATTTTATCCATCCGAGCTATAGTCTGATGAACATTAAAAGAATTGTTAACATTAAAAGAACAATAAAAGAATAACATAAAAGATTACCAGGAATAGGAATAAAACCACCCCTAATGAAGAGGCAATATAGCCTACTGGACTTTGGAGTCTGGAAATCTGGATTCAAAGCCTGCTTCAAACATAGGATCCTATGTGATCCTAGGTAAGATTTTTTTAAATCCTTGGACCTCAGTTTCATCATTTGTAAAATGGAATATTTGGACTCAATTTTCTCTGAGATAACTTCCAGCTACAAACCTATGTTCTTTTGGATTCAGCAGAATGGAAGCACCTTGAGAGGAGAGATTTACTCATTTTTGTCATCATTCTGTCCAAGCTTACCAAAATCTTGTTGCTTGATCAGAGGATGAAAAAAAATACAAGAGAATATTAGGAGAAGGAAAGTACCAGCAGCTCAGCATAGAATGGAAAGCCTTTGGAAAGAGGAGATAGCTAACCTGAACTTTAGAGGAAACTAGAGAGACTAGGATTTATTGAATCAAAAAAAGAAACAAAGAAAAGGTTCTTGAAATCAAATCAATAAATGAATGTCTTTCTACCCATCATGTGAGATAATGCAGCTGAATGAACGAATTACTACATTTAGACTCAGAAAATTCAGGTCCGAATTTTAGCACTTACTGGCTAGATAGCCTGGGACTCAGTTTATTCACCTGTAGGTTTGGACCTATTGATCTCCAAAGACCCTTCCTTCCATAGCCTATGTCCTATGCTCCTATGAAAAGCCAGAAACAAGAAGATCTGAGAGTCCCATCAACCTGAGTCCCTGAAAAGTCAGCCATCTACCTGTCTCAGGTAAGTGGAGGGGCAGAAGCAGCAGCTTCAGAGAAGGATGGTTGGTGGTCATTTAGAGAGATACTTATTAAATATAATGTCCACAGACCAGATCAGTCTGTGGAGAGAGAGGATGTCCTGCGTCTTTCCCCTTCCCCAGAAGACGAACATTTTCTGCCAATCCCTGAAACCTCCATGGTCAGACTATAAGCTCCATGAGGGCAGGGACCATGTTTTATAATATAATAATGGGCATCTAAAGCTTGCAAGGCGTTTTCCATCCATTTTCTATTATACAGGACTTTATTCATTCCATTCCATAATTCTATCTCATCTGAACCTCTTACAACCCTGTGAGATAGATACTACCAGCATCCCCATTTTCCAGATAAGTAAACCAAGGCCCAATGAGGTACATCCAAGAAGTATCAGAAGCAGATTTTGAACCCAGGTCTTTCTCACTCCAGGCCTAGAACGCTATCCACTGATCTGCTTCTCCACCTCAGGGCCCACTCCAGCACTCTGAAGACATAAGATGTTTGGAAAATATTTGCTGGCTTATAGCACTTAGAGAGATAGCAAGAGCTGCACATCCACAACCCCCCAGCCCTTCTCCATGGAGAATGTGGAGGATGGCTGGAAGGTGATGAAATCCAACCCTACAGGAAGCCACGTACTGAGCCAGGGCCAGAGACCATCAAATGCAATTTTCATGCATGCAAATGATCCTTCTGGAGGTTCTCCCACCCTGCTTGTGCACACACACACACACACACACACACACACTTGCATGCACACCACATTTAGCTGTATAGTTGTGTAGTTGTGTAGTGAACACGGGCACACACATGGGCATCTTCTCTGTGCCCACACAAGAGCCACTTTCCACGGTCTCCAAGAGCGCATCCAGCATCAAGGGGCACTGCCAGACTGGATTCCACATCCCCACACCGTGGAGAGATTCCACACAGAGCTAAGTGGAAATCTATCGGTTATTATCAAAGAGAAAGTACTTGGATCTGTGCCCAACTCCAAGCTTATCAGCCCCCCCCCCAAGAAACAGCTGGCTCTAGCCCTCTGGCAAGCAACGCGGTGAGCAATGGAACCGGGATTGTCATCGCTTCGAAGGCAGGTCTATGCAGCTGGCTTTCTGCAGTGTCCAGGATACAGCACAAAATACTGCCTGAGGAAATCTTGGACAAGAAGGCAGAGGGGATAGGGAGGGAAGGAAGGAAAGAAGAAATGAGGGAGGGAAGAGAGGAAGGAAGGAAGGAAGGAAGGAAGGAAGGAAGGAAGGAAGGAAGG
>JAJPUD010003093.1:27972-80172 GCA_023553655.1 Myrmecobius fasciatus | reverse complement strand
AAGGAAGGAAGGAAGGAAGGAAGGAAGGAAGGAAGGAAGGAAGGAAGAAAGGAAGGAAGGAAAATCTTGTCTTTCTTTGCAGGTTGGCACCAGCTCTAATTTAAAATTATAGAGAGTTGGTACTTAGTCTGGGAGGGGCAAATGCCCTGCTCAAGTCCCAGAGCCTGATAATGATCAGAAGTGGGATTCCAAATTAGATCTTCTTGACTCCAAGTCAGGCACCCCATCTGGATGCTATGTTGTCTCAGCAAACAACCCCACCCCTCCATCCATGACTTAACCCTTTCCCTACCATCTCTGTGTTGAGGGTGCTCAAATTAACCTTCTCTGCCCTAATCTCTGCTGACCCCTAATTTCTCATCTCCAACTGCCTTTCAAACGTCTCAACCTGGATGTCCAATAAACATCTCAAACTCAACATGTCCAAAATGGAATTCACTATCTTTCTGCCTAAACCCTTCTCCCCTCCCACCTTCCTTATTACTATGAAGGGCAGCACCCAACTCCCAGTCGCTCAGGCTTCCAACCTGGGAATCAATCTGGATGGCTCACTATATCTCGCCCCTCATATCCAAGATGATACACGACACCTTCCAAATATACCTCCTTCTTCCCCTCTAACACTGTAACCTTATCGCTTCACATCTGGACTATTGCAATAGCAGCTGTCTGCCTCCAGCCTGTTCCTAATCTGAGCCATCCTCCATTTAGCCACCAAAGTGATCTTCCTTAATTCAGCACAGGTCCGACCAAGCCATCTCCCAATCCAGCCTCAATAAATTCTAATGGCTTCAGAATCAAGTACAAAATAATGGTCTAATCCCTTTCTATCCTTCCAATCTTCCTTTGCCTTTCTCCCCAACATGTCCCCTTTGATTCAGTGACATTGGTCACCTAGCAATCCCATGAACAAGTCACTTCATCTCTCTACTCCATGCCTTTTCCCTAACTGTCCCCCATGCCTAAAATGTTCTATCTCCAGTTCTCCACCTTCTCTCTTCTCTGAAGTCCCAACTCACCTTCTTTCCCAACCTCTCTTAATCCCAGTTCCTTCCTTCTCTTAATTATTTCCTATTTATCCTCTATACAAATTCAACTGTACATATTCCTTCACTTACTGTTTCTTCCATTAGATTGGAAGCTCTTTGAGGGCAAAGACTGTCTTTTTCTTCTTTCTGTATCCCCATCACTTAGCACAATGCCTGGCACATAGTAGGTTTTTTGATAAATGACTGATTCTTTCAACAAACATTTATTAAGCATCTGCTATGTACAAGAAGCACAACGATTTTATTTAAAAAAATTCTCAACATTGAAATAGTTTGTAGTTTAGCCAGTTCTGTGGTCATCCACATGAACCACTGATCATTGGCTGCCTAGAGGCAAATCGCAGGCTAGTCAGGGTATCCTGTATTTAAAGCAAGATTTAGAGGGCCTCTAGTCCAACCCCCTCATTTTACAAATGAGGAAACTGAGGCTTAAAGAGTTTGGCTAATTTGCCCAAAGTCAAATGGGTAATAATTGGAAGGTCTAGGACTTTTATCTCATTTTCCAGGTTCATCTGATTCTTCATGACCCCATTTGAGGTTTTCTTAGCACAGACACTCAACCACTAGAGTGGTCTGCCATTTCTTTCTCCAGCTCATTTTATAGATGAGGAAACTAAGGCCAACAGGGTGAAGTGACTTGTGCAGGGTCACACAGTAAATGTCTTGGGTCACATTTGAACTCAGGTCTTCCTGACTTTAGGTAGAGCACTCTATCCACTGCACCACCTGAATGCCTTATTTAACTCAGGTTAAAGGACTGCAATTAATGTTCTTTCCATTCTATTGTGTTGTCTCCTTTCAAACGAATGAGAAAAGTGACATACAAGTTTGAGTACTTTGAAATCTATAGCAAAGCTCACTCAGATTCAAACCTATTTTGCGATCCAAAAGCTTGTGAGATTTGTCAACCTCCATTTTTGAGGTTAAAATATCTGAGACCAGAAGACTTCATAATCACAGATTTTGAGAAATAGAACAAGCTATTAATCAACTCCCTAAGAAAAAATCTCCAGGGCCAGATGGATTTACATGTGAATTCTACCAAACATTCAAAGAACAATTAATTCCAATACTATATAAACTATATGAAAAAACAGGAAAAGAAAGTGTTCTACCAAATTCCTTTTATGACACAGATATGGTGCTGATAGCTAAACCAGGTAAGGTGAAAATATAGAAAGAAAACTATAGAACAATTTCCCTAATGAATATTTATGCAAAAATCTTAAATAAAATATTAGCAACAAGATTACAGAAAGTCATTGCCAGGATAATACACTATGACCAACCAAGTAGGATTTATACCAGGAATGTAGGGCTGGTTCAATATTAGGGAAACTCTTAGCATAATCAACTATATTAATAACCAAAATAACAAAAATCATATGATTATTTCAATAGATGCAAAAAAAGCATTTGATAAAATCTAACACCCATTCCTATTAAAAACACTAGAGTATATAGGAATAAATGGACTTTTCTTTAAAATGATCAGTAGCATCTAGTTAAAACCATCAGCAAACATCGTATGTAATGGAAACAAACTAGAACCATTCCCAATAAGATCAGGAGTGAAACAAGGCTGCCCATTAAGAAAAAGAGATTAAAGGAATTATAGTAGGTCATGAGGAAACCAAATTATCATTCTTTGCAGATGATATGATGGTATACTTAGAGAACCCTAGAGAATCAACTAAAAAACTGTTAGAAATAATTCACAACTTTAACAAAGTTGCAGGATACAAAATAAATCCACATAAATCACCAGCATTTTTATATATTACCAACAAAATTCAGCAGCAAGTGATACAAAAAGAAATTCCATTCAAATAACTGGTGATAATATAAAATATTTGGAAATCTATCTGTCAAGGGAAAATCAGGAACTATACGAACTAAACTACAAAACACTTTCCATACAAATAAAGTCAAACCTAATCAATTGAAAAATATCAAGTGCTCATGGGTATGCCAAGCGAATATAATGAAAATGACAATACTACCCAAACTAATTTACTTATTTAGTGTCATACCAATCAAACTCCCAAGAAATTATTTTACAGATCTAGAAAAAATAGTAGCAAAGTTCATCTGGAAGAACAAAAGGTCAAGAATTTCAAGGGAATTAATGAAAAAAAAAAGATTGATGAGGGTGGCCTTGCTGTACCAGATCTAAAACTATATTATAAAACAGCGGTCATCAAAACCATTTATTACTGGCTAAGAAATAGAGTAGTCGATCAGTGGAATAGAATAGGATCATAAGACAAAATACTCAATAATTACAGCAATTTAGTGTTTGACAAACCCAAAGACCCCAGCTTCTGGGATAGGAACTCACTATTTGACAAAAACTGCTGGGAAAATTGGAAACTAGTGTGGAAGAAATTAAGGCTTGACCCACACCTAACACCACATACCAAGATGAGAACTAAATGGGTTCATGATTTAGACTTAAAGAGTGATATTATAAGCAAATTAGAGAAACATAGAATAGTTTATCTCTCAGACCTGTGGAGAAGGAAGGAATCTGTGTCCAAAGAAGAATTAGAACTCTTAATTGAACACCAGACAGATAATTTTGATTATATTAAGTTAAAAAGGTTTTGTACAAACAAAACTAATGCAGACAAGATTAGGAGGGAAGCATCAAATTGGGAAATCATTTTTACATTTAAGGGTTCTGATAAAGGCCTCATTTCTAAAGTAGATAGAGAATGGACTCAAATTTATAAAAATTCAAACCATTCTCCAATCGATAAATGGTCAAAGGATATGAACAATTTTCAGATGAAGAAATTAAAACTCTCTAGTCATATGAAAAGGTGCTCCAAATCACTATTGATCAGAGAAATGCAAATTTAGACAACTCTGAGATACCACTACACACCTGTCAGATTGGCTAAGATGACTGGAAAAGATAATGACGAATGTTGGAGGGGATGTGGGAAAAATGGGACACTGATACATTGTTGGTGGAACTGTGAACGGATTCAACCAGTCTGGAGAGCAATCTGGAACTATGCTCAAAAAGTTGTCAAACTGTGCATACCCTTTGACCCAGCAGTGTTCCTACTGGGCCTATATCCCAAAGAGATCTTAAAGGAAGGAAAGGGCCCCACATGTGCAAGAATGTTTGCAGCAGCTCTTTTTGTAGTGGCTAGAAACTGGAAACTGAATGGATGCCCATCAACTGGAGAATGGCTGAATAAACTATGGTATATGAATGTCATGGAATATTATTGTTTTGTAAGAAACAACCAGCAGGATGATTTCAAAGAGGCCTGGAGAGACTTGCATGAACTGATGCTGAGTGAAATGAGCAAAACCAGGAGATCATTATATACCACAACAACAAGATTATAGGATGATCAATTCTGATGGACATGGCTCTCTTCAACAACGAGATGTTTCAAACCAGTTCCAATTTTACAGTGATGAAGAAAGCCATATATACCCAGGCAAAGGCCTATGGGAACTGAATGTGGACCACAACATAGCATTTTCATGCTCTCTATTGATGTTTGCTTGCATTTTATTTTCCTTCTCAAGTTTTTTTTTCTTGTAATCCAATTTTTCTTGTACAGCAAGATAACTGTATAAATATATATATATATATACATATATTGGATTTGTCATATATTTAAATATAGTTAACATGTATTGGACTACCTGCCATCTAGGGGAGGGGTTGGGAAGAAGGAAAGAAAAATTTGGAACAGAGAACTTTGCAAGGATCAATGTTGAAAAAATTGCCCATGCACATTTTGCAAATAAAAAGCTTTAATTTTTAAAAAAAGATAGATTTTGAGCTAGAAGAAATCACAGAAGTGATACAAGCTTTGGCAGGGATTCTTAGCTTTTTTATATCATGCATTTATACTATGTAGGGCTGTCTGGCCCCATTCTCAGAATCAAGTTTCTAAGTGCACAAAACAAAGTATATAGGATTTCAGAGGAAACCAATGTTATTGAAATACAGTTATGAAAATTCTTTAAAAAAAACAAGTTCATGAACCCCAGGTTAAGAACCCTTATTCTAGCCAATCAGAAACAGGGTTCCAATGAGACCTGGATAGAAATTTTGTACTGACCACTTACATGGTTGCTTTGGTCACAAGAGAGATGGACAAGTGTATAAGTTCAGAAAAAAATAGTTTTTCTGGAACAAGAGCCAGTCTTGAACTGAGCCCAAAACTTTTAATGAAAAGCCAATGGAAGAAGCCAAGCATCGAAGCCAGGAAATATACGCGGAGATTCCCAGACGTGAGCCTAGCCTCCCCACTCACTCCAGATGTAATCCAGGAAAACTGAACACAGCTGTTTTTAGATACGTGAAGGGGTGTCCTGTGGAAGGAGGGAGGAGGACCAACACATTATGCTTATCCCCAAAGGGAAGAACCAGGAGTCTAATAATAGGCACATGAAAAAGGAAGGTTGAGCCTTGATGGCACAAAGGATTTCCTTACAACTCGAGTCATCCCAAAGTAAAAGGGACTCCTTCACTAGAGATCTTCGGCAAAGGCCGGACAACCACTTGTCAAGTGGGGATTTTTTTTCTAGTATGGATTACACTAGATGGCCAACTCCAAGACTCTGTTGAGTCTGGAATCAAGACCCTCCCAGCCAATAAGGCAGCAAAAGGTCCCCTATTAGAGTTCTAGGTCTCAAGCCAGATGACCTGAATTTGAAGACTGATTGTTCTACTAAATAAATGGCTTTGGGCTCTCTGAGCTTCTTCCCCTGTAAAATTAAGAGAGTTGCACTGGATCAACAATTGGGGTCCACACCCTTGAAGGGATATATAGATGGATTTCAGAGGATTTCTGAACTTGGATAGGAAAAAAAATTTTACATTTTTATTTCCACTAACTTCTAACTGAAAGTTAGCAATTCCTTTAATTATTTAAAAACATTATTCTGAGAAGGTTGTCAAAGGATGTCCATGATGCAATTTTGATTTGATGTTTTATATCATTGAACATATAAAACCTATATCAAACTGCTACCATTAAATTGCTTTTACATGCAATCAAAATAAATAAAATGTTATTTTTTAAAGAAATTTTTATTTAGAGATGTCACAGGACTGAAGATGTACAGACATGCTTGGTTCATTGTTGATTATGTTTCCAAAGTGATCATTTGATTAGCCAAAGAAAAATTCCCACCAGATAAAGATACCCTGATTGGATGCTAGGAAGATTCAAAGTCACTTGCAAGGGGTATAGTGGGAAGAAAGCTGGATATGGAAAAGAGGCGTTCTGAGCCCAAATCTCAGCTCCGCCAATTTCCTATCAGGTCATTTAATCTCTCTAAGCCTCAGTTTACTTATCTATAAAAAAGAGGGGTATTCAGATAAATAGCTTCGAAGGTCCATTCCAACTCCAGTAATATCTAGAGTCTTGATTTCCTCTTTTGTAAAATAAAGGAATTAATCTATTTCAGAGATTCTCAATGGGGTTTATGAACTTAATTTCACCATAAATAAAGTAGTCCTCCATAGTTTATTATATGCATTTAGAACTATGATTCTGAGAAGAGGCCCTAGACCATATTGTCTAGGACCAAGAATGTCTTAAGAACCACTGAATAATTGATTTTCTAGTTTAGGCCTGTGACTCCATGGCTTCATCTACCTTCTACCATCATCAAGGCATCCTCTTTTATTTTTATCTTGAGTCCATCACCTCCATCCTAGGTCATCCATGTTGTTTACCCATTTTAATTGTGACTCAAATTCTGGATTTGATCCAAATGATGGATACATCATGGCCAATCGTACCCAACCAGCCACTTTTCAATTATATTATACAGATACCTTCTGCAGATGGCCTACTGCTACCTGCTGACTTTCAATCTGTGATCCAATCAATCAACAACATTTATTAATCACCTACTAATCACCAGGGACTATGTTGGAAATACAAGACAAAAAAAACTAGTCCCTTCTCTTGAAAGGCTTACAATCAACTTGGGGAAATAATGTGTCCCCATATAAGTATATATAAAGGAAAGACAAGGTCATTGGGGTTAGGGAGCAGAGATGTTTGGCCTGCCCATAAGAGTGGATTGTTAAATTTTTTAGTGTGAACATTTATACATGGGAAATCTACAAACTCTACAAATCAGAGATTGATTTATTAGTTTATTGATTATCTGGAAAGTGATGGAGAAAATGTTAGCAATGCAGGTTAAATTTAAAAGTATACCAGGATACATTTGGCAGTTGGGGAGCGAAGCCAGTTGTTAAACATTTACCAACATCTCCCTGGAAGAGATGCTATAGCAGCTGGGAAACTTGGAAAAGGTTTTACATAAGGGCTGGCCCTTGAGCTGAGTGTTGAAACAAGCTAGGGCTTCTAAGAGGCAGTGGTGAGACAGGAGCACATTTCTACCTTAGACAAAGAGATGGGAAATGGGCCATGGAGGGAAATGTTGCACTAGGCTGCCTCTCACCATGAAGAATTCTGGCCTTCGTAAACATAAATAACACTTTCTCTCCTCTCTTGATCTCTGCTCTCCCTCTTCCCCATCTCCATCCCTCTCCCTTCCCCTCCCCCCTACTTGAACCCTAATTTTTATTTTGAACTGGTTATATGATACACCTTTGGCCCAACTCTGGAATCCCTGGCCACCCAACGGAAATGACAGGCTTTGATGTCTGTCTTCTCCATTCCCACTCCTCCCCCAACTAAACACGACCCCTTTTGTTCCCTCTCAGACACCCTAAGCAAAAAAAAATTTAAAAAAACAACAGAGGAAGTATTAGGGGCCCGGAGAGCCAAGCAGAATAAAGGGGGAAAGCACCCGTTCTCACAGCTCATCCGCAATGGGCCTATTGGGAAGACAGAAATATGCACTCAGCTTTGTCTGCAGGGGCCCCTGGGACATCCCTCTGCAGAAGAGGCCGGGGCTGTCTGGGAATGGATCGCCCAGCCATTCACTAACCCCACCCACATCATTTCTGCAGAGATGGACAAAAGCTAGTCAGCACTCTGGTAAGGATTCACCTCCCCGGGGCAGCTCCCTTGGTCTGCTGCCTGACTGGAGGGTCCTCTCATTTCTGCTTTCTCCCTCCCTCGACAGAGTGACTCCCTTTATTGGAAAGCAGTCACGCCTGTCTTTCTTGTCTCCTTCCCATCAGACCAAAAGAATCTATACAAGATATCTCTGGATGCATTCCATGTCCTCGCCACCACCATCCCCACCTTGGCAACCTCCATCCCTTCCACGAGTTACCTTTGTACGGAACGGTCCTCTCTCATCCTTCTGATAAATGAGAACCAAAAAAGAAAAGGAGCTAAAAATCCATTCTTCTGCTAGGAGCCCAAGCAACGGGTGAAAGAGCAGGTCCCCCCTGGGTAAGCTGGACCCAAGTACTTTGTACCAACCACAGGGGTCAAGGATCCCCAGCATCAGGTTACCAAGAGACCCAAATACCTTTGGCTTTCTCCAAGAGGAAGTGCCAGTCGGCAGTCTCTGGTTGGGGTCACCATCTCCTTTGTGCACAGCCCTGTCACAGCTATAATCCGCCCCTTTATGTGTCACATCTCCTAATTCTAATTAAAAAATGAGCTGAGCCATCAATTCCTAACCATGAAATTAGCCAGGATTGGAAGGCCTCCATCCAGCTGGGCTGGTCATTTCTTCCAGGGAGTAGAAGCGTAGCTTGGTAAAAACTGAGTGAATAATTTCCAGGCTTCTAGTTATCTTTATGCCCTGCTCAAGCTCACTTTACATAATGTGGAGTAATTAATTTCACGGGCAAGCCTACCACTCAATTGGCTCAGCAGGGGAACAGTCCCATTGACATATGTGCTGATTTCTTGAATGTGGCAGGAGATGGATATCATCTTCCCCAGACCCTGCCTCCATTCCCAATGGATCCTCCACTCTTCTCCATGTAAGCAGGGGAAAGGGACCTCCAAAAACAACCCCAAAGTTCCACTTCTACCTAGCAGAAGAATTGGAATCCAGCTAGCTAGCCAGAAGCCTCTAAGAACCATGCTGCAATCTATTATATTATATTTATATTGCATTATAATGTATTATTTAAAATATTGTATAATAATTACATTATTAAAATCATATGAAGTAGGCAGAACAGTCACAAGATCGTAGATTTCAAGATAGACCTTAGAAATCATTAAGTCCAACTGTTCTCCTTTTACAGTTGAGGAACCTCATAATTGCTAAGGGATTTGACCAGGGTCACACAGGTTTTGAATGTATAAGACAGGATGTGAAATCAGATTTCCTAGAGCCCTATGGACTACATCAGGTTGATTATCCTCATTTAACATATAAAGAAACTAAAGACAAGAGGATCACAAACTCTTAGCTATCACAGAATCTCAGAACTCAAAAGACAACTCAAGCATCCCTGGCAGGTGGTCATTTGGCTCTACCTGAGGTTGCATGCAGGGATGGCTCTTTGGATGATGGAACAGTTAGAAATAAAGACAATATGAGAAATAAAAGACAGGATGTGAAGTCAGATTTACTAGAGCCCTATGAACTACATCAGGTTGATCATCTTCATTTGACATATAAAGAAATTAAAGACAAACAGACTCTGAACTCTTAAGTATCACAGAATCTCAGAGTTGAAAGAGAGCTTTAAAGACATCTCTTTTCACATGTACCCAAAAGTATCCCTGGCAAGTGGTCATTTGGCTCTACCTGAGGCTGCATGCAGGGATGGCTCTTTGGGTGATGGATACATTTAGAAATAAAGGCAATATGAAAATAAACAATATTTTAAATGTTTAAAAGTAGCTTCATAAGCTTTAAGCTAGAAGTGGATCTTCAAGATCATCTCACCCAAATCTCTCATCTTACAAATAAATAAACTGAGGTTCAGGGATTACTCGCCCATCCTACAAATAATAAGAAACAGCCAGGTCTTTTTAACTCCAAAGTCAACATTCTTTCCACTGGATAACACAGAGGAGGTCTGGCTATTCAGGTTGTAACAGCCAGTTCAACACAAGTCAAAAATCCAAGATGGTGGCCAAGAAAGCCCATGGAATCTAAGGCTGCAAAAGGAGAGAGATGATAGAACATCAATCTTCTGCCCCAGGAGGATAACAGCCATGTGCAGTTCCAGGTACCAGATTTTAAGAAAGTCACTGGCAAACTGGAGAATATTTGGAGATGGGGAAGAGCCAGTGGCTCATAAGGACTAGATGAAGTAATGGAGGATGGTGAGCTTGGAGAAAACCCTGGAGGGACCTGATAGTTATTTTTAAGCATCTCATGGGCTGTCTTGTGGAGGAGGGATTAGCTTTGGACTGCTTGGCTCCAGAAGACAGAACCATGAGTGAGGGGTAGAAGTGACATTCACTATCAGGAAGAACTTCCTAACAATCAGTGTCCAAAGTGGAATGAGAAGTTGTGGGTTTCTCATGAGCAAGCCTCCTCCCTCTTCCTCAGCATCAGCATATCCAATCATTGGCCAAGTCTTGTCGACTCTTCCTTCACAATATCTCTCACACCTGCCTCAGTTTCTCTTCTCGCCCTTCACCTTGATTTCAGCATCAACCTCCTAATTGGTCTGGAGTCTTTCTTCTTTCTAATCCATTCTCCACACAGAGCCCAAAATGATACTCCAGAGGCACAGATCTGACTCCATCATTCCTTTGCTCAATAAACTCTAATAGTTCTGTTACCTTTTACTTGTATTTTGACATTTAATGCCCTAACAACTGAGTCTAACCTTTCTTTCCCACCTGATTTAATTCCCTTTCTTGCCTACTAAATTCTATCTAGAGCGTCCTATTTGCCTTTCCTTGCATGCAACATTTCATCTCGGTGTATTTGCAAATACACCAACTTTTCCCTATACCTGGAATGCCCCCCCTCACCTTTGCCTCTTAGAAAACTTAGCTTCTTTCCAATCACACCTTCTCCATGTGGTCTTTCCTGATCCACCCCACTGCTGATACCTCCTCATCAAAGAGCACCTCAAATTTATTTTGCATGTGCATTAGAGTGCTTATGTTGTCTCACTAATAGAATATCAGTCCTTTTGGTTCTTACTTGGACTTTTTTAAAAATTTGGATACTGACATAGGTCCTTGGAACAAGTCACATCAGTGCTAGTATGTTCTCTTCCTGATGTTTTTTTTAAATTTATTGTATATTGTTAATTTCACAATTTAAATAAAAGTATGCTTTTAAATATAAAAAATAATAAAATGTCAGCTCCTTGAAAGCAAGAATTGTTTCTCTTTTATCTTTGATTAGGATAGCATCTAGTACACAGCAGGCACTTAATAAATGCTTACTGATTCCATCAATAGGATGCTTAGGAGGTCTAATAACTACTGGCCAGAATATCCTAGAATGAACTTGTGTTTGAGACATGAATTAATCTAGAAGGCTTCCGAGGTCCTTGCTGGTACTGAGATTGTTTTAAATATAGTCATCAGCCACAGGATGAAAACTCCTGGAGATCATGGAGAAGGAAATCCTGAAGGGGGACCAGGTGGAGACAACAAATTTCCACGGCTTGGGAATCATGTCTATACAGCTTTCCCTGCCATTTACATGAGCGATTAACGCATCCATCCATTGATGGTAACATTTAAGTCCTCAATTATAGCATTTACCTGGAAATAATGGGCATGTGCCCAGAGAACTTGAAGGGGGAAGGGGAGAAGAGGAGATATGCAAAATGTGTTGGTACTCTTTCAAGGAAAATCTCAAATTGCAATACTATGCTCAAGTTTCCTTGTCCCAATACATAACCAGAGAAGGAGCCTCTGTTTAAAAAGTATAGTGTCATCTGCATTTCATGGCCTCCCGACTGTTCCTAGCAAAGCTCTGGGTTCTCCCCTTGGATCATCCCAGGCCAGGAATGCTCTTGCTCCTTATCTCTGCCTCCTGCCTTCCCTGACTCTCTCCAGTTTCTCTAGGAAGCTTTTCCCAATCTTTCTTGAGCCTGGTGTCTTTCATTTATTGATCATATTATTTTATTGATTAATGATAATAATAGTTATCTGTTTATTATCCCCCCCAATTAGACTGTAAGCTCCTGAGAGGCAAAGATTGTCTTTTATACTTCTTTTTGTCCCCAGTGGTTAGCACAGAGACTGGAAATTTTTCAGTCCTGTCCCAATTCTTCATGATACTGGAGTGGTTGGTTCCTTCTCCAGCTCACTTTACTGATAAGGAAACTGAGGCAAACAGTGAAATGACTTGCCTGGAGTCGCAGCTAGAAAGCATCTGAGGCAGGATTTGAACTCATGAAGATGAATCTTCCTGACTCCAGGCCCAATGCTCTATCCACTGAACCACCTACTGCCTCTGCCTCTAACAATGTAAGATCCTTTCCTAAGGAGGCAGCTAGGTGACACAGTAAATAGAGTGCTGGGCCTGGAGTCAGGAAGATCTGACTTCACATACTCATTATTAAAAGAGTAAAAAAAAAGTCACAAATCCCTATTTGCCTCAGTTTACTCAACTCTAAAGTAGGGAGCACTTACTTGTAAAGATCAAATGGTACAATATTTGTAAAATGCTTAGCAGACTGTCTGACACATAGTAGGTATTTAATACTTGCTTCTTTCCTTCCTTAGGAAGTGCTTAAAATATACTTGTTTTCTTTCTTCCTCCTTTCCTTCATGAGATCTCACAGATCCTGACACATAGTAGGTATTTAATACTTGCTTCTTTCCTTCCTTAGGAAGTGCTTAAAATATACTTGTTTTCTTTTTTTCTCCTTTCCTTCCTGAGATCTCACAGATCCTAAACAGTAGAGGTGAGATTTGAACCCAGAATCTCCACTTCAAATCTAGAATTCTTTATCACGCCACTGCACTGCCTTATGGGGGATCTGTACCTGAGGATCCTTGTCCCTCTGAAAAATTTAGCCCCATAAAATCAAGGGAGGACCTTTAGAATATTTTTCTTCACCCCTTATGGGGTAACAGGGTGGCCCCACATCCGCTGCTGCCTCCCAAACTATAAGGGCATTTGATTGCACTGTCCTTTGTGTTATTTAGGCAAAAAAAATGCAAGAACCAACTGGAGATCTGGGTCCCGAGTGCAAGACCCAGGCGAGGATCTGCCCTTATGCTTCCAGCCCAGGTTTGCCAGCTGCAAACCGTCACACAGGTGGCTCAGCTCAGGGAGGCCGGGGGTCCTAGTGCCATCTGAAAAACGTGAAGAGAATGAGGAAAAAAACAGGAGCGAGCGTGTTGGCCAAGGTGGAATCCTGTCGGCAGAGTCCCCGCCATTCACAGCCAACAAGTCATGTTCTACATGGTGACAGCTCTGATCTGAGCCCAGCTTACTCTTTCCACAGCCTTTGCCAGGGACGGGTGTTTGGGGAATTTATGGGGGTTTTTCTTTTACTCCTGTGTTTTATTATTTTATTTTTAATAGTTTCTGGCAAACCAAGTCAGCGAGTGAACAGACCCTGGAAATCTTTTCATGTTGGAGTGAGGAAGTTCCATAAAGCCCAGGAAAAAAAAAAATCTGACTGTGTCTGGAGAGGCTGGAGAGAATGTTTTCCCTCCATTAGAAACTCCCTTTTATGAGATGGAGATTTATAACGTCTGCTGCAGCTGCAAAGTGGAGGGGATGTGGGGCATAATGGAGAGTGAGGGAGAGGGTAATAGGAAGCAGATCACAGGGCAGGCGGCAGGGGCCAGGGCACTTACGATGTAGGCAGCCCTCATCATTACTGAGCTGGTACCATCCTGGGCAGCACTTATAGACGGTCTGGTACTCCATGTTGTAGACCTGACGAAAGTCTGTATAATAAGCAGTCCTGGAAAAAAAAGAAGCAGGGGGAAAAGTTAATGAAGGAGGGAGAAGAGAAATATTACCTTGCCTTAGCTGGATTCAAAGGGGCAAGAGAATGGATAAACTACTCTGATAAATCAGAAAGACCCAACTTTGAATTTTGCCTCAGATACTTATTACATGTGTGACCCAAGCAAGTCTCTTAACCTATGCAGTCCTCAGTTTCCTCATCTGTAAAAAGAAGGATGGACTCCATGGCTCCAAGATCCTTTCTGGGTCTGATTCTCTCAGAAGTCCCAGCTCTGCCCTTTTCTTCTCCTTTCTATGTCACGTCTCTAGCATCCTAGGAGGTAGGTTTAATACTAGGAGGCTATTTAGAACTCATCTAATTTAAGGCTTTTGTTTTACTGTTGAGCACCTGGAGGCCCAGATTGATTAAGGGACTTGCCCAGGATCATACAGTTGGTGAGAGGCGGAGTCAGGATTTGACAGGTCACTTGAACTCCAAATCCAGAACTCTTTCCATAATGAGCCAGGTTGCATCCATCCCCAGCTCCAAGGTCCTAGACGACCCATTGAGCATCATTTTAATTTTTGTCTTCTACCCTGAAATCTGTCTGGCCTGCTTACAATTTCTTATTTACTTGGACATGGGGTTTGCTTCCTGGTGTTCGAGGTTTGGTCACTGGCTTTCTGCTTATTTGTTTTACAAAAAGACCGGGCTCTTGGGGGTGCTCCCCGTTCTATTCATTCCAAAGGGCTGACATGTCCATCTCCCATTCCGTTTTGTTATTGCCGGGCTGGAGGGCTTCTGGAAGCCCTAAATCTATGGTCCTCTGCTCCCACAACTGGCCACCTCTGGAGTGGGACAAGGAAGACGTGTGGATTGGGAGACCCATGAAATTTATCCTCGACACACAGACCCGAAGCAGTTCCAGCCTCCTGAGTGGAACGAGTTACTAGCTCTCAGTCACGGCTGCCTCTGTCTAGGTCTGGGTACTTGCTTAGATTTAAAAGCCCCCATAGATGGGAGCTAAACCTACCTCATCCTCTCTGGGCAGCCTCCACTATAGAACTAACCACCAGGGGTTTAATTAAGACAGGCTTTTTGAGCAGAATTACTCTAGTTCTTTGTTGAAGACCTAGTCATCTGCAGGCTTGCAGGGGGATAAAGAAGGCCAATAATACACAATTCTGGCCTTTGGGGAGCTTATACTATCTGGGGAGACATATGAAACAGTATGAGAAATAATATAAGCAACCACTAAATGCAAGAACCCAGAGAATGGATGGATTAGATGAGCAACATGAAGGCAGCACTGGACTGGCCCTGGTCACGTCCAAGCTGTGTGACCCTGGGCCACTGACCTCACTTTTCTGGGTCTCAAGGCCCCTTCCATGTCTGTCATTCCATATTCTAAGGTCCCTCCCATGTCTGACATTCCATGTTCTAAGATCCCTCCCATACCTGATATTCTATGGCCTAAGGTCCCTCCCATGTCTGACATTCCATATTCTAGGGTCACTTCCATGTCTAATATTCCATGTTCTAAGGTTCCTCCCAGTTCTAACATTTCATTGTCTTAAGATCCCTCCCATACCTGATGTTCTATGGTCTAACATCCCTCTCATGTCTGGCATTCTCTACTCAAAGATCTCCTCCAGCTCTGATATTCTCTGTCCTAAAACCCTTTAGAATTTGAAGTTCTGGGATTCTATGACTCCCAAGTGTGGTTAGAGTTCAGAAAATGAGAAGACCAAGTGGTTTGTCAGAGAAGACCTCAGAGAAAGGGTTTGATGGAACAGAGGAGAAGCAATGGTTGGATTCCAAAGAACCTTCCCTCCGAGGTCTGGAAGTGCAGAATGTCTCTCTGTGTGTCTAGAACAGGATGCCTTCCATCTGGAGGCAGAAGGTTGGGCTAAATCACCTTTCCTACCAAAGACTGCAATCCTTGGGACTTCCAAGGGTAAAACTCCAGGCCAGATTCAGAGCTACTTTTCCTTCCACAGTTTCCATTCTTGTAATAAGCAGGAGGGGGACCTCGAGTTTGGAAAGTCAAAAGCCAATCCTCACTGACAATCTCATGTTACTCTTAGTTACTATTATTAGTTAAGATTTGCTTTGCCCCACATGATAAATCACAGTTATCCCTACACCACACTCCCCACTTCTCCCAACAACTCTGGAAAACTCCTCTCCACACCTCCTTCCATCAGCTCTCCATTCCCAGAAAACATTTCCATCATAAGCCTTTTCTTTGAGGTTTCCATGGATTTAACATATATTGGCCATCTAGGGGAGGGGGGGAGAGGGAAGGAGGGGATAATTTGGAACATAAAGCTTTGCAAGGGTCAATGTTGAAAAATTACCCATGCATATGTTTTGTAAATAAAAAGCTTTAATTTTTTTTTTAAAAAAAAGAAGTTTCCATGGTCCTGCTCTGCTGAGGAGCCATGAGTTCAAGGAATGACTTCCCCTCTCATTAAAACTGCAAAGCCAGGATGTGACAAGAGTCAGGAGACCTTGGAAGATGGAGAAGAAGGGGATGAGAGAGAAATGAAGGGCTGGGGCTGGTTGGAAATAAAATCTTCAGAAAATCATCATCTGTCTCTATCTCTTTTCTCATGTTCACACAAGATCCTAAGCAAGGAGAGCCCTCAAGGCAACTTCAATTATGTTGTAAGGGCAGAAGGTTCAGAGGAAAAAAGGAGTAACCAACCCCCTTCTCTGCAAGGATTGGGGAGTGGAGTGGAGGAGGGAGCAAGCTCCCCTGAACAGCACTAAGCTATCAGCAAGGGTTGCAAAGGCAGCTTCAATGCGTTACCCTCTGATATCTTGATAGGAAACATTTGTTGTTTCAATTACTCTGAAAGAGATCCGCAGCATCATCGGATATTATTTTCCAGTTTGAGCATAAAATCATAGATTCTATGGGGGGAACCTTCTCAAGCCCCTGATTCTACAGTTGAGGACATCTGGAGTGATCTGTGCAAGGTCACAAAGAGCTAGGATTCTAAGCAAAGGCATCCCCACTGCAAATCCAGTGCTTTGCCCACTGATCTGTACCAAATGGCCTTCCTTAAACGATTTCCTTTTTGTAGTATCCTTTCTCAGATAAGATGCTGAGACTCTTGATCCCAAGGATCACCAGATTCATAGAATGAGAAGGTCAAAAGGACTTCGGAGATCACTAAGACATCAGGATCATCATCAAGTCCTATCTCCTCATTTTCTTGAGCAGGAAAGGGGGATCCAGGGAAAGGAAATGACTGAACTAAATTCACACTGGTCTGAAATAGCAAGGTTGGTATTTGAACCCAGGATATCCCTTGCCAAATCCAAAACCCTTTCCCCTCTGCCAGAATGCCCCCAAGCAACCATCCCAGCAGTACTTGGGGACAGCAGACTTCTCCATCAGTGCCCTGTGGTGAACATGAGTGGTAAAGACCCCATGGTGCCATAGGATGGAAGCTTAGGGAGGGACAGCAGCCAGCCCACATGAGTATTTGCCCCTGTGCCAAGCAGAGCGGGGGGTGGCACTAGAGACGGAATTTTAGGTGCTCATAAAATCCTACCTGTGGAATATTGGGGGGGAAACTATTGGCGTTCACCTCAGTGAGGTCTGACTTCCTTTGGAATAGTTCCAGACACTTGTGAAATCAAGCCACCCCAGAACTCTGTCCAGGGCTATTTATTCATTTGACAGGAAGACTTTAGGGGCTGAGTCTTCCTTCTTCCCCCAGGGGAAGGGTCTCTAAGAAAGGAACTACCCATTCAGTCAGTTACCTAAAATTGCCAAATGAAATTTCAATTCATGGGCTAAATTTAGAGCCTCCAAAAACTGGCCCTTAACTACCTGTCCACATTCATTATTCCTCAATCGCCTTCCCACACTCTTATGGTCCAAGGAGACTGAAGTTTTTATTGCTCCAAACTCCATCTGCTGCATCTGCTCACAGAAAGTTACCCATTCAAGAAATGGGCTGTCTTTGAGAATCCCAAGTTTCCATAAAAGTTTATACCAGACAGTATCCTCTAAGTCCCTACTGTATACCAGCTCCCAAACAACCCTCCAAAATTGCCTTATACAGTATTTATTTTTGGACAGTTCTATAGGAGAGCTGCATAGAGAGTCAACTTTGCAGTCAGGAAAACTGCAGGAAAGATCTGTCTCTGACAAGTACTAGCTATGTGACTTTAGGCAAGTCACTTAACCTCTTAGTGTCCAGGCAACTCTCTTAACTCTCTAGTAATTGGCAAGCACTGGTTGGACAAGTGTTTTCAAATTCAAAAGAAACAGATACTTGAAGCCTGAATATTGACTTAGAAAACCACAAATTAACATTATCTAGGTTGTATTGAATTTTTATTTATGTATTTTGCTAAGCACCTCCCAATTACATTTACTCTGGCTGAGGACTCTCAGGCAACAAGTTTGACACTTCTGGTATGGAGAGCTGAAACCCCCTAAACAGAAGAAATCATTAGGTTCAGAGCAAAACAAAAAATACTTATATATGTATACCATGTCTCCCCCAACGAAATGCAAGCTCCCTGAGGGCAAACTTCCTTTTTTAATCTTTTTTATCTATGTGTAATCTCTCTCTCTCTCTTTCTCTTCTCTCTCTCTCTCTCTCTCTCTCTCTCTCTCTCTCTCTCTCTCTCTCTCTCTCTCTCTCTCTCTCTCTCTTTCTCTCTCTCTCTTAAAAGCTCCCCCTTACCTCTGCATCTATCTTGAACCTGCACAAATATCAAAAGGTTTGTTGAAGTTTTTCCAAAGGAGAAGCTGGCCCCAATTACCAAGCTGCTATAACTCACCCTCAGAGTTCGAGGTATAATCCTCAAAAAAAGGGAAATGTTCATAGATATAGCTCCTGAGCCCCCAACCAGCAAACTTTCTGTTTACACAGATTAGTCACAATAATATCCTCAACTCAAACATGAACTATTTGCTAAACAAGAAGGGAAAGCAAGAATAATCACAACAGTGTTTACTAAGTAGAAAGCAAAAGGAATAATATTAAAAAAATGATTGTCCACCCATAAACTCAAGCCACAATCTCCTAACCCACTGCATCCATGGGTCGAGAGTGAACACCAAACATATAAGGAGGGAATTCCATATGCCCAAGGAGACTCACACTCTAGACAATAGACCTGGATACTGGTGGTGTTTTCAAGACACAGTGTGCCATCCATCACCTGCTAAGTAAGATTTCTTCTCTTCTGAGGCTATCTTCTCTCCTGCTAGACAAAGTCACTTCTCTGCTCTTCTTAGCTGTTAAGCATAGCTAAGTGCCTATTTTTGAATAAGAGTCTTCTTAATGCCAGGATCTCCAGACCTACCCAGCTCTGTCCTTGAGGCAATATGACCTACTTTCACTGAAGCAATTCCCTTTAATATGGGATCCACAAAGTTATTATTATTAAGGGGTTTTTATCTCTTTAGGCTTTAAGATGAAAGCAATGTAGGCAAGCCTTTAATGCATTTTCTTCTCTCAAGCACTAAATGGCACTAGAGAGCATGGCAGAAAACTTTTCCTTCCAATCCGCTCTTTCATACAGAGCTTTCCTCTGATCAGATCAGTTCCCCATTCAACAACTGAGTCTCTTTGTCAACTGTGCCCACCTCCTGTCAAATCTACTGGCTTTTATATACTTCTCCAGTTCTCAACTTCTTCTGCTAATAAATCTTGGTCTTCTAATATGATTTAATCTGACTTTTCATCTCGATCCTTTCTTGAAATGAAGGACTCTTCATGTAGAGTGATCTATCTCAAACATAGGTTGAAAAATGCAAAATGCACATTCAGTTACATATAAACAAATAGTTCATGTGCCATAATTCCATAGTATCAAAATATCTTTGATTCTGAAATTTCCCCCAATAAACTTCAAAGTGATGAAAGTGGTCATATTCAAATTATCTACTAAGAAAAAAATCCATCCATCTCTACCATCAGTCAGTAACTTTGTGATACATTGTCCTCTTTCAGGTCCTCTCAGAGATTTTATCTGAGGATCATGTCTTAGAGACACAGCAATGACTAGAGCCCAGACTAGTAAGCAATCAAGGACACTGCCTGACCTTAGATGCTCATAAACTGTTTTGGGGGTGATTGCTCTAATGTGGGATTTAGACAGTCTACATGACAAAAACTTAATGAAACCAGGAAAACAGAACAATACTAATCCATTTCTATGTGATACTGAGATTTCTTCCCCTATGAGATGAATATTCATATCCCTCCATTCTTACTCTCATCTATCCAAATCTTTCCCATCCCCATCCTGGACCCTTTTCTCTTCCATGATCACTACAATCTTTCACTGATCTCCCAAAGTACTTAGAGTCAATATCATAGGTTTCAAATTGAAGAAGATCTTGTATTTCTTTCTAGACAATTCAGATCACTTAAGCAAACATTTATTAAGCATTATATATTATAGTATTATAGTATGAGTTTTGTTTCTCCATCTCCACCAGAATGAAAGCAACATAAGAGTACAGAGATAATCCACTTGGAGTTCATGACGCAATAATATGTAAAGATGATCAGAGCTCCAGAGTTTTTCCTGACTCAATTCTCCCAGTCCTAATAGAAAGGAAGGGAGGGGGTGGCCATGATAATTTTATTCAGGGCATAACAGAAAGACTTTGGGAACAGGATGAGAAACGAACTGTAAATTTATTATCCAAAGAGTTCCAATACCACCTCTGATACTATTTTTGAGATTTTGACAAGTCATTTTACCTCTCTGGGCCTTAAGCTTCCTCATCTGAAAAAATATGGAGGTTGGATCCCTTCCAGTTCTATCTAGGATCCTATTATCTCATATCTCAATAATGGAAAGTTCTTGAGGTCAGGTTCTTCCTTTGTCTCCCTGTCACCTAGCATATATAGCACCAAGCCTGTAGTAAGCACTTAATTAATAAAGGATTATTGAGTGAAAAAAAGATGGTATAAGGATTTGGGGATGTTTGCCCAGTAGGAAAAGGGCAGAATAAGTGTTATAGTATTAGAAAGACTATCTCATAGTGGAGAGATGAACTCTGCTCTGCTGAGTCACCAAAAAAAAAAAACAGAAAAGGTAGCAAAGGAACAAGTTTGGGTAAAGAAAAAATATAATAGCTTCCCAATAATTAAACTTTTCCAAAATAAGATCTGGCCTTCAGTAGACAGCAAGTAGTAAGATCTCTCTTCATTTCTACTCCAAGCAAAAAAAATTTTTTTAAAGAATTATATATATTTAAATATATACATATTTGGCTGATAGAATACAAACCCTTTAGGGGATAGACGGCTTTCTTTCTGTTTTTGTATCCTCAGCACCTACCATATTGCCTGGCACATTGTGAGCCCTTAATAAATATTTTTGATTGACTGAAAGGCTGGAGGAATATTTCTTCGGTATATTGTAGTACCAATTATTTTTTGGATACGGGTTAGATGATGTGACTGTGATGAAATTGTCTAATATGTTACCTCTCCGGGCATACTCATACTCATGAAGTCATAGGGCCTGAAAGTATTGGCAAGGTAGTGTAGACATCAAGTACAGAGCCCAGAACATGCTTGGTGTCCAATCCAAATTTTTTGATGACATAATTGGCCTCCTCGAAAAGCAAGTTTTACAGTGTGTGTGTGTGTGTGTGTGTGTGTGTGTGTGTGTGTGTGTGTGTGTAGAGTTTATAGGGTTCTATTTGAAGACAGGAGAAAGAGAGAGAAAGGTAAGGAGGAGAGGAGAAAGAATTGAGAGATTAAAAAAGAGAAGAAGAGGAGGAGGAAAAGAAAAAGAGAGAGCAGAGAAAGAGGAAGAGTGAAGGGTAGAAGTGAGGGAAGGAAAGAGAGAAGGAGAGGGAAAGAGAGAGAAGGAAAGGAAAGAGAGAAGAGGGGAAAGAGGGGGGAAAGGAAAGAGAGAAAGAGAAATAGAGAGACAGAAAGACAGAGAAAGAGAGAGAGAGAGAGAAAGAAAGAGAGAGAGAGAGAGAGAGAGAGAGAGAGAAAGAGAATGAATGGAAATGACCTCTATGTGCTACCATTGAAACTCAGGTCACCCCAGGACCAAGGAAGCCTTTTCAAGTGGTAGAAGAGCTATTGTCAACCTCAATAAACAAAGCACTCCAGTAGTTTCCAGGACAGAGCTGTGGTCCTGGGAGTGACTGCATACGTCCGTCCTTGTCTGTCCAGGACTGTGTTTCCAGAACAGCATGTCTCCAGGTAACAAAACAGCATAACAAGTACACAACCCACCACCCTCCCTTCACTTCCTAAGGAAAGGAAGCCAAGGGGACAGTGGCTTTGGGCTCAGTCAGGGAGTGGCCACCAACAAGACCCATGACTCCCTTTAACAAGCAAGAACCCCAAACCCCAGGAGGGGACAGGAGAGAAGGGCCACAGTCCCTTCCTAAAGGACAGTGAACCAACAAACAAATAAGTAAATCAATAAGCCGCTGGTGAGTCTCTTTCCTGGAAGTGTGTGTGTGCACGCACAGCCATACAAGTGTAAACAGAGAAACTTTGAAAAGTAGTTTTAAAAATACCACTTTGGCAGGACATGAAACCACTCGTCCAGAACGCAACTGACACAGCAGCTAAAAACACTTGGCAGAGTTACAAGTATCAGGTCCTTTCCACCGCAAATATTTACCCTCACTTTTCCTGATCGTATGACTAGAGCTACGTGCAACTTTGGAGACCCTTGGTGACCATCTCAGCCCACAGAAACATCTTTCTCTAGAGGTCACCCTTGTCTTGACCCATGTAGCCACACAAAGTGCTTTAAAACTGCAAAAAGAACAAATTAGTTCCTCTTCAATCGGAGGAAGCAAGCAGACACCTCACATTCACCCCAGCTGGCAGTGCCAACCCCTATTCCTTCCACTGAGAGCCAACATCTATCCTTGGTCCTCTTGTAGAGGGAAAAGCCCCAGATACTTGCTGAGTCTCGTACCTTTCCCAAGCCAACCTGAGATGTCTGGTTCCAAGACAAGAGGCCAAAGGCAGATGCCAGGATTGCGAGCCCTGTAGAGATGCCCAGAGTCTGCCATACATCCACAGGCTGGGACCTGCCTTGCCTGGACCACATATGCTCAAACTGTCTGGTTCTTTCAGAGCATGTCAGGATTGTGTCGCAATGAAAAAAAAAAAAGCTACCAAAAAGAAAAAAAAATGAAAACCTGGGCTTAAATAGTACTTCTGCAATTCAACCTTACATCAAACCCTTTCCCTACCCACTTGGCAGTCCAATCCACTTTTGGCAAGGTCTAATTGTTGGGAGACTTTTTCCTGGCATCAAACTTACATCTGTCTCCCCATATCTTTGTCCACTCTTCTTGATCTTGCCCAAGTCTAATCCCTCTTCCAAAGGACAACGCTCCAGATATCTTCTGGACATCAAGACATTCTTCGATGGACAGCTAATTCTGAATTCTGAACCCTTGAGCTTTCTAGCATTTCACCTCCTGAGATTCACAGGCTTAGCCATCTAGAGTAGGAGCAAACCCTAGAAGTTGCCCAGTCCAATCTCCTTATTAAACAGATGAGCAAACGGGGTCCCAAAGGCATTAAGCCACTTGTCCATGGTCACACAGCTGATAAACATCAGGACCAGAATTAAAACCCAGGCTCTCCATTCTAAACCCAATGTGCCATTTCCTCAAGTGTCTCTGTGGTGTCATCGTCTCCTCAAAATCCTGACTGGTCCCCAGTCTCATCACCCACATCCAGAAGTCTATTGTGCCCTCCAGGCCACATCATTCCCATGGAGGGCAGAAAGCCAGGTTAAGGAGGAAGGAGATATGGGGCTGAGAAAAAGGGAATGCTGTGGTTTCTAAGAACATGTGTATGCACTGGGCTGGAATCAAGATTAAAATCATGGCTCATGTTAGCACCAAGTTCTAAAGCTTCCAAACATCTCTTGTCTTGTTCCTCACAACAGCCCTGTGAGATAGGTGCTACTCAGCCCTGTTTTATAGACAGAAAAGCAAGGCTCAGAGATTTTAGGTAATTTTCCCAGGTTCACACAGAATCTGTGGTTCATCCATGCCCAACTCTTCCTGGCCTTATTTGGGGGTTTTCTTGGCAGAGATATTAAAGTGGTTTAACATTTCCTCCTCCAGTTCTTTTTACAGATGAGGAAACTGAGGCAAATAGGGTAAAGTAATTTAGCTAGGGTCACACAGCTAGTCAGAATCTGAGGCCAGATTTGAAGTCAATCTTCATGACTCCACATATGTATGCATGTTTGCATATGTATGTGTGCATACATATATACATATCTATATTTGTATATGTATATTTTATATATGTATATACATATGTATATGAATGCAGAACTGTATGTATACAAGTATATGTGTATTGCATTGTGTATGTGTATGTATGTATACACTACATGTATGTTTGTTATGTATTGTGTGTATAGACACGCGTGTCTATATCTATGTTTTATGTGTGCATGCACACACATGCATGCTTGCATGTATACACAAATGTGCATGTGTGTTTATGTATTTGTTGTTATTGTATGTATATGCATGTGCATGTGTGTACTATGTGTGTACATATGTATTTGCATAAGTATGCTGTGTGTTATAGCTATATAGATATCTATGTTTATATGTATATATATATATTTGTGTATACATATATGTATATATGCATTGTATATACTGTTTGTATGTATGTATGTATATATATATATGTATATATATATATATGCACAGGCATGCAGGTCTCTATGTACTTGCATGTATATTGTATATGTGTGTTGTGTATATATATGTTATCTGTGTATATATGTGTATGTATGTACATTATGTGAGCATGTGTGTATATATATGAATATATACATATATGTATTGTGTGTATATATTTATATACATATTCACATATGTATATGTACCCATTTAGACAGCTATTGCTGTATCTCTTTAGAATATAAGCTCAAAATGGTTCTTTTTTTCTTGTAGCCTTAACACGGTACCTGGCACATACTAAGTGCTTAATAATTGCTTGTTGATCTTTACATTTAAGGGTTCTGATAAAGGTCTCATCTTTAAAATATAGGGAGAATTATCTCATATTTATAAGAATTTAAGCCATTCTCCAATTGATAAATGGTCAAAGGATATGAACAGACAATTTTCAGAGGATGAAATTAAAACCATTTCTAGTCATATAAAAAGGTGCTCCAAATCACTATTGATCAGAGAAATGCAAATTAAGACAACCCTGAGATACCACTACACACCTGTCAGATTGGCTAAAATGACAGGAAAAGATAATGACGGATGTTGGAGGGGATGTGGGAAAACTGGGACACTGATACATTGTTGGTGGAACTGTGAATGGATCCAGCCATTCTGGAGAGCAATCTAGAACTATGCTCAAAAAGTCATCAAACCATGCATACCCTTTGACCCAGCAGCATTTCTATTGGGCTTATATCCCAAAGAGAACTTAAAGGAAGGAAAGGGCCCCACATGTGCAAGAATGTTTGTGGCAGCCCTTTTTGTAGTGGCTAGAAACTGGAAACTGAATGGATGCCCATCAATTGGAGAGTGGCTGAATAAATTATGGTATATGAATGTTATGGAATATTATTGTTCTGTGAGAAACGACCAGCAGGAGATTTCAGAGAGGCCTGGAGAGACTTGCATGAACTGATGCTCAGTGAAATGAGCAGAACCAGGAGATCATTATACATGGCAACAACAATATTACATGATGATCAGTTCTGATGGACATGGCTCTCTGCAACAATGAAATGTCTCAAACCAGTTCCAATTGTTCACTGAAGAAAGCCATATACACCCAGAGAGAGGGATATGAAATATGGACCACAACATAACATTTTCATGCTCTCGATTGATGTTTGCGTGCATTGTGTTTCCTTTCTCTGATTTTTCTTTCTTGTAGATATGATTTTTCTTGCACAACAATGATAAGTGTGGAAATATGTATACATATATTCGATTTGTCAAGTATTTTAACATAATTAACATGTAGTGGATATCCTGCCATCTACAGGAGGGGTGGAGAGGAGGGGGGAAAATTTGTAACAGAAAGCTTTGTAAGAGTTAATGTTGAAGAATTACCCATACATATGTTTTGCAAATAAAATAATAATAATAATAATAATTGCTTGTTGATTGAGTGATCTGGCATCAATTGCCTCATCTGCAGTAGGAGGAGGCTGGACTAGAATCCCCAAGTGCTCTCTCCATCCCGGGGATGCCCTTTTGGGAGCGTCCCACTGGGTGGCTAGAAGCAGATAGGTGAAGAAGCCCTAGAGGTTTTGTGTCAGACCCTAACTATGGGCACTGAAGGTTATTCCAACAGCAAGTGGCCTGTGTCCCCCACAGAGGACATGGGGATCTTGTTTCTAGTGAGGGCTGCACTGCTCGGCACATTCCTTGGAGTTCGGTTACTAAAAGTCAAGACAGACTCAACTTCCGGTGAACTTAGCCAGCCCTAAGAAAAATACCCCCTGGAGACTAACCTCAGCACAGCCGTTTTGCAGAAGAAACTGAGAGAGATGTTCATTCTCTGAGAGTTCGCCCCCAAAATCCAAGTTCTAAAGCCCCCATATTGGGGGAGAGTCAGTCAACAGTTAAAAGAATAAATGAATGAATGAAAGCAGGATTAGAAAAAAAAGACAAATTAATACTGGGCTTGCAATGGAATCAACATGAGTGGCTGTCTTTCTCCAACATCCAAGAAAAAATTCCCCTATAATTAGAGCCATGAAAATGGGTTGGAGGTATTGTGAACAGTGCTGGACTTGAAGGAAGGCCTGAGTGCAAATCCTGCCTCACATATTTTTTAGCTTTGTGATTTTGGGCAAGTCACTGATACAAGTCTACCTCAGTTTCCTTAGCTGCGAAAAAAAAAAAAGAATTGGAACAGATGAATTCAGTCCTTTCCAGATGTACACTGGTGGTGCTGTTATTCATGTTTAGCTGCAGACCTTCTGTCTACCCCAGTTCTCTCTGAAACTCAGTTCTTTGTGGTTAAACAAGTGAACTCAGAATATGAACTCAGAATAACTGATGAAAGGAAGCTCAGCTTCCAGAGGGATAGCAGAGGGAATTGGTACAACCCACACATCAATAGTAATCTCCTCTACAACATATACTCCACAAAGGATAACACTCTAGACTAGACCACAAAATTAGAACTGGAATGTGGCTTTAATAACCATTAATAACTTAATGACCTGCTCAATAACCATTGAGTCCAGTCTCCTCTCTTTACAGATAAAGAAACCTATAAGTGACTAGAGTAGGATCACATAGCAAGTTGCTATCAGAGTCAAGATTTGAATACAAGTTTTCCAAACTCCAAGTCCAGCATTCTAACCATTGGCTCTGTAATACCTAGTTCTCTAGCCTCTGCCCAAATAAAACCATTTTTACATGGCTCTCCTGGAAATGAGCCAGTTTGTCTATATCTTTCCTAAAGTGTGGGGCCCAAGGCTAAGCAGAGCACTGTGGATGCAGCCTACCTGGGGCATGATGGCACAGGATCAGCACCTTTTTCACTCTAGACACTTTGTCACAGAATCACAGGATCCTAGTTCTAGAAGAAGAAATTAATTCTGAGGTCATCTAGTCCCAAGTACTTCACTGTCCCTTGTCTCTTTAATTAACACCAATCAAAAGACCGTTAATTCTTTCAGGAGCAATGCCTCATCATTCAATCAAACACTATTAAATTCATTAAACACTAACCACATGTCAAGCACTGTGTGTGGTGCTAGAGATTCAAAGACAAAAGGGAAGCTAAGATCATAGCATCATAAGGTGTAGACCTGGAAGGGATCTCAAAGGCCATTGAATACAACCCCTCTCCCACGCATTTTACAGTTGAAGAAATGGAGCCCCCAAGAATTGAAACAATTTGCTCCATATCACAAAGGAAAGAATGGATTTGAATCCAGGCCCTCCCACTCCAGAGTAAATAAGTCCACAAATATCTATTAAGCACCTACTGTGTGCCATGTATTTTGTTAAGTGCTGGAAATACAAAGAAAGTCAATTGACAAGGAGCTCACAATCTGATGAAGGAGAGAACATAACAAACAATTATGTACAAAATATAGGCAAGGTAAAATTGTAATAATCAACAGAAAGAAGGCATTAGAATTGAGAGGAATTAGGGAAGGCTTCTTGTAAAAGGTATGCTTTTTATTGAGAATTGAAGGAAGCCAAGAGGTGGAAATGAACATTCTTTTCCTACTATGTCCCTAGGCTGAGGGAACTTATGGTCTGTCATTCTGTAGTCCACTAAGATTCTTAGATCTTTTTCATAGAAACTGCTTGTCTAGCCACATCTCCTCTAACTCATCTTCCATTACTATGACTTGGAACATTGAAGACTAACTTACTAAAAACTTATTTTTTCTTTAAAATTAATCAAGCAAAGAAACAAACATAAGGGTCATCATATGCATTCATACAGACAGACAGATGGATAGATGGATGGATAGATAGATAGATAGATAGATAGATGGATGGATGGATGGATGGATGGATGGATGGATGGATGGATAGATAGCTAATTTCTTCCAGTGGGCACTTCTTAAGGCTTGGTGAGAACAGCAGCAGAATAGTCCTGTTTACTAAAAGAAGACAGAAGGGTGTTTAACTACCATTAACGCCTCTTCCCCTGCTTATACCAACCCCTCAGAGATTCTGCCAGGGAGGAAATGATGGTCCCAGCTGCCTCAAATGGTACCATATGTGAACAATATACCTGAATAATTGATGTCCCTCCCCCCCCCCAAGCCTCTTCCTCTCTCTCCAGTCAATCCTGTGATAAATATCTGCTGAAGAGTGAATTGGGGAGGGAATGAACAAGTAAATACAGTAGCTTTGGGCCAGGAAAAAAAATCAGGTTCAGATTATTAGGGACAGTTCATAAAATGGCAATTGAAGTGTGAAATGATGACTTTGCCAAGGATCAGTGAGTGACCCATAGAGAATGCCCTGACTAAGCAGCTACAGCAGGCGTGGGGATATGCCAGACTGCCTAGAGCCAGGCTTGGGGAGGGAGCCAGGTTCTCAGGGGCTGGCTCAGCATCCATGGCAAAGCCAGTCCCCCTGGGCTCTTCCAACTTTGGTAATGCTGGCTGCTGCTCCAGAGAGACCACTGCACCTGTGGACTGGGAAGGAAACACACATGCCATAACTTCCTCTAGTCCAGCCCAGGACCTCTGCCAACTTCAAGCCAGGACTCTGCTGAGCCAGATGCTGAGTTGCTCAGTCCATTTCCTGAGTCCAATTTCCCAGCTCAGTCTGTAAGTCAATCGGCAATCATTAATTGAGTCCTTTAGTGGTCAGTGCATAGAGTACTACTGGAGTCAGGTAGAGTTAAATTCAAATCCAGTGTCAGACACTGACTAGCTGTGTGACCCCGGACAAGTCACTTCATCCTATCTGCCCTCAGTTTCCTCATCTGTAAAATAAGCTGGGTAAGGAAATGGCAAACCACTCCAGTATCCTTGCTAAGGAAAAATCCTGGATAGGGAGTCGGACATAACTTACTAAAAACTTATTTTTTTAAATTAATCAAGCAAAGAAATTCTCATGATAGATAGAAGGACAGAGGGATAAACAAAAAATATTCCACTGAGGAAGCTAATGGCATAGTAAATGAAGTGCTAGGCCTAAAGTCAGGAAGACCCAAGTTCAAACCTGGCCTCAGACATCATTAGCTGTGTGACCTGTGTTTGCCTCAGTTTCTCCAACTGTAAAAAGGGAGTAATACCTGGGTTGTTTGTAAGACTCAAATGAGATGATGTTTCTAAAAGTACTTTAGCATAGTAGGTGCAATATAAAACTTCCATTGACTACCAAATGGAGACCAGAAGATCTGAGCATCTGAAAAAGCTATTTGGCCTCAGATTTTGTTCTTTGTAAGATATATTATTAATTGTTAATATTAGAGTAATATATAATATATAATTAAATAATTAATTTATGAGATATTATTAATGTGGCATTCAAGATCAATAAGAGTATGGTTCTAATTTGTAACTAATAATTTATAACTAGGCCATAAAACTGTGCAAATCCTTTGATCCCGCAGTATCATGCCTGGATCTGTATCCCAAAAAGATACAAAAAGACACTTTTATGATATAAAAGAGGGAAAAGGACTTATATATGCAAAAATGTTTATAACAACCCTTTTTGTAGTGGCAAGGAATTGGAAACTGAGTGGATGCCCATCATTTGGAGAATGGCTAAATAAATTATGGTATATGAATGTTATGGAATATTATTGTTCTGTAAGAAATGACCAGCAGGATGATTTTAGAGAGACTTGGAGGGACCTCTATGAATTGATGTTGAGTGAAGTGAGCAGAATCAAGAGAACATTGTACCGAGGAACAAGATTATGTGATGATTAACTGTGATGAACTTGGCTCTTCTCTGCAATGTGGTGATCCAAGACAATTGCAACAGACTTGGGATGAAAAATGCTAACTGCATCCAGAGGGAGAAATATGGAGACTAAATGTAAATCAAAGCATACCTTTTTGTTTTGCTTTATTTTTTTCTTTCTTGTAGTTTTTTTTCTCTTTTGGTTTTGTTTTCTTGTACAATATACACATATGTTTAGGGTAAATGTAATCTTTATTAGATTGCTTACTGTCTTGAGGAGGGGGGAAGGAAGGGAAGGAGGTAGAAAAAATTTGGAACACAAAATCTTATTTTAAAATGTTATAATTAACATGTAGTGGATTTCCTGCCATCTAGGGGAGGGGTGGGGAGTAGGGGGGAAAATTTTGTAACAGAAAGCTTTGTAAGGGTTAATGTTGAAGAATTACCCATACATATGTTTTGCAAATAAAAAGTTTTAATAAAAATAAATGTTAGAAATTATCTTTACTTATTCTTGGAAAAACAAAATACTATGGAGAAAAAAAATAGTATGATTCTCACCTCTTTCATCTTAATTCAACAACACTGAAATGCCCACTGCTATGTTGTATGATACCTGGGCATGTGCTGGGGATACATCCACAAAGACAAAATAAGTACGTCCTCAAGAAGCTGACTTTCTACAATGATACAGCATAAATACACACACATATATATTATATATATATACATGAAAATACATAAACACACATACATACATATATGAAGTAACCCAAGGAAGGAAAGAATACAAACCATCAGAGGGATTCTCATGGGAGATGGACTTGGACCTCTTCCTTGAAGGAAGAGGAAGACTGAGAGGCAGAGCTGAGAAGTGCCCATACAAATACATGGAGGCTGGGGATGAAAGGTCTACATTAGCAATTGGCCAGAAAGTGGAGTGTACAAAATGGAGCAATTTGGTTGGTAAGGTAGCCCAGAACCAGGTCACAGACAGCCTTAACAGTAAGCCTGAAATTAAAACTGAATACTGTGTAATGATAATGACCAAACTCAGCTCCAGAGGTGGGGAACTATGGATGTGGAACATTGCAATTAGACCTGGTTGATTCATTGATTAGTTTTGCTCAGCTGCTTTTATTTCACCCCATCCCCTTCTCTTTATCTGGTTTTATTTTAGCCTTGATATTTGAGGGGATAGGAGGGCAGGGAGAAAGATACTTAACTTCTACGCACCTTAATTTCCTCTACTGCAAAACTGGGGTGAAAGCACCTGTGATACCCAACCCATAGATGTTTGAGACTGAAATAAAATGAGGGAAAGAACTTTCAATACTTCAAAATCAAGGCTATTGATATCATTAATAGTTATTTCTTGATTTGGAGACAAAGCAGCCTCAAGGCTTCATCTATAAAATGGGAATATTGTAGAGCTGGGTTTTTTAGCCTAAGAATATGTGAATTTTTTAATATTTTGATAATTATATTTTAACATAATTGGTTCCTTTGAAATCCTCTGGATTTTATTTGTGAGGCAATCAAGGCTAAGTGACTTTCCTAGCCAACAGAGATTCAGAGTTGGCTATAATGAGAGTGCCAACCTGGAAGTGGTAGGTATACTCCACAAGGACAATATCTTTGCAGAAAAGCTTTTTTTAGTTTCTAATTTTTTATTATTTTCTATTTTTTTTAAATTTTCTAATATTTCTAAGGCTATATGAACTTATTAATGTGCAGCTCTATTTTAGTCTCTGTAATTTCTATCCATCCTTTTCTCCATATCCACCTTAAGAGTCATACATTCAATGCCCTGGAGGTTGGTGAATGTCTGAATATTTTATAATTTCCCAAGGATTACTCAAGCTGTTATTCCTGCCTCTCTCTCCATGACAGTCCCCACACCTTCTCCAGCGAACAAAATCTGGATGGATTGATTGACTCAGTTGGAAGGACTGCTGAATGGCCACCTAGTTCAACCCGTCCTGTACCCAGGAATCACCTCTACAACCCATCCAACAAGAGACCATCAAGCCAGGGCTAAAAAAAAAAAAAAAAGCCTCCAAGGGCAGGGAGCCTGTTACCTCCCAAGGAATCCATGTCACTGCAGAATAGTTGTAACGATTAAAGTGTCCTTTGTTCATCAAGCCTAAATTCCTCTTAATCATAAGCCTTTTTGTAACTTGTACCACAAAGGTTCTTAACTTAGGGTTCTGAACTCCCCCCACCAATATGTGGATAATTATTCCTGCTAGGTAATCTCATATTGCATGTAGCTAGGCTTCTTAAACTTTTTCTACTCACAACCTCTTTTTGCCCAAGAAATTTTTACGCAACCTTGTGTAAATAAGTATATAAAATAAGTATACAAATCAAACAAATTTTGATGATTAATCATAAAGAAATTTGCTTAAAAACATTTCTTTGATATACATATAATTTTATTATTTATTAAAGATGAAAACAAACTTGCATACTAATGAGATGGATGTGCTTAAATGTATTTAAATCTTGGCAAAATATGTGATGCCTTTTACTATTGCCAGATTTTTTGCAATTCCCATATTCAGTTATGTGACCACCATATGGGGTCACAAGCCACAGCTTAAGAAGTTTGGCATAGAGCACCAGGCTTGGAGTCAGAAGTTCAAATCTAGCCTTAGCTACTTTCTAGCTGGGTGACCCCAAACAAGTCACTTCACTGTCTGCCTCAGTTTCCTCATCTGTAAAATGAGCTGGAGAAGGAAGTGGCAACCACTGCAGTATCTTTACAAATGGAATCAGAAAAAGTCACAAGACTGAATAACATTATTGTCTAGCTACTAGCACCTCCCTCCAAAAATTATCTTGCATTTTGCTTGGTAACTTGTAATATTTTTTGGCAAATTTTCTAGAGAAATGGGCAAAAAGGCTGAACCCCAGAGAGCTACAAAGACTAACCCTTATAAGCCGTCTTATTAAAAGTCCTCATTGTATATGTGGAGGAAACTCCAATGAAGAAATGACAAGAGTTGTTTTGAGAGCCCAAGAACGAAAAGCCTGGACCTCCTGCTGCCCTGTCTAGGGTTTTTTCCAATTCTTAGAAAACTCCAGACCTGAGGGGAAACATTTGGCCCTAATATTCTTAGTCCTTTCATCATCACTGTCGTGGAGCAACTAAAAATAGCACTGATGTGGAGGAAGTTGAGAATGTGCTCTTCAGAGGAATTGCTTCTGCCCTTTGGCTGATCAAGGAGGAAAAAGAATGGGACGCTGCAGCTGAGAAAACAAACAGGGAATCAGCTTCATCTCTCTGTACCTCAATTTCTTCAAAAACTAAATAAATAGAGACATGATACAACCAGATCCCCTGAAGTTCCTTCCAACTCGAAATTTAGGACCCTAAAACAAGCCACCTGATCTCCCTAGAACTCAGGTTCTGTACCTCAATTTCCCCTTTTGTAAAATAGGGAGATTGGACCAGATTGGTCTCAAAGTTCCGTTTCAGACTCTATGAGCTTAAAACTGAATCCCATCTTCTAAATGTTCACTCCATCTCTAAGGTGGTTCTATCAAGGGCTCTATAAGTAAAGAAAAGCTGATAGTCCAGTCTTTATCATTGCTCACAACAGATGAGATGTCTTGATAGCTCAGGACATCACCCTACTGCTCAACTCCAACCCCAGCTGATTGTTGATTACCCAGAGTCACTGGAAAGCCTTGCCCTAGCCACCCACTCCCCAACACCAGCTCCCACTTTCCTGGCAGCTGGACCCCAAGTGCTGTTTGAGGCTTACGAGAAAAGTTACATCCCCAAAGCCTTTGCACGTTGGAACAAAATCCCAACATAAAATGTCTAGACGGGTAACACCATTATGACCAAAACAGAAACGGGTTTAAAGGCCCCCATCTTGTAGCATCATCTGCTCAGCAAGCCCTGTCGGTGCCAAGAAAAGGGAGCTGGTGCTTGTTCAGGTTCTCGTCTGAAACCTTCTGTCAGTGGAAACCAGCAGCATCTGGGGCTGTTTAAGCTGCTCCTGTTCCTCAGCTGAGGTCATGTCCCATCTACCCTGGCCATGGGTCGTCTTGGAGAGTGAAGGATGAACAGCCATGGCTGAGTCTGTTATTTGGGGTGGGAGAAACTTCCTCAGTCTTTTTCCAAGGTAGAATTAAAGGGGAAAAAGAACACTCCCTCCCCCCCCAAAAAAAAAAAATCCAACAGGGGCAAATTTCTTTGGTCAGCCAAAGCATTAGTAGACACTGTCAGAAACACCCACTTCCTTGCACCCATCTGAGCTCAGTAGAACAGCTGGCCCAGCCCCTTCAAATAAAGCTGCCACCTTCCACCCTGTTATGTGTTCATGAAGCCAAGAATGTTGCAAAGGGATGCCCATAGGTACCTAGATACAGTAGAAAAAGCACTGGTCCTAGAGTTGGGAGGATCCAGATTCAAAGCCAGCCTCAGAAATTTACTAGTTCTGTGACCCTGGGCAAGTCACTTAATTCTAGGGAATTAAGAAAAAAAAATTAGAGAAGTAGCCAGGGCCATAAGTCATAGAAAAGAGACACACCTCAAAGTTTCCCCAGCCAGTGGCAAAACCAAATTCTCACTACATCTATTATCATTGAGTGGTTGTTCATTTAACTTCCCTTTATGCCTAGATTCCACTCTCAGATTGGCTAAGATGACAGGAAAAGATAATGATGAATGTTGGAAGGGATATGGGAAAACTGAGTCACTAATACATTGTTGGTGGAGTTGTGAATGAATCCAGTCATTCTAGAGAGAAATTAGGAATTATGCCCAAAGGACTATCATACCCTTTGATCCAGCAGTGTCTCTTCTGGGCCTGAATCTCAAAAAGATCTTAAAGGAGGGAAAGGGACTCACATGTGCAAGAATGTTTGTGGCAGCCCTTTTTGTAGTGGCAAGAAACTGGAAACTGAATGGATGCCCATCAATTGGAAAACGGCTGAATAAATTATGGTATATGAATGTTATGGAATATTATTGTTCTGTAAGAAATGACCAGCAGGATGATTTCAAAGAGACTTGCATGAACTGATATTAAGTGAAATGAGCATAACCAAGAGAACATTGTACACGGCAACAACAAGATTATGCGATGATCAATCCTGATGGATGTGACTCTTTTCAACAATGAGATGATTCAGGCCAATTCCAATAAACTTGTGATGGAGAGAATCATCTGCATCCAGAGAGAGGGCTGTGGGTACTGAATATGGATCACAGCATAGTCTTTTCACTTTTGTTGTTATATGTTTGCTTGCTTGCATTTTGTTTTTTCTCATTTTTTTATTTTTGATCTGGTTTTTCTTGTGCAGCATGATAATTGTGGAAATTTGTATAAAAGAATTGTACATATCAGCAAGATAACTGTATAACTATATACATTTATTGGATTTAACATATATTTTAGTATAGTTAACATGTAATGAACTACCTGCCATCTAGGGGAGGGGGTGGGAGGAAGGGGGGATAATTTGGAACAGAAGGCTTTGCAAGGGTGGATACTGAAAAATTACCCATGCATATGTTTTGTAAATCTTTAATAAATAAAAAAAAAAGAATTGCGCATGTTTAATGTATACTGGATGACTTGCTGTCTAGGAGAAGGAAGAGGGGGAAGGAGGGGATAATTTGGAACAAAAGGCTTTGCAAGGGTCAATATTGAAAAATTACCCATGCATATGTTTTGTAAATCTTTAATAAATAAATAAAAAAAGAATTGTACATGTTTAATATATACTGCATCACTTGCTATCTAGGGGAAGGGGTGAGGGGAAAATGTGGAACACAAGGTTCTGCAAGGGTGAATGTTAAAAATTAGCTATGCATATATTTTAAAAATAAAAAGCTTTAAAAATAAGAAAAAAATTTTAAAAGACAATGTGGTACTGTGGATGAAGGATGTTCTCAGAGCCAAAAGTTGGGTTCAAATCCCAACTCTACTACTGACAAACTGGGTTATCTCACATTAGTCGCTTCAACTCTGTTTCCCCCCATCCATAGGCAGAGAATTGCAATTCTGCGCTCTGGCCTGGCATGTTGACATTTTGGAAAACTCTTCTAAAAGGGCCGACGTCTCCGAGCTTGGTACCAGCTTACAAGGGATAGAATATGAAAAGTAAACACAGGATTTAACGTGGAATTTGAAATATACTCCACTAATGCCAAGACACATAAATCAGGAAAATGAGCCCATGACTTCCCATAACACATGCTGTGTTAATTACAGTAAACTACATCAAGAGTGGCTGGTCACTTAGAGTGGACACATCAGGCGCGTTTTTATCTGCAGACAGGAGGCTGGACCAAATGTTGAGCTTGTACAGCTGGAAAGAACCAACCCCCTCATTTTCAGAACAGTTAAGTGTTCTTAACTTCTGGGCACACAGGCTTCCAGGATTTGAACCCAGACTTTCTGAAGTTCTCTCAAGATTTACTTTATTTTTTAAAAAAAGATTTTAAGGGAAATTGATGACAGTGAAAAGCTGATTTATGATACCAAAGGTTGATATCTGCTAGTGTCCAAGGTCAGATCAGCATCCACAGCTATTCCTGCACCAAACCCTTTACTATAAACTGCTTTCTCTTGACCTCCTTGTAGGAACCTGACCTAGTACATCCATTAAACTTTTCTGTTTTTTTGCTGAGGCAATTGGGGTTAAATGACTTGGCCAAGGTCACCCAGCTAGGACATGTTAATTGTCTGAGGCCAAATTTGAACTCAGGTCTTCGTGACTTCAGGGCTGGTGTTCTATCCACTGTGCCACCTAGCTGCCCATATCCATTAAACTTCAAAGCAACTGGTAGGGTGTACCAAAGCAGACTTGCTTTTGGTTTTGGTATTGGTTTTTGGGGGGGTCTGATCCTATATTTTCGTAAGTATAATGAACACCCTGTAAAGAGACTCCCTTGACCAATGCAGATCATTGATGTCCTGAAGCCTAAAGGTCTTGGAAAAATGTCTGAAATATCAAGAGGTCAAATAACTTGAACAGGATCAGGAAGACCTGGACTCAAGCCTCAGATCTTTACTGACTGCATGATGCTGGACAAGTCATTTCACTGTGTCTGCTTCAGTTTCCTCATCTGTAAAATGAGTTGAACTAGAGGGGCTCCTGCTGGTCCCATCCAGCTCTGTCTGTGATTCTATGAAAGGGGACACTACACTTTAGCGATAATTCAAAACCTTGGCCAACCTGGACTTTCTGTCTCCTGCCTAGAACGCAGTACGGTATTCTCCAGCTTCCCTCTCTTTTCTTATCGACTTCCTACCCTTTCTATAGAACCCAATTTGCATGCTCTCTTCTACAGGGGAACACAGGATCTCCAAGGGCTCTCCAGGGAATCATAGGGAGGGGTTCCCCAGGGAATCAAACGATCTTCAGGGGACTTCCAAAGATTATAGGATCTCTAGAAGATCTCCAGGGAATCATGGGATATTTAGAGGATCTCCACAGGGCTTCCAAAGGATCTCCAGGAAACCAAAGGATCTTTAGGGGATTTCCAGACACTTAAAGGATCTCTAAAAGATCTCCAGGGAATCATAGAATCTCCAGAAGATCTCCTTGGAAACATAGTATATTTAGAGGATCTTCAGGGAGCCTCCAAAGGATCTTCAGGGGATCTCCAGACACTCATAGGATTTCTAGAGGATCTCCAGGGAATCAAAGGATTTCAAAGGGATCTCCAGAAACACAAAGGATTTCCAGAGAAGGGAATCATAAGATATTGACTCTGGAGCTGGAAGAGACTTCAGCCTCCCTCTAGTCCAACCTCCCTCATTTCACAGATGAGAAAATGAAGGCCCACACTTAGATTCAGTGACTCTTTCCAAGTCAGTTCCCTCCTGCCTCTTGTCTTTAATCACCTTTCTCACCTCTCTCCCCATTCCAGTCCGTCACCCTTCAGCCACCAAAGTGATCTTCCTAAAATACCGGAACAATCAAGAAATCTCAGCAGTTCCTATTGCCTCCAGGAGCAAATCCCACATGCTCTGCCTGGCATTCCAAGCCCTTCCTAAGCTAGATCCCTCTTACCTTTCCAGTGTTTTCATACCTTCCTCCCCAGCACTCACTCTTCAATCCAGGAAAACTGAGGCTGCTTTACAAAGAAGACTCTGTCTCTTGGCTCCAGGCACCATCTCTGACCATCCCCCAGCATATTCTCCCTCCTCTTCTCTGCCTACTGACCCCCAACTTTCTCTAAGTCCCACTAAAATCCCACCATCTCCAGGAAGCCTTTCCCAGCTCTTCTTACTCCCAGGGCCTTCCCTCTGCTCCTTGTTTCCTATCTGTCCTGCCTCCCGCTTCCTTGCATAGAGTTGGTTGTTCCCCCATAAGATTGTAAACTCTCCAGGGCAGGAATTGTCTTTTGCTTCTTTTTGTATTTCCAGCACTTAGCACAATAAATGGCACATAGTAGGCACATAATAAATGTTTATTGAGTTGAATTGAAAAAGATAACACAAAACAACAGAATTATCATTCCAAATTAGAAGGGTCTTTTGCCATCATTTAGCTCAATCTCATTGTAGGGAGGAAGAAACCAAGTTCTGGGAAGGTTAAATGAGCTCGGTAGCATAATGGATAGAGTACAGAGTCAGAAAATCCAGCCTCAGCCACTTCCCAACTGTGGGATCCTGGGCAAGTCATTTAAAGCTTAAAGTGCTGCATAAATGCCAGTTATTATCATTGCTCAAGACTTTAATTTGCTCCTATCTGATGCACTTATAATGTAATACTGTTTATTTTAGTTACCTGTTGTTGTTATCTTACCCCTTCTAATAGACTCTAATCTGAAGGATAGGAAATGAGTGATAACTGAACTTTGTACCTCTCTCAGCACAGCACATTGCAAACCACAGGGATTTAACAAATACTTGTTGTTTTAGCCCCATCTCTCCTTACAAAATTAAGGGCTCAACCCACCCCAATCTAACTGCAAGGGTTCCAAACTCGGGGCATAAGGAGAGAACATCTGAGGAAGGCTTCCAGAAGGTGGGGTTTTAGTGGGATTTAGAGGAATCTGGGGGTCAATTGGCAGAGAGGAAGAGGGAGAGTGTGCCAGGAATGGGAGAGGCCAGAAATGGTGAGCTTCTTTGTAAAGGCAGCCTCAGTTTCCCAGGAATGGAGAGTAAGTACTGGACAGGAAGATTTGAGAAAGCTGGAAAGTTAAGAGGAGCCCAGCTTAGGAAGGAGGGAAGTCCCAGCATTCTTCGAGAGCACTAAGCCTGACCCCATGTAGAATTCCAACAAGAGAATCAACCAGTGCTTCCCACCCCATCCCAGGTTTGTCTGTGGAGGAGGAGGAAGAGGAATAGGGGCTAAGAGATACATTTTCCTTCCTCAAGCCTATGTGCAGCAGTATCTCACATTAAAAGATGGCATTATTTTGTTTTCCTTCTTAGGTTGTTTTTTTCTTCTTCTCTTTCTAGATCTGATGTTTCTTGTACAGTAAGATAACTGTATAGATATGTATACATGTATTGTATTTGTCAAATAATTTATCCTATTTAGCATGTATTAGATTACCTGTCATCTAGGGGTGGGGGGTGGGGGAAGGAGGGGAAAAGCTTGGGAAAAAAAAATTTTTGCAAAGGTCAATGTTGAAAGGTCACTCATATGTTTTGTAAATAAAAAGCTTTATATAAAAAAATAAAAATAAAATAAAAATAAAAAAATAAAAAATTAATTAATTAATTAATTAATTAAAAGATGGCATTAGACCTTTTTTAAAATGGTGACTCAGCCCTAGGGGAGACACCTACCTCCGCTCATACCCGACACACCACATTTGCCGGCCACAGCCCTGCTTCCACACTTTGACCATCCGGGTGAAGGCCTGGACACAAGGCTGCCGATGACCCACGATGGTCAGTTCCCTCACAGCACACACGTTGGGCCTGGTAGAGAGAGAGAAAGGTTTATTTAGCTTGCTTGATCAAACTAGTCACAGAACAGTAGAAATGGGAAAAGTTAGAATGAGAAGAGAACTGAGGGACCATCTAGACCAACCCTCTTCAATCACCAAGGAAGAAAAGTAAGACTCAGTCAGAAGAGGATTTACCCAAGATGCCCTGGGTAATGAGAAACATCAATATCCTTAATTCTTCATTCTGAGGTCTTTTAGTGCCATGAAGCACTATGAATGAAAGTGTTTTGAAAATAGAAATAGAAATCCCAGCTAGACTTGCATGAACTATTGCACAGAGAAAAGAACAATATATACGATGACCACAACACTGTAAAGGAAAACAATTTTTGTAGAGATTTAGGAATTCGAATTAATGCAATGACCAATCAAGACTCTAGAAGTTTGATAGTGAGTCCCCTACTTCTTGACAAAGGTGGAGAATGACAGGTACAGAATGAGACATACACTTTCAGATCTTGCCATATGTGAATTTGTTTTTCTCAACTATTATCAATGTGATAAAATGGAAAGAAAATCCATACAGTCAGAAAACTTGTATTCAATTCTCAGCTCTTCTACTTGCTAATTGTACAAGAAAAAATATAAATCAACAATTCAACAAACCCCAAAGATGCATCAAAAGAAGAAATTAGTAAAATTAAAGAAGAAATAGATAAATTAGAAAACAAAGACTTCAGAGCTGATAAGCTATGTTTGCAACCTTCAGCAAGTCATCATCTCTTTGAGATTTGATTTCTTCATTTAAAAAAAATTAGAGTTTACAGTTAGACTACGGTTATCCCTTCCACACTGTGGAAGTATGGTGTCTCCCCCTCCCCAATCTGGAAAATCTGCATAAAAATTTTTGATCTCCCCTTCGTACCAGAGAAGTCTGACTTATAGAATTAAAAGATAAAATAAGTTTTAGTATGCATTTCTGATTTTCTAAACTTTTTCTGTGACATATACAGACTTCTGCAAAACTCTCAAAAATTCCCATTTAATTTCTTATGCTATATCATTATACATAGCTTATGATATATCAAAACCATAATGAGGAAAGGGATAACTGTATCTCTAAAGTTTTTTCCAGCTTGAACTCTATGATTTCATAAAGGAAAAATGGGAAACGATTTGGCAGAACCTAGCTGCAACACCTCCTCTCATAGAATCACAGAACTGAAAGAGGTCTCCTGAGCCTTCTAGTCTAACCCTTACCTAAAATGTATTCCAATAATAATAATCATGATGGTGATAAATAGCTAGTGTTTATAGAACACATTAAAGTCTGCAAAATGCTTTATATGCTATCTCATTTGACCTTCTGTGAAGAAGGTACTATTATTATCTCATTTTACCAATGAGGAAACACATTCATTTCATAGTATTTAGTGTGCAGCTTCTAGAATCCTTTCTCTTGATGGATGTAAGTTAAATGTGTTGCTTATAATTGAATAACTATAAAAACCTTCCTTCTTCTGGGGAAAGCAAATAAATAGATTTCACTCACTAGAAAATGCAGGTGGTACTCAAGAATTAGACACAGCTATGTTCACAATGAAGACCTTTCCTTACAAAGATTTTTGCTTATTGGAAATTTATTCACTCTTTTCCCAACAGACGATGAGTCAGTATTCTAAATTTCCATAAATTAACTCATTTATTGTTGGACTATGGGCTATATATATTTGATAAGGAGATTTTGCTGATCTTTCAATTCCTTCAGTCTTCTGATGGCAGATTTGACTTCGACTGTGGAGGTGGTATTATAAGTCCTTGTACCACCCCGCTACTGTTTTCATATACAATGCCAGATACCCACAGTCCATCTCTTCACTTAGATCTTCCCACAGGAGTGGGTATACTTGGCATGCACTCTAACGTGTTCCATTCTTACCAATGATTCCGACCTTCTTGGTACATTTAGCCATATTGCCAGTCACAAGGCCAGACCTTGAAGAGGAAAGTGAATTAATATTCTTAATGTAGAAATCCCCAGAGGAAAGACATAATCACTTTTCATCAGAGGCCTTTGATCCTGGATAGAAATAATAACCCAAAGGCCATCCTCCTAAAACTAGCTGAGCAATTCAGAGGCAGAAATTTCTAAGAAGGCTCATGTCCATATTAATTGACTAACTATTCTTTTTGATTTTTGCTTTCATCCCTGAAACCAGCTGAGATCTCCCTCTTCTGTCCCATAACTTATTGGATAGTATCTGTTTGGGCCCAATTTCCCAAATGGGATTATAGACAAGATGCCCCACATTCTTCTAGCTGGTTACCCTTGAGTAAAGGAGAAGACATTTTAATCCCATTCTCTCATATTCCTCAACTAATTATTATACTGAAAGACCCCAAAACAGATCTGGAAGCAGAGGTAATAATAAAAACCTTGCTCTTCACCAATCAGCATCATAGATAAAATGGAAGAGTATGGCAGAAATGGAGGGAGCATCTTTATAGTAGGTCAGAGTTGGGACTTTTCCTATACAAAAGAGAAAGAAAGAAGCCATCTTGGAAGCTCTCACCACCCCCAATCTGGATGCATTTCTAAAGGATCATAGCACCCTCACCCCTATCTTAGCCAGCTAACAAGCCTCTTTGGGACATGAAAATCTTATATATGGACTTTCTCCTTTTCCCCTTCTCTGGTGTTTATCAATCTACAACACTTGCTATACACCAGGCACTGTGTTAAGCCTCAAAGACAAAAGCAAATTGTTCCCTGTCTTCAAGAAATTTATATTTTAACTAGGGAGAAAACATAAAAGAGATAAAATGCATGTCAGGTAGTCTTGGGAGGGCTTGGCCAGAAAGAGGCCCCAGGGACAATGTATTTAAAATAACCCAATACTTCTTTGAAAGTGTCATGTGATAGGAATGTTTATTTAAATGAAAAAGTCTGCTCTTTTCCATGATAGTCAGATAAGAATTAAGAGAAGAATGTGTATAGCCTTCCTCTTTTGTTCTACTCTTTCCTGAACCAAGAAAAAGTTACTCAAAACAACAACCAATAAGATGGCCAAGTTTGGCAAGGTCTGTGACATTCTGCTCCCACAGTCCTCTGCCTCCACCTTCTCTAGCCTACCCTAACATACTAGCAGGATAACCAATCCTCTTCAACCATTATATCCATATGTCTTTTCAGTTTTTGAACACTCAGCCTGAGTAAATTGGTCACCTCATCCAGCCAAGTGGTTTGGAAAATGGAAATGAGTCAGCAGCCTGGACATAGAAAAACTCCACAAAACCATCAGTTACTCACAGGGGATGAGAATGGCAGAGCTTATACCACTGCACTGTAGCTAATTAACTGGGAGATTAAAATACTTTGGCTTTTAAATTGATAATAAATAATAAAATGTATAATCTCTTTCCAAGCATCCAGAGGACTCCAAGCTGAGTGTTATGCACATAAAGCTTGCTCTCCATTGCTATGGGCTGCTTTATTACAATCCCTTCTCACAAACTCACTGACTCTTTTCCAAGCCACTGATCCCAAACCAAGGTAGAATAATGCCTTCTCAATAAGAAAACTCACGTAGGGTACTCTGGAGGCAGAATGTTGCCCACATCCTCAGACTTAATCCCCATATTGGTTATTTTTTTAACTCTTTTTCAATTGTGTTCCATGGGTGGGGAGATAAAGAATGGGAAGCTGCACACATACAGTAATAACTATAATATTCAAAAGTCCTTAAAAACTTTTAAAAAGGTTTTAGTAAAGGAATTGCTCAGGGTAATAGAGAAACAGGAGTTGGTGCTACAAAGAGCCCTGAAGGCAAAGCCAAAAGGCCTGGATTCAAATCCCACCTCTTTCACATAGCTATTATGTGACTTTGAACAAGACATTTTCCCTCTCTGAGCTAAAAGCAGAGGACTATGGGAGCAGAAAGTCACAAACTTTGCCAGACTTAGTCATCTTATTGGTTGTTGTTTTGAGTAACTTTTTCTTTGTTCAAGAAAGAGTAGAACAAAAGATGAAGGGAAGGTAGGATAAAAGATATTCTCTAAAATCTCTTCCAATTCTAAATCCTAGGAAGTCAACTAGTTAAGTTTAAAAAAGGAAATTATTAACCAAATTCTGGTTGATTTCAGAATCCCTCTCCTCCGTTTTACTTCTGTCTACCAATCAGCAAGACAGCTCAGGGATCTTTTCAAAGAGTTGAAAATCCAACCCAAGTCTATGGAAGACCAGAAGAGGAACTCTCAACATGACCTCTCAGGACCCTGCTGTGGATTTCATTGACTTTAACTAACCCACTGTTATCTTATGACAGCCACAACTGCAATTCTAGGGCTTAGTCATAGGAGACAGATGCATACGAACTTATCCTTTCCCAAGTTGGCTGAGCCAAAGTTGACAAAGATTACACTGTTTACCACTTAAAATCAGAGTCTGTCTTTTGACTTTTTTGGATCCAGCACAGTATCCTGCACTTAAGAGTAGGCATTTGATAAATACTCAGTGACAAAGCTAGGGTCACAAAATCATTATTGTAGAGGGAGAAGAATGAGAGATCATTTACTCTAATGCCTTCCTTAGCAAGGGGCAAAAGGGAGCTCTGAAGCAAGGTCTTCCCAACTTCTGGAAGAACACTCTAGTTCTCTATAGTAGAGCATTTTGGAGAGCAGAATTGCATACAGCACTTAGGGAAAACTCAAGGGCATCAGGAATTAAAGAGCTGGTGATAAATGATCATTCACTAAGCAATACCTCAGGGAAGAGCTGTCTCCTTCCCTGCCTGGAGAAATTGCGTCCTCATCTCACACCTTAATGCTCAACTACTTCTGTAATTTCCATTGACATGGAGAACCTTCTAGCCCTACCATCTGTCCCAGAACTGAATTTTCTTTTGAGTAGCAGCTAAGTGATAGACTGGACAGATTGAACAGATCTGCATTCAAATCCAGAATCAGATAGGTATTAGCTGTGGGACCCTGGGAAAATGACTTTAATTTTTGCTTTCCTCAGGTCCTTCAGTTGTAAAATAGGAATAATAATATCACCACCTCCCAAGGTTGTTGTGAGGATCAAATGAAAGAATATTTGAAAAAAAAGTTTAGCATCTAGCATATAATAGGTGCTCAATTTCTCCCTTCCTAATGTGTTTTCTCTCCCAAATAGAGTGTGAGCTCTTTGACAGTATGGACTGCCAGAGCAGAGTCAAGATGGTAGATCAGAGAAAGCGCTCATCTGAGCTCTCCCTACATTCCTTTCTAAACAACTTTACAAAGATGCCTCAAATTGAATTCTAAAGCAGAAGAATACCCAAAAAGTCAGAGTGAAACAGTCTTCCAGCTCAAGACAGAAGAGATTTATGGCATGAGGGCTGTGACTATGTTGATTTTACCCCAGTAATGAGAGGAGGTAGTAGAAACAGAAGCAGCAGCAGCAGCTTCAGGAGCTATCAGAACAGAGATGGTAAAGGGAACTGATAACTGGTCAGAAAGAGATTACAGGGGATCCCTTTGCTAGCACTGGACACAAGACTAGACTAGATGCTATTAGAAATTACCCACTTCTAGGTCACAGTTTAAAGGCTGAGAGGAATACATCTGATCACAAATGTTCAGGGACCACAAGAAGCAGAACTGATTACAATCCCAAGGAATCGGGGTCCTTTTTGGATAAGAAGCAGACAAAAACCAGGAGAGCCATAACCACACCTCTCCTCAGATCACCCCACCTTGAAAGCCCCAAAATATTCCAAACCTCCAGAATTAACATGAAAATGACAATGCAAAAAAAAAGTCTGACGCTTGGGACAGAGTTCTTCACCCTATCTTCACCAGTAAAAGAGCCCAACTTCACTATAAAGTTCAAAGTCAAGAAATAGGTTGGGAAAATGATCAAAAAAAAGAGCCTGATCACAAAAAACTATGACAGTGACAGAAAAACAAAACACTCATAAGAAGACAATGATGTCTAAACAGCTACAAGCAAAAGCTCCCATCAAAAAATGATTTGAATATAAACAATAAGAATATCTGGAAGATCTTAAAAATTATTTTCAAAATCAAGTAATAGTGCTAGAGGAAAAATTAGATAAAGACATGAGAATGAGGGAAGAAAATGATGAAAGGACAATTAACAGCTTAATTTTTTTTAAAAAAAGCACAAAAATACTGAAGAAAATAACACTTTAAAAATAGAATTGGCCAAATGGAAAAAGAGGTACAAAAGCTGACTGCAGAAAATAATCCCTTAAAAATTAGAACTGGGCAAATAGAAGCTAATGACTCCATGAGACATCAAGAAACAACAAAACAAAATTTTAAAAATGGAAAAAATAGAAGAAAAGGTATAATAGTTCATCAGAAAAACAACTGACCTGGAAAATAGATTGAGAAGAGAAAATCTTAAAATTTTGGACTACCTGAAAACCATGATCAAAGAAAGAGCCAAGACTTCATGTTTCAAGAAATTTTTAAAGAAAACAATTCCAAAATTTTAGAGTCAGAAGGCAAAATAGAAATTGAAAGAAATCCAAAATAAGAATAGGCCCTATCTCAGTTTTTCTTTTTCCACCTGTAGAATTGAACACAGATCCTGGCACATAATGCTTAAAATGCTTTTTCATGTATTCAGTGTCACAAACATCAAGAGAAGGAACAACATCCAGGAGCAGAGTGGTTTTTAAACTTGAAGAAATGTCAGAAGGAACAGCCATTAGATTGAGCAGTTAAAAGATCATTGGTTTCCTTGGGAGGAAAAACAATCAATAAAAATTTACTAAGTAGGGGCAGCTAGGTGGTGCAGAGGATAGAGGACCAGCCCTAAAGTCAGGAGTACCTGAGTTCAAATCTGGTCTCAGACACTTAACACTTCCTAGCTGTGTGACCCTGGGCAAGTCACTTAACCCCAATTGCCTCAGCAAAAAGCAAAAAAAAATTTTACTAAGTACCTACTATGTGGCAGGCATTCTGCTAAGTAATAGGAATACAAAGAAAGGCAAAAGACAATTTCTATTCTCAAAAAGCTCACAATCTATGGAGGGAAGCAATATCCAAACTACTCAAATTGGAAATCATCAACAGAGGGAAGGCACTAGAATTTAGGGAGATCAGGAATAGCTTTTTATAGAATGTTAAAGTAAGACAAGGAAGGCAAGAGTCCGAGTTAAAGAGGAGATCATTTCAGACTGGGAAGTGAAAATGCCCAGATTCATAAGTTGGAGTTTCTCCTTCCAGGAACAGCAAAGATGCCAGTGTAGCTGGAAGTGGGGGAGAGGTGGAGAGTAAGAAGGAGGAAGAATAAAAAACAGAAAAGGTCTGGCGCAGGAGTGGGGGAGGATATTTAAGGGGAAGTAGTTCAGTAGATTAATAGGATCAAAAGCCAGATTGCAAAAGGTTGGAGACAAGTAGGAATGAAGAAATAGAAGCAATGAATACAGATAATTCTCTCTAGGACTGGAATTCTAATTCTTTGGGGTGTTTAGGAACCCTCTGATAATCTGGTAAAGTCCTTACCAGAACAATGGCTTTAAACACACATATATAATAAAATACATAGGATTTTTTTAAGCAATCAGATTGAAATATAGTTATTTAAAAGATTTAAGTTCACGGATCCAACATTAAAGACCCCAAAATGAAAAAAAAGGTAACATTTTGAGGATAAAGTGAAGGTGTTTTGTTTTTTTATAAGGATGGTGGAGACTGAAGCATGTTTGCAGAAAATGGGGAAGCAATCTTAGGGAAAGATGAAAGATAAGACAGGTAGAAAGAGCAATGGGCTAAAATCCCAAAGGAGGCAGGACGGGGATGGGATCAAGAGCACAAAAAGAGGACCTGACCTTGGAGGTCACTTCATCCTCAAAAACTGCAATTAGACACTAGGAGAGAGATTAGGGTCATGCAGCACTGGGAGGGCACAATGGTATAGGATTTTACACAAGAGATAAGAGTCAAAGATCAGGCTTATCAGATCCTTTTTTTTTTTTAACTCAAAGATCTAGACTTGTGATTCCAAATTATTTTCATCTATATACATATGTATACATATATTTATATACACACACATATATATATACTTAATTTGAGAATTATTCTGAACTTGACAAACAGTAGCAAATATTAGCATTTCCATAATCTAGATTAGATTCTCCAATAATCCAATCAGAAAAAGTTTTCTATCCCCCTTTCCTCTAATAACATACACTTGATTTTATATAATGCTTCATCAATTACAAAGCCCTTGTCTGTAAACAAGATAGTGAAGGCATCACCATTTAATACCTGGAAAAAAATCCAGCCTCAGAAAAGCAAAATAAATAGCCTGAATTTGCATGATTCCTAAATGTCACAGCCAGAATTCAAACTCAAGTCTTCTGAGCTGAAAAGCAAGGCTCTTTCCATTAAGAGATCATTCCTCTGAATTTCTGCTGAATTCCAATGCAATCCAATTGACAAGTTTGGTGGAAAGATGCAGCAATTTTATTTTTCTTTAAAAAGCTTTTTAAGGTTTGCAAAATGCTGTACAAACAACCCATTATACTTTCCCAACAAACCTGGAAGGTTAAGTGCTATTATCATCCTCATCTTACAGATGAAGAAACTGAAGCAGGCATAGGTTTAAGTGACTTGCCCAAGGTCACACAGCTAGTAAATATCCTAAACTTTAATCCCAAATTTATAGTTCTGTCCACTGAGTCACCTAGCTGCTATTATTCCTTGAAAGAAATCTTTTCCTAATGCTATTCACATCCAGAGAGAAAACCAATGTGGATCGAAACCCAGTATTTTCACCTTTTTTTTGCCATTGTTTGCTTGTTTTTTTCTTTCTTTTTTGTGGATTTTCCTTTCTGATCTGATTTTTCTTGTGGAACATATGGAAATATGTTTAAAAGAATTGCACATATTTAATCCACATCAGATTTCTTGCTGTCTTGGAGAGGGAAAAGGGAAGGGAGAAAAGAAGAAAAATTTGGAACACAAGTCTTACAAAAATAGATGTTGAAAACTAACTTTACATATATTTGGAAAAAGAAAATACCATTTTACAAAATAAAATAAAAATAAGGCAAAATTGGTGGAGGGATGGGGAACCCTTTCCTGAGTTTTTAAATATTGGCTTAGAAAATTTAGAGTCTGGTACTCGTCTTCTAGAAAAGTTGTCAGAAGGAAGGAGGATTACACTTGATCTCAATTGCAAAGGATCATTTAGGAACAAAATAGGAAAGCTTCCAAGAACCTAATTTAGGCTTGATGTCAGGAAAAACTTCCTAATGAACCCAGCTATCTAAGTGGACAGGGTCTCCTCAGTAGGTCGCCTCAATAGGTGGTAAGTCTTCCTGCTCCTAGGAGGTCTTCAAGCAGAGACTGGATGATCACTTATATTTAATTTTTTTCTCTTTCTAGATCTGATTTTTCTTGTGCAGCAAGATAACTGTATAGATATCTATACACATATTGAATTTATCATATATTTTAACATATTTAACATGTATTAGACTACTTGCCATCTAGGGGGGAGGAGGGAAAAATTTGAAACAAAATTTTGCAAAGGTCAATGTAGGAAAAATACTCATACATTCTTTAATAAAAAAATTAAATATGGATGACCACTTATAGAGAGGAGAGGGAAATCTTTTTCAAACATGAATTGAATTAACCATCCTCCAGAAGCATCCGACTCAAGCGCTAGACATGTTGGGTCCTTCCTTTGTCTTTGATGGTATACATTTAAAAACATGATTCTGGAGGCAGCTAGAGGGCACAATGGATAAAGCACCAGCTCTGAAGTCAGGAGGATCTGAGTTCAAATTCAGCCTCAGACACATAACACTTCCTAGCTGTGTGACTCTGTGTAAGTCCCTTAACCCAATCACCTGCCCTCCTCTTAAAAAAAGGTAAAAACATGATTCTAAGAAGGGGTCCACATGCCTCCCCCCACTACCAATAAAATTCAGAACCTGTGTAGCCCATCTGAAGCACACAATGACTGTGATTAGCTGAACAACTCTCTAGATGCCATGTCTTTCTCAAGGTTCTGTGATCAAGGAGTTCAGGATTAGCTGCAAGAACTAATCTATTTGAGACAGCTAAATGGAACAGGGTACACCTTGTTAGATTTGGAGTCAAGAACATGAGAACTTAAATCCTGCTTCAGACATTTCCTAACAGCACCCTGGGTTAGGTATTTCTCTTCCTGTAACCTCAGTTGTAAAACGGAGGTAATAATATCACTCTTCCTCATTTTATAGATGTAGAAACTGAGACTGCAGGAGAAATATTGTTGTGAGGTATGAATGAAAGATAGCATGTGTAAATCTTAAGGCATCATAGAAATGTTAGCTATCATTGGATAAATAACAGTACTCTATAAATGTTAGCTGCTATTATTATTTATCATTGGATAAATAACAGCACTCTATAAATGTTAGCTGTTATAATTTATCATTGGATAAATAACAGCACTCTATAAATGTTAGATGTCATTATAATTTATAAATAACAGCACTATATAAATGTTAGCTGTTATTATTATTTATCATTGGATGATGAATTTAGGAGTTGGAAGTAATCTTGCCGACCATGGAGTCTGAATCCCTCATTTTGGAGATGAGGAAACTGAGCCACAGATGGGTTAAGTCACAGGACTTAAAGAGATAGGAGTTAAGTCTCAGACAAAGCCAAATGACTTTGGAAGATCTGAGATAGGATATGACCTGTTTAAGAAATTCATTGTCTCCCTTTTTGAATAGGAAGTTCTGAGAAACACCTGGGATTGAAAAACAAAATCACAAATGGGTCTTGAGCAAGTCTCTGCACTCTGCACACACCCTTCTCTCTTCATGGGTCACAGGAGGAGAAACAAATGTGAGCCTCCTCTTGCCCTCCAGCTATGTGGGAGGACACTATGTACAGTTATCAACCAAGATTTAACAAGTTTTCTCTAGCTTAGAACCAATTTGGGAACCAAGCTCTGAATTTAGGAACTGGATATATCCTTAACTTTCAAAGAAAAATATCAAAAGGAAAAAGTGTTTCAAATTAACAGGAGAGCATGAGTTTCCCACCTCTAGGCAAAACTCCCATCAAGGCCACAAGTGATCTGCTGAAAGAACTCAAAGCATTCTCAAAATAGCCCAGAGAAAAAGTGAGCGTTCCATTTATCTCATTCCTGCAATTCACCTTCATCCTGTAGGATCTCTAGCCACCTCTATAAAGTCTTTTCTGACCACTATCATCACCACGCCAATCATTCGTGCTCTCCCTTATTTAATTGAAATTATTTTATTTTGTGGTTTATTTGTTCAGTCATGCTCAATCTTCATGACCATTGGACCATGGCACAAAAGGCCCTTTTATCTTCCACTATCTCCCAAAGTCTGTCCAAGCTCACATTCATTGCTTCCATGACACTATCTCTCCATCTCTTCCATCACCTTCTCCTTTTGCTTTCAATCCTTCCTAACATCAGGATCTTTTCCAATGTGTTCTGCCTTCTCATTATGTGGCCAAAGCATTTAAACCTCAGCTTCAGGATTTGAGCTTCCAATGGACAATCAGAATTAATTTTTTTTAAAGATTTTACATATTTTGGGGGCGGAGCAAAGATGGCGAACGGCAGACAGCGTTCTCTGTGAGCTCCTGAGACCTTCCCTCACACCCAGACAAATTGAGCCTCCGAACTGGTTCTGGAGTGAGGGCGCCACCAAACACTTGGACTACAATGCACTTCTATCAAATATCTACTTTGAAAGAACTTCTGAGGTCAGTTTTAGACGGGCAGGGGATGGAGCAGCTCCCAGCGCTCAGACTCCAGTGCGCAGCCACGGTACAAGTCCGGGGCTGGGAAAGACCAGAAGATTTTAGGCTACCAGGAAGTCCCTGGGAGACGCTTGGGCCACTCTGCTCTGCTTGGGGGCAGGTGCTTTGGCAAGTCTACCTTTGATAAAGGGTGGATTGAGAGCAGCTGAAAGTGTGGTCCTAGTGCGGATCTAGCCAGATCAGCCCCAGATCGGAAGTCAACTCGGCAAACTGCCCCAGGGCAAATTGAAATTGCTGCTGCTGCTGCTGCTGCTGCTGCTGCTGCTGCTGCTGCTGCTGCTGCTGCTGCTGCTGCTGC
>JAJPUD010003093.1:0-27962 GCA_023553655.1 Myrmecobius fasciatus | reverse complement strand
GCTGCTGCTGCTGCTGCTGCTGCTGCTGCTGCTGCTGCTGCTGCTGCAGAATTCCCTGCTGGTGCCTGATACCTCAGCTAACCATCATGAGCAAGAAGAAGAGAGCTCTCACCATAGACAGCTTTTACAGAGAGAAACTAGAGAAGTCCCCAGATCCTGAGATTCTGAAAACAATCCCAGATAAAGCCACAAAGGTGGACTTAAGCTGGTCTCCCTTTCAGAAGGCTTACCTGGAAGATTGCATAAAGAATCTCAAAAGAGAGCTAGAAGATGATTGGGGAAATAAACTGAGAGCAGTGCAAGAAGGAAATATCGCCCTGCAACAGAGATGTGAAAAACTGGAAAATAAGTCTGGTGAATTGGAAAAAGACAAAAATTCACTGAAAAACAAAATTAGTGAATTCAAAAAAGACAACAATTCACTGAAAAACAAAATTGGTGAATTGGAAAAAGTCACCAAATCACAAGAAAATAAAAATATTGAATTGGTAAAAGACAACAATTCACTGAAAAACAAAATTGGTGAATTGGAAAAAGTCACCAACTCACTAGAAAATAAAAATAGTGAATTGGAAAAAGATAACAATTCACTGAAAAACAAAATTAGTGAATTGGAAAAAGACAACAATTCACTGAAAAATGAAATTGGCAAAATGGAAAAAGAATGCAATGGACCAAAAAATTCAATTGGTCAGTTACAAAAGGAGCTAAAAAAGATAACTGAAGGAAATAATACCTTAAAAATTAAAATTGAACAAATTGAAATGAATGACTCAATAAGACTTCAAGAATCAGTCAAACAAAAACAACAAAAAAAGAAAAAATAGAAGAAAATATGAAATATCTCCTAGGAAAAACAACTGACTTGGAAAACAGATCCAGGAGAGACAATCTAAGGATTATCGGACTCCCTGAAAGTCACGATGAAAAAAAGAACCTTGATGCTATCTTCAGGAAATCATGAAAGAGAATTGCCCTGATGTTTTAGAATCAGAAGGCAAAGTTGGCATTGAAAGAATTCACCGATCACCTCCTGAAAGAGGCCCCAAAATTAAAACCCCAAAGAATATTGTGGCCAAATTTCAGGACTATCGCACCAAGGAAAAGATATTACAAGCTGCTAGAAAAAAAACAGTTCAAATACTGAGGAACTGTCATTAGAATTACACAGGATCTGTCAGCTTCCACTTTGAAGGATAGAAGGGCCTGGAATCAGATATTCCCAAAGGCAAAAGAACTTGGATTACAGCCAAGAATAAGCTATCCAGCTAGAATGAGCATCATCTTCTAGGGAAGAAGATGGCCATTCAATGATACAGGAGAATTTCACCTATTTCTAATGAAAAGACCAGATCTGAACAAAAAATTTGACCTCCAAACATAGAACTCTAGAGAAGCGTAAAAAGGTAAAAAGGAAAGAACTCTCAAGAACTCTCTACTAGGAGTATCCTTAAAGAATGGGGGTATAATTTGATTTTACTTCGATAATAATGGAAAAGAAATTAGAGGTGGAAGGGATATCATACTGTAAAAAAAGGGGGGAGGGGAAAGGAGGTAAAATAAGGCAAAGTGTCATGAAGAGACATAGAAAATCTAATATAATTGAGGGAAATAAGGGAGGTTGATGAGTATTGTGTAAATCTTACTCTCATTAGATTGGGCTCAAAAAGAGTATATCAGACACATTTGATTTCAGGGAAAAACTTGGCCCTCTGTATAGGGAAGTAGGAGGGAAAGGAGGAAAAGAAAGGGATAAATTAATAGAAGGATTAGGGGAAAGGTGTAAAAAAGAGGGAGGGTTCTAAAGGGGGGAGGACTGTTAGAGGGAGGTGGTCATCAAAAACAAAATACTGGGGAGGGGGGAAGGGAGTAAGGGGAAAGGGAAGAGAAAAATATAACTTTGGGTAATTAAGATGGCAGGAAATATAGATATAGTCATTTTAACTGTGAATGTGAATGGGATGAACTCTCCCATAAAATGGAAACGGATAGCGGACTGGATTAAAAGCCAGAATCCTACAATATGTTGTTTACAAGAAACACATCTAAAATATAGAAGTACAAACAGAGTGAAGGTAAAGGGCTGGATCAGAATCTTTTATGCTTCAAGTGAACAAAAAAAAAGCAGGGGTAGCAATCCTTATCTCAGATCAAGTAAAAGTAAAAATAGATCTAATTAAAAGAGATAAGGAAGGAAACTATATTTTACTAAAGGGTACCATAGACATTGAAGCGGTATCAATATTAAACATATATGCAACAAGTGGTATAGCATTCAAATTCCTAGAGGAGAAACTAACAGAGATGCAAGGAGAAATAGACAGTAATACTATACTAGTGGGGGATCTCAACCTTGCTCTCTCAGAATTAGATAAATCAAACCACAAAATAAATAAGAAAGAAGTTAGGGAGATAAACAAAATGTTAGAAAAGTTAGGTATGAGAGCTCTCTGGAGGAAATTGAATGGTGATAGAAGTGAGTATACTTTTTTCTCAGGGGTTCATGGAACTTATGCAAAAATTGATCATGTGTTAGGGCATAAAAACCTCAAAATCAAATGCAGAAAAGCAGAAATAGTAAATGAATCCTTTTCAGATCATGATGCAATAAAACTCACATGTAATATAAGGCCAGGAGAAAATAGACCAAAAGTTAACTGGAAATTAAATAATCTAATCCTGAAGAATGAATAGGTGAAAGAGCAAATTATAGACACAATCAATAATTTCATCCAGGAGAACGACAATAATGAGACAACATACCAAAATTTGTGGGATACAGCCAAAGCGGTTATAAGGGGGAACTTTATATCTCTAGATGCTTATTTGCATAAAACAGAGAAAGAGAAGATCAATGAATTAGGGTTACAATAAAAAAAAAACTAGAAAGAAGAGCAAATTAAAAACCCTCAATTAAATACCAAATTGGAAATTCTGAAAATAAAAGGTGAGATTAATAAAATTGAAAATAAGAAAACTATTGAATTAATAAATAAAACTAAGAGTTGGTTTTATGAAAAAAACAACAAAATAGATAAGCCTTTAGTTAATTTGATCAGAAAAAGGAAAGAGGAAAATCAAATTGTTAGTCTCAAAAATGATAAGGGAGAACTTTCCTCCAATGAAGAGAAAATTAGAGTAATAACTAGGAGTTTCTTTGCCCAACTTTATGCCAATAAATTTGATAATCTAAATGAAATGGATGAATATCTACAAAAATATAGATTGCCCAGGTTAACAGAAGAGGAAATAAATTATTTAAGTAGCCCCATCTTAGAAAAAGAGATAGAACAAGCTATTAATCAACTCCCTAAGAAAAAATCTCCAGGGCCAGATGGTTTTACATGTAAATTCTACCAAACATTCAAAGAACAATTAATTCCAATACTATACAAACTATTTGAAAAAATAGGGACAGAAGGTATACTACCAAATTCCTTCTATGATACAGACATGGTGCTGATAGCTAAACCAGGTAGGGTGAAAACAGAGAAAGAAAACTATAGACCCATTTCCCTAATGAATATTGATGCAAAAATTTTAAATAAGATTTTAGCAATGAGATTACAGAAAGTTATCTCCAGGATAATACATCTTGACCAAGTGGGATTTATACCAGGAATGCAGGGCTGGTTCAATATCAGGAAAACTATCAGCATAATCAATTATGTTAATAACCAAACTAACAAAAACTATATGATTATCTCCATAGATGCAGAAAAAGCATTCGATAAAATCCAACACCCATTCCTATTAAAAACACTAGAGACTATAGGAATAAATGGGCTTTTCCTTAAAATGATTAGAAGCATCTACTTAAAACCATCAGCAAGCATCATATGTAATGGAGACAAACTAGAACCATTCCCAATAAGATCAGGAGTGAAACAAGGCTGCCCACTGTCACCATTACTATTTAATATTGTATTATAAATGTTAGCTTTGGCAATAAGAGAAGAAAAAGAGATGAAAGGAATTAGAGTAGGTAATGAAGAAACCAAATTATCACTCTTTGCAGATGGCATGATGGTATACTTAGAGAACCCTAGAGACTCAACTAAAAAACTACTAGAAACAATTCACAACTTTAGTAAAGTGTCAGGATTCAAAATAAATCCACATAAATCATCAGCATTTTTATATACTACCAACAAAGTTCAGCAGCAAGAGATAGAAAAAGAAATTCCATTCAGAATAATGGATGATAGCATAAAATATTTGGGAATCTATCTGCCAAGAAAATGTCAGAAACTATAAAAACTAAACTACAAAACACTTTCCACACAAATAAAATCAGACCTAGTCAATTGGAAAAACATTAAGTGCTCATGGGTAGGCCGAGCGAATATAATAAAAATGACACTACTACCCAAACTAATTTACTTATTTAGTACCATACCAATCAAACTCCCAAGAAACTATTTTACAGATCTAGAAAAAATAGTAGCAAAGTTCATTTGGAAGAACAAAAGGTCAAGAATTTCAAGGGAATTAATGGAAAAAAAGACAGATGAAGGTGGCCTTGCTGTACCAGATCTAAAACTATATTATAAAGCAGCAGTCATCAAAGCCATTTGTTACTGGCTGAGAAATAGAGCAGTCGATCAGTGGCATAGGATAGGATATCAGGACAAGCTAGGTAATAACGTTAGCAATTTAGTGTTTGATAAACCCAAAGACCCCAGCTTTTGGGATAAGTACTCACTATTCGGCAAAAACTGCTGGAAAAATTGGAAACTAGTGTGGAAGAAGTTAAGGCTGGACCCACACCTAACACCGCACACCAAGATAAGATCTAAATGGGTTCATGATCTAGATATAAAGAGTGATATTATAACCAAATTAGAGGAACATAGGATAGTTTACCTCTCAGACCTGTGGAGATGGAATAAATTTATGTCCAAAGAAGATCTGGAACTCTTAATTGAACACCAGATAGATAATTTTGATTATATTAAGTTAAAAAGTTTCTGTACAAACAAAACTAATGCAGACAAGATTAGGAGGGAAGCATCAAATTGGGAAATCATCTTTACATTTAAGGGCTCTGATAAAGGTCTCATTTCTAAGATATATAGACAATTGTCTCATATATATAAGAATTCAAGCCATTCTCCACTTGATAAATGGTCAAAGGATATGAACAGACAATTTTCAGATGATGAAATTAAAACCATCTCTAGTCATATGAAAAAGTGCTCCAAATCACTATTGATCAGAGAAATGCAAATTAAGACAACTCTGAGGTACCACTACACACCTGTCAGATTGGCTAAAATGACAGGAAAAGATAACGATGAATGTTGGAGGGGATGTGGGAAGACTGGGACACTGATGCATTGTTGGTGGAGCTGTGAGCGGATCTAACCATTCTGGAGAGTAATTTGGAGCTATGCTCAAAAAGTTATCAAACTATACATACCCTTTGACCCAGCAGCATTTCTATTGGGCTTATATCCCAAAGAAATCATAAAAGAAGGAAAGGGCCCCACATGTGCAAGAATGTTTGTGGCAGCTCTTTTTGTAATGGCTAGAAACTGGAAACTGAGTGGATGCCCATCAATTGGAGAGTGGCTGAATAAATTATGGTATATGAATATTATGGAATATTATTGCTCTGTGAGAAACGACCAGCAGGACGATTTCAGAGAGGCCTGGAGAGACTTGCATGAACTGATGCTGAGTGAAATGAGCAGAACCAGGAGATCATTATACACGGCAACAACAATACTATATGAGGATCAGTTCTAAGGGACATGACTCTCTTCAACAATGAAATGCTTCAAACCAATTCCAATTGTTCAATGAAGAAAGCCATATACACCCAGAGAGAGGGATGTGAAATGTGGACCTCAACATAACATTTTCATGTTCTCTATTGAGGTTTGCTTGCATTGTATTTCCTTTATCGGATTATTATTTCTTGTAGATACAATTTCTCCTGCACAAAAAAAAATGCTATGTGGCAATAACTATACATATATTCGATTTCTTAAGTATTCTAACATAATTATCATGTAGTGGATATCCTGCCATTTAGGGGAGGGGTGGGGAGTAGGGGGGGAAAATTTGTAACAGAAAGCTTTGTAAGGGTTAATGTTTATGAATTACCCATGCATATGTTTTGCAAATAAAAAGTATTAATAAAATAAAAAAATAAAAAAAATAAAAAAGATTTTACATATTTTGTAATTACCTATCTATGAATTTGTCATCCCCCACCCTCAGCAGAATTCAAGCTCCCTGAGAACAGAGCCTGTTTTTATTTTTCTCTTTGAATCTACCTTGCCTGGTACATGGAAAGTATTTAATAAAGGCTTTCTGTAGTGAATTGAATTTGTATTTTCCCACGTGGGAAATACTTCTTCTTGCTGGAAAGATAGCAAAGGAAGGATATGTGTATACTGGGGAAAAGAACAAACTGAATAGAAACCCAGAGTCCAAAAAACTGGAAAAAACCCAAAGACCAAATGTGATTCCATCAAAATGTGCTTAAGCCCAGTAGTTTTACTTGAGATAGAACAGGTGTGAAAACAAGAGTCCTACAAGGAGCCTTGAATATGACGCAGACATCTCAAACGACCCATAGAAACTCAGCAGACTCCCAGAATGATTGTGGGAATTGATATGTCCCTCATCTTCCCCAGTCTACTCTGAAGCCCTTCCTTCTCCTTCCTGCCCTATTGCCCCAGAACCTAATGGCTCTCAAGTTAAGTGTCGTTGCCACAGTCACAGGCACTAAACTGACTCCACCTCATCCAGCTTCTGTTAATAAGGCTCATGCAAGAAAGAGCTCCATGAATTAAAGTTCTTGCATGACCACCATAATGTAAAGAAAAGAACATTTGAAGATTCCTAAACTCTAACCCATGAGATGACCAAAAAGAATTCCACAGGATGGACTACTTCCCTCCTCTCAGGAGAGAGGTGCCTGCTAATAAGCTAGAACAAGGGCAATGTGGTATGGAAGGAAAGAACATGAAATTTAGAATCTAAGATTTCGGCTTCAAATTAATTAACCATCTGATGACCTTGAGCAAATAACTTCACCCCAACGGGCAAAGTTTCTTCCTTTGTAAAATGACTATGTTGGACCACTAAGGTTTCTACAATGTTATTAGCTGCCTGAAGACTCAATTTCCTCATCAGAAAAACAGAACTAAGTGGCAACTAGGTGGCTCAATGGATAATGCATGAGCCTTGGAATAGAGAAGACTCATCTTCATGGATTTAAATCCAGTCTTAGTTATTTACTAGCTGTATGACACTGGGCAAGTCACTTTACCTTGTATACCTCAATTTCTCCATCTGCAAAATGAGCTGAAGAAGGAAATGACAAACCTCTCCCATATATTTGCCAAGAAAACCCCAAATGGACACAACTGAAGTGACCACATCATCCAGTTTCTACAAGAAGGTATTCCTGATATCCCTTAATTATAATGTCTTCCTTCTGCTGATTGCCTCCAATTATCCCAGCTGGTGCTTGTTTGTATGTAGCTGTTTATATGATGTGTTTCTACCATTAGAATGTAAGCTCCTTAAAAGGTACTGGATTTCTTTGTTTGTTTGTTTTGCATTTCTTTGTATTTCTACTGTATAACACAATGCCTGGTACATAGCAAACCCTTGATAAGTGCTTTTTGTCTTGCCTTTGTGTATCTCATATATAATCATATATTCATATATGTGTATGTCAGTATGTACATATACATTGTTGTTTGTCCTTCATTTTCAAAAAGGCCCAGTGACATCACAGGTTGACATCTTGACTTGCCTGTGAATTGGATTTAAGTGAGACAGTTGCACAAAGTCATTGGTCTCACTCTCTCTTCCAGAGTCACCAACATCCATTGACAGGACAAGTCGACAATGGCCATGGCCTGAATGCATCTTCCATGAATGGCCAAACTTGAAGTACTCCACAGAGTCTGCATCATCCATCTTCATGGCCATTGGAATAAATTGTTCTCATCAACCCATTTCCAGGGCAGAAGTCTTCCCATGCTTGTAGACATCCCCTTAATTCACCAATGGGTCTGAGACCTGTCAATTACCCTCAACTGATTTAACATGTCTGCCAAGACAGTTTTACTGGGATATGGACATTGTGCAAGCCAGAGCCACTACCTAATTGCATATATTTCCTGTGCTATCTCCCCAAATAAATGGGAGCTCCTTGAGAACAGGGATACTTTCTGCCTTTTTGAAAGGTTAATTCCAGTGTTTCACATGATCCTGACACAATGAGACTTTGATAAATTCTTGCTGACTTGGCATGTATCATACAGACACCCTGCACATGCCATCTTCCAAAATAGATTGGGAGTTCTTTGAAAGCAGGCACTGTGTTTGTGCCTTTTCTTTATAATCCAAACACTTCATCCTGTCACACAGTAGGAGCCTGGCTGACCAGTGAGGAGGATATGTTGTAAACACACAAAAAACACTTCAGAAATATTAAGATGATTCAGGATTCATCAACATGACCTGTGATAACTATTCTGGGGTATTCTTGCTCTCAAGCCAAAGAAACAGAGAGACTTGGTTCATATGATCCAAGTTCCTTGTCTCTGGGCCAAAAGGAGTCCCTGGCTTCTTACTCCCTTCCCCCAACAAAGTTTAACTTTTAAGGGGGAAGAGAGAAAAACTGACTTTCTTCCCTGGCAGCCAACAAGAAAACTTTCGGCACCTTGAAGGCCAAGTTTAACAAAGTTTTCCATTTGAGGGTTGGGGGGAGGTGGTGGGAAGGGAAAACAGGGAATGAAACTGAACTGCTATAAACCTGACCAATTTAAATGGGTCCTCGTGGGGAAAGAGAAATCAAAGTATTTTTATCGTCTTTTAAAAAAAAGAAAGGAAGAAAAAAACTTCTATCATATATTCAGGTCTTTCTGTTCTCTACAGTTGAGTCCTGCTTTTCATTTGGGGGGACAGGGGAGAGAAGAGGCAAGCTCCAACTATAAAGTGAACGGAATGTGATCTGAAGGCGAATTCTTCCCAGCTGTCAGAGCATCTGGTCCCCCAGACCGGAGCTTAGCTCATAGATGAATTAACAGTCTTCACGGGAACCTACACACAAGGTAAACCAGAGAAACTTCCTTAAAGAGACAGCCATTACTGGCCAGCCAGGTTTTCTCATCCCCCAAAGACCTCTTTTCCATCCAGGGACTTTGGAAAGGAAGAACAAAAGTCACACTCTATGAATGAGGAGTTTAAAAGGCGGAAGAGTCCAGCTTCCTCATTGGCCGAGAATATGAGGTCTGGAAGGGGGAATAAAAATCAGAGAAAGGATTGGCAAACTGCCACCATCAGCACTGGTGTGGTATAGGAGAGACAGCCTTGGAGTGAAAGGCTTAGCATTGGAGCCCAAAGCTCTGCTACTTACTGACCGTGGGGGTGTACAAGTCACATAACCTCTGGTCCTCATTAGTCATCTGTAAATGAAAGATTTTTATATAAAGGAATAATGTACAATGTTATACAGACAGAGACAGAGAGATAGAGAAAGAGAGAAAGAAAAGAAGGGAGGGAGGAAGAGAAGGAAAGAGAAAATCAAACAGACAGAAAGATACACAGAGACTAAGAAAAAGGAGAGAGAGACAGAGACAGAGACACAGAAAGAGGAGACAGAAACAGGGGAAAGAAGAAGAAAAAGAAAAAAGAGGAGGAAGAGGAAGAGGAGAACAAAACAGGAGAGACAGAGACACAGAGACAAAGAGAGGAGAGGGAGGGAAGGAGGAAGGAAGACAAGAGAGAATGAGACAGAGAGAAACAGAGACAAAGATAAGGAGACTGATAGAGACTGACAGAGAGAGAAGAGAAAAAGGAGAGGAGGAGAGAGAGAGAGACAAAGACACAAACAGAGACACACAGAGAAAAAATGAAATGGAGAGAGGGACAGAAGGAGGGAGAAAGACAAAGAAAGACAGACAGACAGAGAAAAGAGACAGGAGGCAGAAAGAGAGACAGAAATATCCATGGAAAGACAGAGGGAGACAGACAGAGTTCTTTAAATTCATAGTGCCTTGGACCCTCACCAAGCCCAGTAAAGCAGATGTGTGAGTCCTGTTTTGTGTATGAATTTCTGATTTGCAGAGAGCTTGTGACTGGCCCAGGGTTATGTGGTAAATAAGTGTTAGGAGGCAAAATTTGGATTAGCCCTCTCTCCTGACTCCCAAGTCTCACTAGGCTACCCCAGGTGGAACTGAATGGTCTCTAAGATCCCCTTCTAATGCTAAACCCTGTGAATAGAAGAGCTGCATTCAGATCTTGCCTCTGATACGTCCTTATTACTTTGGGAGAGATGTTTAGTCTCCCTAGACCTCAGTTTCCCCATCTATACATCAGGAAGTAGAACCTGATGACCTCTGGGGTCTCTCCCAGATCTAGCCTACAACCCTCTGTAATTAATTCAATAAATATTTCATTGAGCCCCAAAATGCAAGGCTTCAGGCACCAACTTGAGGTATCTATGCTGTATTTAGAGTTGTTGTTGTTTATTTAACACTGCCGCATGTCAAGCCAATGGTTATCTACCTTTGACACCTTTTTCCCAAGACCAAGGCACCAGCATTAACACGTTTTGCTCCTGAGAAGGGGGCCAAAGCACTGATTATAGGGATGACCTTCCCAGCCCAGTGCAATATATTTGGAGGGAGAGGAACTGGATTCGAGTCCTGCAATTGTTACTTATTCCCTGAGTGATCTTGAGAAAATCATTTGAACTCCTTGGGTCTCAGATGCCATCTAATCCAACCTGCCTATTTTACTAAAGTCCATTTCAGCTCTGACTCTATCATCCTATAAGCTAATGACAAAGTCCCAAAGTAAGATGTTCTTTTTTGTTGTTGTTTGCTTCCTTTTTTTCCCTTTTCCTTTTTTTTTGATCTGATTTTTCTTGTGCAGCATGATAAATGTGGAAATATATAGAGAATGATGGCAATGTTTAACCTATATTGGATTGCTTACTGTCTAGAGGAGGGAAATAAGGAAGGGAGAAAAAAATTTGGAACACAAGGCTTTGTAAGGGCGGATGTTGAAAACTATCTTTGTATGTGTCTTGAAAATAAAAAGCTATTATTTTTTTAAAAAATTTAAGGAAGTTTTAAAAATAAAAGTAAGATGTCGAGGGGCAACTGAAAATATCACATCATTTTCTAAACCTAATGAGAGGGGGAGAAGAAGAAGCACATGGGCATGCCTGGGAAGAGAAAGGGAGAGGAACTTTAGTTGTATTCACAGTGTAGTGGCAAGACTTCAGCTGCGTCTTGGTGTGACTCTCCATAACCTGTGTGACAGACTCAGTTTCCTCATCTGTCAACTGGCAATAATAATATCTAAAAAATCTATCTCCCAAGGCTGTTTGTTATAAACTCAGATGATGGGTATAAGAATGGGAGGGGGACAGGGAATAGAGGACTTGTCTTGGAGTTAGGACAATCCAAGTTCAAATCTTGTTTCTGATCCACAGTAGCAGTGTGATCTTAGGCAAGTCAACTAACCTTTCAGTGGTTTCACCAATAAGCATTCATAAAAAGTGCTAGGCACTGAGCTAAGTAGTGGGGATACAGAGAAAGGCTAAAAATTAGTATCTGCTTTCAAGGAACTGATAGTTTAATGGGGGGACCAACATGCCAAAAACTACACACAAACAAGATATACAAGTTGGGATATATATATGTATATATATATATATATGCATATAAATTGGGGGCAATCTCAGAGAGAGGCACTAAGACTGGGGACCAGAAATGGCTTCTTGCCAAAGGGGACTTTGAAGAAGATCAGGCAACTCTCTTAAGACTTAGGATAGACTACAATCTGTACTGGTAAAGGGTGCTTCCATCCTGAGAGTTCTGGGCAGATCTATAAAAGAAAGGGGGAAAAAGAATGGAAGGAAGGAGGAAAAGAGAGAGAAAGGGAGACAGGAAAGAAAGGAAGGAAAGAAGAAAAAGGAAAGAAGGAAGGAAGGGAAAGAGGAGGGAAGGAAGGAAGGAAGGAGGGAGGGAGGGAGGAAAAAAGGAAGGGAGGAAAGGAGGAAGGGAGGAATGGAAGGAAAGAAGGAAGGAAGGAAGGAAGAAAGACAGACAGGAGGAAAGGAAAGAAGACAGACAGGAAGGAAGGAAGGAAGGAAGGAAGGAAGGAAGGAAGGAAGGAAGGAAGGAAGGAAGGAAGGAAGGGGGCGGGAAGGAGGGAGGGAGGAAGGAAGGAAAGGAGGAAAGGAGGAAGGGAGGGAGGAAGGAAGGAGGGAGGGAGAGAGGAAGGGAGGGAGGGAGAGAGGGAGGGAGGGAGGGAGGAAAGGAGCAAAGGAGGGAGGACACACTTTTGATTCTTTCCTTCCTTTATTCAATAAACATTTACTAAGCACTTATTATGTACCAGGTATTTTAATGGATAACATTTTTATTGAGGCTACCCATGAAGAATAGGTGAAAGTCTTTTCTCCCAGTAAAGAAGTGGGAAATACTACCTACACACTCAGACAAAGAAAGATTGTTTCATTTAACTGTTTTTACTGTTACAAGGGAAGGATATAGCTAAAATAACAGTGTGAAGGTGTTAGCTTTGTTTTTGTTTTTTCTTCCATCAATAACACTTTTTTTAAAAGTGTGGCAGAAGCAACAATGTAGCACCAGCTTCAAGGTTTCAAAGACTTGAATTCATCTCTCCTGAGACACTTGCTATCTATGTAAATAAGAAGCAAGTTAGGCACTTAATCCCTGAGTACCCTTAGGCTTCAATCTACAACTATTATTTGTCAAGCAATCAGAACGGGCAAGGAAAAAGGGATTTTCTTCAATGGTAGCTCTAGTCCCAGTGAAACCACAGATTTGCACCAAAAACTTCAATGCAAATTTGCATGATTTTGTGAGCCCATGGGTTTAAGGCTCTGAAAAAAACCTGAAAGTGCTATTATACTCCTGAAGATTAAAAAAAAAATCAACCTATGACAATAACTGCTTTAAAGACTGATAATGTCCCTTCAGATGAGCTTTGCCTTCCCCCACCGTTAGTGCTGTCATCGTGGGATCTATATATCATCAGATTGTTGGAAAACACTTGATAAAGTATTTGTCGGTTGAAAGTAAACAAGTAACATCAGTATTGTATTGTGAAGAGCTGTGAATGACTTAGCTCTTCTCAGCAATCCAATGATCCAAGACAATTCCAAAAGACTCAAAAAGAAAATTGCTATCCATCTCTGAAAATGAAGTCTGAATGTAGATCAAAGCATACTTTTTTTAAAAAAAATTTCTTTTGTTATTCTTTTGTTTTTGGTCTGAGTTTTCTTTTGCAACATGGCTAATATGGAAAAGTTTTGCATGACTGCACATGTATAATCTCCATCAAATTGGTTGCTTTCTCAAGGAAGGGGGAGGGGAAAGAGAAAGGGAACAAGAGAATTGGGAATTTAAATTTAAAACAAATATTAAAGTTTTTTTTCATTTACATGTAATTGAGGAAAAAATAAAATGAAAATGAAATGAAATAAATAGGGTAAGAGCATCACCTGTCTATCATCTCCCTTGCCTCCAGTCCCAGGGGCCACCCTTTGGTAAATTAGGTCTCAGGAGTTGTTCAAGGACTAAGTGGGAGAAAAGGCTGCTCTCTAATAGAGCTCTGTCATTCTGAGAAGCCCCATAACCATGGAAACCTAAATCTGGTCAAGGACTTCATTGTATATAAATGCTTTTCTGGTTGACTCCAGAAGTAAGCATCCCAGGCTCAGTCCTGACTGGGGAGGCATATGCTTATAGAGATTCTGAGGAAAGGATACCCATTCTTCTAGCAGCAGCCAAGGATCACTTGGAGATCCATCAAGATACAATAGAAAGAACACTATGTTTGAAGTCCAAGGCACTGGGTTCAAATTCTACTTTTATTACTTATTATCTATATCTTGGACAAGTTTTTGACTGTGGAATGCAAGAAGTAGATTAAATTTCTTCTAAATTCTCTTCTAGCTCTAGATCCATGAGCAACAGAAATAGTAGGAGTGAGTGAAGAGCTTTGGCCTTAGCCACCAAGGCCAGGGTTCAAATTTTCCCCTAATCCTACTTGCAAAGGCCACTTTGTATTCCCAGGAATTCTGTTTCTGGGTAAAAAGAAGGAATTGGAAAGGGACATTGGGCAAAGCCCGCTGACCCAACCCAGCCAAAGAGCAGCAGGAAGGGGGAAAGGGATAGGGTCCCCTCACTTTTTGCACCACTGAGTTGGGAGTAAAGACAGAGCAGAGCCTGAGACCCTCTAAAATCCCAGAAGCCCATTCAATCAAAGTCTCTTTTTTCTCTCTGCAGTGAAATCTCCAGGCTGAGTCTATCTCATTTAACTTGATTCCAGATCAAAATATGTTTATAGAGTCTGATGTTTACAAAGTACTGGGCTGGGTGCTAAGGAGAAAAGGGCAAAACTAAAACTGCCTCAGCTCTCCAGTATTCTTCTGAGGAACATAATGTTTACCCAGATAAGTCAACAGAAGCAAGGGGGCGGCACGGCCAACACTGGGTAAGTACACTGGGAAAAGTGAAGGATCTTAAGTTGGAGGCCCTGGGTTCAAATCCAGATATGTCACTTATTACCTGAGTGAACTTGGGAAGGTCACTTTACCCCAATGATCTCTAAGAACCCCTTCAGCTCTAGATTCTATGTCTCCTATTTACTCTTGCAACTAGAAGAATAAGGAAGGCTTTGTAAAGAAAGTAATACCTGTACCAAACCAAGAAAGGGGAAGGAAGGGAGGAAGGAAAGGAAGGAAACAGGGAGAGGAGAGAAGGAAGGAGGGAGGGAGATGAGGAGAGAGAAAAGGAAGGGAGAAGGGGAAAGAGGGAGGGAAGGAGAGATGGGGAAGGAGAAGAGGAGAGAAAGGGGGAGAGGAAAAGGAAGGAGGGAAGAGAGACAGGGAGGAAGAGAGAGAGGGAAGAGGAAATAGAGAAAGAAGGGAGGAGAGAAAAGGAGGGAAATGAGAGAATGGAAGGGAGGAGGAGAGAAAGGGAGGGAAGAGAGAAAGGAAGGGAGAGAGGAAGAGAGGAAAGGGGGAAGGAGGCAATCAGGGAGGCAGGGAGATAGCATTGTCTGTCCAAATTAAGGTCTTCACTTTGTCTGAGGCCATGCCCATTCAATGGCTAAGAGTTAGGTAAAAACTGAGATAAAGGTCACCTTGATTTACCATCACAACAATAAGCATGGGAAAGGAGAGCCCCTCAGAGTTTCTGACCAGAAAAGAAAATATTCGATACTTATGAGTGCTGTGCAAATACATGAAGGCAAGACAAGATACATGGAATTTAGGGCACAGCCCAAAGTCCAGTTTGGCTGGCATATAAAGTGCATGATGGGTAATAACATTCAGTGAGGCAGAAAAGATAGGTTGGACCTAGATTGCAGAAGGCCTTATATTCCACAGACAGATTTTGTCATATAGTAGGTGTTAAAGGCTCCCTAAGTGACTGAATTTAAAAGTTTCCACTCTGCCAGACTTCAAAGAAGGCTCTCATTGATGCATACTTTCTTCACCTCCCAGCTTGCACTGGAGCAGTAGCTTCCTCATTGGTTTTCCAGTTCCCACTCCTTTTTCCAGTTTATCCTCCTCATAGCAGTCAAGGAAATGTTCCTAAGGCAGACTTGCTCATCTTATTGCCCTGGTTCAAGAAACATCAGTGCCCCCCTAATACCTATAATGTCTCCTGGTTCTGCTTACTGCATTTTGTATGAGTTTATGTAAGTCTTCCCAGGCTTTTTCTGAAGCCATCCTGCTCATCATTTCTTACAACATAATAGTATTCCTTTACAATCATATACTACAACTTGGCCAGCCATTCCTCAATTGATGAACATCCCTTAATTTCCAATCGTTTGCCACCACAAAAAAGCTGCTATAAATATTTTTTGTACAAGTAGGTCTTTTCCCATTTAAAAAAAAAATCTCTTTGGGAGACAGACCTGGTAGTCATACTGCTTGATCAAAAGTATGCACAGTTGGGACAGCTAGGTGGTGCAGTGGATACAGCACTAGCCCTGAAGTCAGGAGACCTGAGTTCAAATTTGGTCTCAGACACTTAACATTCCCTAGCTGTGTGACCCTGGGCAAGTCACTTAACCTCAATTGCCTCAGCAAAAAAGCAAATAAATAAATAAAAGTATTCACAGTTGGATTGCCCTTTAGGTATAGTGAATTTGGTTTTTCAAAAAAAATGTTTTGATAGCTATATTTCACCATAATTGGTTTTCTTTGTAATTCTGTATATTTAATTTTATGCATTTTAAAAAACTATTTTCAGAAGGAGTCCACAGCCTTCACCACATTATCAAAGGAATCCATGATCTCCAATGTCCAGACCTGCTCACTAGAATATTCCAGTACCAGCCTGAATCCTGATCATAGGTGAGTAGTGAAGGGGCAGAACTCACGAAGATGGTCAAACAAGAGGAGTTCATTAATTCAAAATTCTCTCAGCTTTATATACCCTAATACCCTTATGTAACTATAGCCCACTGTGCATGCACAAATATATACTGTGCATGCAGGACCACATAAACAACTTGCTATTGTGTACAGATGTCTCCTTGCCACTTTAGTATAACTCTGCTTTAATTACAACACAGGTTAAAATGCCCCCTGTCTCAGGAAACACCCCTAGGGAGAATGGGGAGCCAAACCAGACACTTCAACAGGGCTCCTTTTACTGAACTAAAGGGTCTTATACCTCACCCAAGGTTCCCCACTATCTGTGACCCTCTACACAAAAAAGGTTAAAGAATCCCTGCTCTTGGGGCAGCTAAGTGGTTCAGTGGATACAGCACCAGCCCTGAAGTCAGGAGGACCTGAGTTCAAATCTGGTCTCAGACACTTAACATTCTCTAGCTGTGTGACCCTGGGCAAGTCACTTAACCCCAATTGCCTCATGAAAAAAAGAGAGAGAAAGAGAGAGAGAAAGAGAGAGAGAGAGAGAGAGAGAGAGAGAGAATCCCTGCTGTAACACATTCTCTCAAGAAGACTCACACCAGAGAATACCGAGAAAATCCAGGAAGCAGAGTGGATGGTACAATAGTTGGGTAACGATGGATAGATGAAGAAACAGGAGTGATACCCTGATGGGAATAGTCAGCAGACCACCAGAACAGGAGGAAGAAATAGATGAGGGGTTGGAGAAATAGTGCATATACTTGGAGGCAAGCCCGAGCATGGATGGGGGCTTCAATTATCTAGGCATCTGTTGGAGCAATGTCACTGCCAAAAGCCAAGCAGCTAATAAATTCTTGGCCTGCCTTAAAGGCAATTTCATCCTTCAAAAGGATCATCAAGGAGGAACTGGTTACTAATGTAGAAATGATGGGAACCACGCACATCAAAATATTTTATAACATCTAAAAAGTTGGAAATAACGTATCCAACTATTGTTTCAGGAATGAGTGAGCAAACTATAATACATAAAGCCAATGGAAAAAATTTTGGTTTTTTAGGATATTATAATAATAAGGAATACAGAGAAGAATAAGAACATTCATAAACTGATGCAACTAGGTGGTTCAGGATAGAGTGCTGGGCCTGGAATCAGTAAAATTTGAGTCCAAATCTAGCTTCAAATACTAGATGTGTGAACCTGGGCAAGTCATTTAACCCTAATTGCCTCAGTTTCCTCATTTGTAAAAAGAACTAGAGAAGAAAATGGCAAATCATTTTAGTATTTTTGCCAAGAAAACCCCAAATGGGGTTAACAGAGAGCCCAACATGACTGAAAAAAGACTCACCAACAATAATATTACTTACCTCACAGGGTTGTTGGGAGGATCAAATGAGATAATATTTATAAAGTATAAACTTTGTGTAAATGTTTATTCCCTTTGCTTCTCCACACACTCCCTCCCAATGCAAAATGAAATAAGCAGGCACAGGAATTAAACATATACAATGGCTACAACTTTGTGAAGAGAAAGAACAAAAAAGAGTGATAAATTTTTTGGAGTCTATGGGTACAAAACATGGCATGCTCTGTCCAGTTCAGTTAATTTTACTGAACTACATTTTCCCCCTCCTCTTTTTATTCCTTGCTACTTTCTGATAAAATATTTTATTTGGAAATTAAAATTATATAACAACAAAAGACACTGATAATCTTTTTAAAATAATACCAATAAGAACCACGTAAGGAAGTAATAACATGACCTTAGAAATGTGATCAAGAAAGGGAAGACAGCAGGACACAGTCTGACAGCAGAATCCAGTGTTCATTTTAAAAGGATAGGCAGTTGTCTGCTAAGTTTGTGTCTGGGCAAGGCAATGAGTACAATAGAAATAGAGTTGACCCAAGTTCATAATGTTCTCTTTGCCACTTGCTACTTCTGTGGTCTTGGGCAATGTGTCAACTTCTATTTTCTCATCTATAAAATGATAACAAGGATGGAATTAGGTAATCTCTGAGGTCCCTTTTAGGTCTAACTATGGTAAGATGATTCCTTTTGCAAAAGGCTTTTGAGGAGAAGTGGGGGTGGAAAGCAAAAACAAGTCAAGAGTATCCCAAGACCATTTACTTCTAATTTCGAAAACAGCCTTTCCAAATTGGGGCTTTGGTGACATTCCAAGTAAACTCATCCCACTTGGGAACACAAAGAGCAAGTATTTCTTGATAGATCCACTTTAAATAACTGGAGTAGGAAGAAGACTCCAACAGAAACCTATAAAGTAATTCCCTCAGTAGAGTGCAGCTGAAACTGTGGGGCTCTGTTTCTAGAAAAGATGAGAAATGGATTGCCCAGAAACTTAGAGGTCAGAACTCCAAGAGATTATTGTTTTAAAACTGTGAGATTATAACTACCCTTCTAAGAGTCTGTAACAAACCTGCTACTATAGCAGATTTTCTCAATCTTTATCTCTTTGTCCATTAAATGGAGTAAACACTCAGAAGGTCATTGTGAGGCTCAAATGAGATCATATATGTAAAGACCATTGCAAACTTTAAAGGACCACATATCTATCAGCTAGTCTTCTTCTATCCCCTTCCCCTAAACCCCCAGACAATGGCAGCTTAAGGAGCATTTGGTAGTGGGGGAGGGGGGATGCTAGTATAGGCAACACTAAGGCTGAGTCCCTATCTGCCTTCTATTTCCTTTTATAAGGTCAGTCTGTGACCAGTGATCTTAAGAAATGGACCTTTCCAGATCTGGTATTGAATTCCTTGGCAAGGGTTCCAGAGTATGAGATTCAGGAATCAGTCAAAGATTTGGAGTCAGAGGAACGGCTGTTAAATCCCCAGGCAGTCACTAGTGACCTTAAGCAACACATTTTGCTTCTGTTTCTCTCTCAGTCTCCTCACCTGTAAAATGGGGAGAAGGTTGATCCAGATAACCTTTAAAGTTCCTTCTAGCCATAGATCTGTAATCTCACAATCCAATCTTTCCCTACGCATATAGACAGTTAAGTGAGGGTTAGGGCAGCCAGGTGGTGCAGTGGATAGAGTACCAGCCCTGAAGTCAGGATAGACCTGAGTTCAAATGTGACCTTGGACACTTAACACTTCCTAGCTGTGTGACCCTGGGCAAGTCACTTAACCCCAGTTGCCTCAGCAAAATAAGCAAAAATAATAATAATAAGTAAGGGTCCTTTGGAACACCTAGATCATTCTATATTCAAGCAAAACCTTTTCAGGTCAATCCCTTTTGCCCTCTCCCTTTCCCTTGGGTCTTACAGAGTAGCTATCATCCTAAAAGAGAAGGGCAGTCAGAGTCAATTATATAATCTCCCAGGTGCCTGTCTCTCAAAACCAGGGTCATTAAAAAAGTTGATCAGGAGAAAAGGCAGACAAATGTCCACTCAAAGCAATGACTGCTGCCATTGGCAAACATCACAGGATTTACTACTGGTATGACCTTACAGGTGTTCCAGTTCAGTGGCAACAACACTCCCAAGTGCACCCAAAGCAGATTAAAATGTAGTTCCCATTTAACTTTAATATATTGATGAGGTTTTTTTTGTTAAGGAAACATATAAACACGTCTAGTTTTCTAAGTCAGTATGTGTCCCACAAGTATCTTTGCATAAGACTTAGTGCACCCCCTTTTTTCAATTTGACACCATGAAAAAAGTCATCCTCCCTCATTGGGCAAACAAAGAAACTAAGGACCACCAGTAAAGGGAAGGGACCTCGGATGTCACAAAAGGAGGCTATAGGTAAATACTACTTAGGTAAATACTACTCAGGTAGTATGTAAGAGGTGAGATCTCAAAGCCACAAAATTAGTGTTTCTTCAAGAGACCCAATTATACTGAATAATACTTTTATATAGCACTTGAAAGACAGGAAATCATTTTTATTCACACAACACTAGGAGAGTAATCCATTTTACAATTCTGGAAACTGAGGCTCTGAGAGGGGAAGTGATTTATGATGAATACATTGCTAGAGAGGAATGGAAAGCATGGTGCAGTTGGAGTCAAAGATCATTCTTTCCAATTCCCACACTGCTACTTAACAACTTAAATCAAATCGACAAGCATTTATTAAATGCCTCCATGGAGCTAATCCTTGTCAGACCCTAGATAAGTGAAATCAATCTGCAGAAAACCTCAGTTTCTTTGTTTGTAAAAATGAGCTCTAAATGGATGGTCCCTGTTAAGTAACAGAGGAACTGATGTCCTTCTTTCTCCGAGACCATTTCTCTTTCAGCTTCCCTAAGCAGATTCTCTTTAAGGAGGGAGACTGGCTGGAACCTTTCTCTGGGTCTTCTTCAAACATCCATCTGCCACTGAGGCCACAGATGAGCCCCATGTGGAAAGGATGGGAGGAAGTCCCCGGCCAGCCTGCAAGGGCTGGGGGCTTGGCCAGGCCTGCCAGACGAGCCTACCGGGGGATCAATTGGCTAAATTCCATTCTGCCATTCAGCTCCCTGGCTCTGCTCCTTCTGCTCACGCTGCTCTGAATCCCGTCTCCAGACTCAACCCAGGCAGCCCTACCTAGAGTGCAACCGTTTGACAATAAAGCCACAACCGAACCACCAGGGGAACCGTGGAATAAGATGAAGGAAGAGGGCATTTCTTCCCTTTCAGGGTTCGCATCTCCCGAGGCAAGGCGGGGGGAAAGAGGAAGGGGAAAATAGGGGAGAATGAAAGGGGATACAACCCAGAGTCACTCATCAACCCCTTTTGTCCTCTCAGCCCCAATCCTGGCTCGGACTCTAGGGGGGTGGAAGAAGTTGGGGAGGGGAGGAATGGGGGAGAATGGGAGCTCTCCCGCAGTTTGTGTTTTAAAGTAAGCACACCATCCACGGGAGAGGGGCTGAGACTTCCACGCTCCCGCTGAATGCCAGGACAAGGGCATGGCATTCAAAGGCACAGCCCCCGCCCCATTCCTCGCTTGGCTGCAGAGCAGACAAACTAGGGACAGACCGAGGAAACAAGGGAAGGGGCCCGGCAAAAGGAGGGTATGAACCCCGGAGTATCCCGGGGGAGCCGGCGCGCCAAGGTTGAGGCTCTGCCCCAGTCGAGAGCAAAGCTAAAAAGCCCGTTGTTCTTCGTGCAGTTGGAGGCCAAACTTTTCTGGATTCACTTGCCCCGGCGCTGGGCAACCACTGCCCGAATGGGGCGGGGAGAAGCCCTTGTTTTTTCCCGGGGCTACGGAACGTAGGGACAGAGAGATGACCCCCGGGACCCCTGGACTGCCAGCCCTCCCTGACCCAGCCCCAACCCCAACGACTGTCCTGGCTGGGGGGTCAGGGAGCAACCCCCCTCCCCGCTGGGACTCGGGAACGAGAGACAGAATAGTGCTGCTCTCCGGGAGAGCTGAGCAGCCAGTACCGGGACAGAGGCTGGGCGCGCCGGCTCCTATCCCAGTCCCTGCGCCAACCCGATCTCGGCTCCCGGACCCCCCACCCCCAGCCCTGCCCGGTCCCCACTCACATGCGGGGCTGAAGCTGGCTTCCGCGGGTCGCAGGACAGGTCGCTGCGGCCAGGAGCAGGGCCAGGGCAACGACGGGGGCGGGGAACTCCATGTCTGCCTCTTCGGGTCACTGGGATGCTCCAAGTCCTCCGGGGCACGCTTGAGGAAGTTTGGGCTGCTTTAGAACGTAGGCATCCTGCCCAACTTCTTGCCTCTTCTGGCCCCGATCCTCCGGCCAGGAGGTCTTACAGCGGTACTGCTGAGTTTGGGGGGGAAAGCGGGCACCTCCACGTGCGCCGCTGGCCGGAGGCGCGTTTGCCGCCTCCGGGGCCGGGCGCACAGGCGGAGGACCGGCGCGCAGTGTCCGCTCCGCCGCGGACTCGCTTGGACAGCCCCCTGGGCCACCTCTCACCGACTTCAGCGGCAAACCCTTCCCAACCAAGCTTGGGACTGAACCTCCGGGGCCCCGGGCTCAGAGGAGGCCGCCAACGCCTTGAGACTGCAGGTGAGGAAGGTCCCGGTTGGGCGCCGGAGACGCAAACGCAAGCAGCCGCTTGCCGCCAGCCCTTTAAGGGGGATTGGAGTGGGGGGCGTACCCCGGAGACCTGCGCGCCGAGACCCGCCCCCGATAATAGGCGCTATTCCCACCAGAGCCCGAGAGAGGTTCCCATTAACCCTCAGTGCACCATAAGGCTGCCTCCTTCCCTCCGCTCCCCACCCCGATCCTGGCGGCAGTAGGTTTGACTCCACCCCCACACCCAACCCCCTCGTTTTTCTGGGAGCTTGGGACACCCGCCCACCCCCAACCTCTGCAGCTTTTCCACAGGTCGACCAGACATTGACAGCCAGCCAGTACCGGCCGAGCTCTCCCCAGTCCAGCAGGCTGGGGAGAAGGAAGGAAAGCATCCTCCTTTCACTCCCCCCTTATCCCCCACTCCCCACTCACCAGAAGCAGGCAGTTTCAGGAGAGATTTGGGCTTTGGTAAATGCACTGAAAGTGGCTGCAGACCCCGAGCCATCGATGTCCAGCCGACCGGTCCCATCCTCCGCGCCTTCCCATCATCCTTTTTCCCTTTTAGATAAAAACCAGACTGTTTTCTCTCCCCATGTTCAAGAGTACTGGGAGCTTGTGGTCTGTGTTATAGATCTCACCCTCTAACCCCAGAGGCTTCCTAGCCCTTTTACAACCCAACCTGTCCCCTGATTGCTCCTTTGCTGGTCGCTTCTGCTCCCCCCCTAAAAAAATAAAATAAAATAAATCCCGTTTCTTTCTCTTCCCATATCACAAATGCGGTCCAAAGCCAAGAACACCATAGGCATTTTCGTGATTGTTTCTGCTCTGACTTTTCTTGGCAACTTGTAGCTTGGGGTGAGGGGAGCCCCACCTGCAATAGACATCATAGCAGCCTGGGCCAGAGCAGATGCACAAGCTCCAAGCCAGAAGTCTGTTTCTAGTTTATTAATTTCTCTTCTTTTAAATCAATTTTGGGGTGCTGTTAGGTTTTTTAAGGAGGAGCGAGGTTGAGAATCAGGGTATTTCAGAACTGAACCTTCAACAACTTGAGTGAGGGCAGAACTGTTATGTTTTTTGTCTTTGTATGGCCAATGCCAAGTCCACAGTAGTCACTTAATAAATGCCTTATTGATGGGTCCCAAATCCAAGTGTCAAGAATCTGTGATAATGGCAGCTCACCCAGCCAACCTAAAACCTTGGGTAAATCAACAATCATTTCTATTTGTCTTTCGAATACACTGTATGACTTTTAAAAACCTCATTCAACAAACATCAGTTAAACTGTGCTTGGCCCTGGGGGAGTTAACTGAGCTTAGATAAAATGTGGTCCCTGCCCTCTTGCAGTTCACAGAAGAAAAGATAAGACAGAGACAGATAATTGTAATATATGACACAACAGGGTCAATTAGGAAAGGCAGCCAAAAAAACAAAAACAAAACAAAAACAAACAAGCAAAAAGCCAAACTTAGTCATAGATTCCATTAAAGAGAGGCAGAGCTTTGGGGAGTAGAGAGGGAACCCACTGCCCTGGGCAAGCAGCATCCGGAGCATGGATCTGGACAAGAAGTGTGGACTCAAAAATCAGAGCATCTGCTAGATACTAGAGGGGTTGGACTAGTTGCTCTTCCAGAGTCCTTCTAGCTATACAGATGAGGTTCTCTTGCATCAAGTTCTGGATATTATGTTTTAGAAAAGACACTGAAAAATGTCCAGGGGCCAGTAACCAGGGTCAGAAAACGTGGGTTTATTCCATAAGAGTTAAAGGAACCTGAGGGATGTTTAACTTGGGAAAGAGAAGGAGATGTGAAAGCTACCTTGAAGTATTGGAAGGATTATTCCTGGGAAGATAAATGATCCTTGACCTGCTTGGCCAGAGAGGACAGAACAAAGTACAGCTGATGATCTGTGGTAAAGGAAACTTCCTAATAATCAAAAGTGGGATGGGCTGTCTGAGGTAAGGAAGGATGTGTTCTACATTGGAGGTCTTCAGGCAGAGGGTGGGTAGCTACTTGTCAGGTATTTTGTGGAAAGGATTCCTTTTTACTTTGAGGTTGAACTAGATGGTCCCTCAGGTCCTTCCTCTTTGTGAAGTTAAATGCACTAGGGAGATGTGAAACAAAATGTGATGGGAGGGCTAAAGGAAAAGATCTTTATTGCCCCAATAAAGACTGCTGCCATTCATAGGGAGGAATCAGGGAAGACTGCCTGTAAGAGGGGGCATTTTGATTGGGTTTTAAAAGATGACTAGGATTTTAACAACCATGGAGAGAAGGAATATTCCAGACATAGGGTGCAGTCAGAGGAAAAATTGTAAGAACACAGTACACAGTCAGAAAGACTGGAGCATGGAGAGGAATGATACGAGATAAGGGAAGAAAATGAAGGGGATATTGTATTATTGAAAAACTAAAATGCCTGGAAAGAAACTTAAACTTTACTCCAGGGCCAATAAAGGTCTCTGAGCAGAGAGGCACAGTGTGACTGAGTCTGTAAGCTTTACTCCTTCCCCCCCCCCAAGAAGAAGCCATAAAAATGTCTCTACCTACCTTCTTCAAAGAGGTGAAAGACTATGGGTGTAGAATACTGCATATGCCATAAGAATCATTCATGTCTTTGTTGGTTTTGCTGGTGGAAGGAACACATCGAGAAAGAGCAGTGGTGTAAAACAAAACAAAAAAAAAAAAGGGACAGCTAGGAGCTCAGTGACCCTAGAGCAGAAAGACCCAAATTCAAATTCTAACCTTAGACACTTATTAGGTGTGTGATCCTGGGAAAGTCAATTACCTTGTTTGCATTGAGGGCAGCCAGGTGACTCAGAGCTCAGGCAGAGAGCCAGGAAGATTCAAGTTCAAGTGTGGCCTCTGACACTTAATTTTGTGACCTTGAGCATGTCACTTAACCTGTGTTTACCTTAATCCACTGGAGAAGGAAAAGCAAACTACTCCAGTATTTTAGCCAAGAAGACTCCATCACAGGGTCATAAAGAGCCAGATACTACTAAACAGCAACAAAAATAAAAGATAGCCATACCAACTTATAATTTTAAAAACAATCAGCCTGGCAGGAAGAGCAGATGCAACAGGACAGAAAGTGGAGAGTGAAAGACCTGCAAAGTTCATGTGATCGATCATGCTGGTGGTAGGGAGTTAAGGTGATGTCAAGATGGATCAAGAGAAAGGAATAGATGCTGGAGATGTTGTACAAGGGGAACAGGCCAGACTTGGGAACCCATTGGGGTTAAAGAACCAAAAAGGGTCAGAGATGACCCTCAGAATCAGATCCCCAGAGAGAGAAATGTGGAAAGCAAAGATGGATCATTATACACGGCAACAACACTATATGATGATCAATTCTGATGGACATGGCTCTCTTCAACAATGAAATGTTTTGGGGCAGCTAGGTGGTGCAGTGGATAGAGCACCAGCCCTGAAGTCAGGAGGACCTGAGTTCAAATCTGGTCTCAGACACTTAACATTCCCTAGCTGTGTAACCCTGGGCAAGTCACTTAACCCCAACTGCCTCAGCAAAAAAAAAAAAAAAATGAAATGTTTCAAACCAGTTCCAATTGTTCAGTGAAGAAAGCCATATACACCCAGAGAGAGGGATGTGAAATGTGGACCACAACATAACATTTTCATGCTCTCTATTGATGTTTGCTTGCATTGGGTTTCCTTTTTCTGATTCTTCTTTCTTGTAGATATGATTTTTCTTGCACAACAACGATAAGTGTGGAAATATGTATACACATATTTGATTTGTCAAGTATTTTAACATAATTAACATGTAGCGGATTTCCTGCCATCTAGGGGAGGGGTGGGGACTAGGGGGGAAAAATTTGTAACAGAAAGCTATGTAAGGATTAATGTTGAAGAATTACCCATACATATGTTTTGCAAATAAAAAGTTTTAATAAAAAAATTAAAAATTAAAATTAAAATTAAAAAAAAGAAGATAAATGACTTGCTTACCATCACTCAACTAATGTCTGGGGTAGAATTTGAACTCGGGTCTTAGCAACTCCAGGTCCAGCGCTATATCCAGTGCGCCACCTAGCTGTCATTTCTATAGTACTTTCATGTTTCCAAAGTATTTTATAGCTATCTCATTTGAGCCTCACAACCACCCTATCAGGTAGGTGCTATAATTTAAATAATACAGCTTTTTCATCTGTTAAATAGAGATAATAATAACACCTTATTTCCATTCTACAGATGAAAAACACTGAGGCTTAATGAGGTTATGACCGTCAAAAGCTACATCATAATTTCAATTCTACTTACTAGCTATGTGATATTGGACAAATCACTTTACCACTGTCTGCCTCGGTTTCCTCAGATATAAAATGGAGAGAGGGGTTTTAAAAACAACATCTACCTTCCAAGGTTGTTGTGAGGATCAAACAAGATAATATGTGTAAATCATTTAACACAGTGGAAGGTAGGAAGGTGGCTCAGTGGATAGAGTACCAAGTCTGGAGTCAGGAGGAGCTCAATTCAAATCCAGCCTCAGACACTTTCTACCTATGTGACTTGGGCAAGTCACTTTAACTCTGTTTGCCTCAGTTTCCTCATTTGTAAAATGGACCAGAGAAGGAAATGGCAAACCACTCCAGTATCTCTCCCAAGAAAACCCCAAATGGCATTAGGAAGAGTTGGACATAACTAAACAACAATTTAGCACAGTTCGTAGGTGCTATATAAATGTTAGGTATTATTATTCTACCCAGAAATAAAGGTTCAGTTCTTTTTTGAGCTTGATCCCCATGTAGCTTCCCCTGCCCCTTAATCTGGGACAGTCTAGAGAATTAAGCAGAACAAAAGGCAATTGTTGGGAAAATGGGGCTGGGTCCTATTGGAGGAAGAGATGACAACATTTAGACAGCAGAGGGCTTTGCCATGGGAAAAGGGCCCAGATGGGAGTCAGAAAGAGCCCTGCCTCTTTTGTCTACTACATTTGTGACCTTCACCACATTATTCCTATTTTCTGAGCCTATAAAGCTAATTTGGGGCAGGTGACCACTAGCTCCCCCTCTAGGTCATAGGTAGCTCCAAACCCCAGGAAGGCAGAATCCTAAAATCCTCCAACTGGCAGAGCCCTTGAGATCATCTTGAGCAGCACTTTCCACTGCACCCCTTAGCTGGTCCTAAGACAATTGTCTCTGTCCCCCAATAGAAGTGATCTTTTTGAGACCCAGATTGAGGCTTTATCCCAGAAGCCAATTATAGTGCCTTATATATAGTAGGCACTTAATAAATGCTTGCTGAATACCAAGTTGCAGAAGATTTGTCAGCTCTGTTGGAAAGAGGGAATGCCCCACAACTATGAAATCATAGGTCAGAGATGGGAAAATATTGCCACACACTGGGCTAGCCACTGGAGATTCAAAGATAAAAACAAAACAGTGTCTGCCCTCAAGGAGGTAACAGTCTATTAGGGGGAAGGGGAAAAGCCATGTTTCCAGACAAATTAATACAAAATATAAAGGAAAGTGGAAATTAAGAAACACATAGTGTATAGCTGTGTGACCCTAGGCAAGTCACTTAATCCCAATTGCCTCAGCCAAAAAAAAAAAAAAA
>JAJPUD010003092.1:186335-262033 GCA_023553655.1 Myrmecobius fasciatus | reverse complement strand
GTGGAAGCTGACAAATCCTGTGTGATTCTAATTATTGAACCTCGGTATTTGAATTGTTTCTTTCTAGCTGCTAGCAGAATCTGTTCCTTGGTGCTATAGTCCTAAAATTTAGCCACGATATTCCTTGGCGTCTTAATTTTGGGGTCTCTTTCAGGAGGTGATCGGTGAATTCTTTCAATGGTGATTTTGCCCTTTGATTCTACAATCTCAGGGCAGTTTTCTTTCAGGATTTCCTGGAAGATAGTGTTTAGATTCTTTTTTTCATCATGGCTTTCAGGAAGTCCAGTAATCCTTAGATTGTGTCTCCTAGATCTATTTTCCAAGTCAGTTGTTTTTCCTAGGAGATATTTCATATTTTCTTCTAATTTTTCATTTTTTTGTTTTTGTTTGACTGATTCTTCAAGTCTTAGTGAGTCATTCACTTGCATTTGTTCAATTCTTATTTTTAAAGTGTTGTTTTCTTCAGTTACCTTTTTAAGCTCCTTTTGTAACTGGCCAATTTGTTCATTGCACTCTTTTTCCACTTCACTAATTTTATTTTTTAATAAATTGGTGTCTTTTTCATATGTCTTTTGCAGGGCATCATATCCTTCTTGCAAGATACTGTATCCTTCTTGTGCTGATTTCAGTTTATTTTCCCATTTATCCTCCAGCTCTCTTTTGAGGTTCTTTATGCAGTCTTCCAGAAAGGCCTTTTGAAAAGGGGACCAGTGATGGTCCTGGCTGATGTTCTCTGGATTTTTGTCTAAAGGAACCTCTGGCTCTGGGGTCATTTCTTTGCCTTGATAAAAGCTGTCTATGGTGAGAGCTCTCTTTTGCTTCTTCATCATATTTTTTTTAGACAGCGTGGATATCTCTTTAAGGTAGGGAAAAAAAAACAGCGGCTGCAAAAAGCTTTGCCCTGTGGCACTTCGGCGAGTTGACTTAAGGTGCTGGGCCGGTGGGGGCTAGGACTAAGTCCGAATTACTCCTTAAACAAGGCAAGTCTGCCAGAACACCTGCCCCCAATCAGGGCAGAGTGTCCCAAGTGCCTCAGATAAACTCCAGGTGTTTGGAATTTGGAGTTTGGAATTTCTTCCAAGATGAGCTGAGCTGAGTCCCACCCTCACTTCCGGCCTGCACAGTTATCGTCTATTTATCTCTCTGTCCGAGTCACACTAACCTGATATGAAGTTATCCAGAGAGCCGTGCCCAAATATTTCTGAGTTCGTTGACTTGAAGATCAGTTCAGAGGCTTATTTTATTGTTGATTTGAGAGAAGATCGGAGGAGAGGCAGAAAGTCACCTTTTCACTCTGCCATCTTGGCTCCGCCCCCCCCATTTTTGTTTCATATTACTTAATACTTGTCAATGTAGTCATATGGTTTCCTTTTTGTGCTTATATACACAACAAAAACTATTATTATGGTAGTATATATTATGATATTATCTTTGATTACAAAAGACAAAAATATATATTATTCATTTGTGCTTAACCATTGATTATATTCCTGATCTTTGTTGCCTGTTGAAGCCCTCTTTCCCATGGAACCCTCACTTTTACTCGTATTTGTCTATGTTATTTTGCTTGTATGCCAAATTAGAAAGGACTGTATCTGATTCAATGTTGGATACAGTGCCTAGAACATTGGCACTCAAAAAAATGTTGAAAGAATGACAAAGAAAAACCATGGAATCAAGCCTTCCTTTTAAGGATAGTTGTAAATACCCACTCACCCAGTTCTCCAGAAATATATCTGTAAGGTGTAATTCAAAACTTTTTGATGTCAGGCAGACCTCCACACTTTTTTAGTTATGTGCTTTCAAAAGGAAGAGCAGCTAGATGGCTCAGTGGATAGAGCACTGCTCCTGGAAGAAGAACTCAATTTAAATATGACTTCAGATTAATTAGCTATGTGACCCTGTGCAAGTCATCTATTTACCTCAATTTTTTTCATCTATAAAAATAAGCAATAGAAAGAAATGAGAAACTACTATCTTTGCCAAAACAAACAAAAAAATACAAATGGAATCATGAAGAAATAGATATGGTTGTGAAACTACTGAACAACTAATGAATTTAAAAAGATATTCCTTGGTTCTGACCCTACCCCACTTTGAGGTCCCTTTTTGTATCATATCTTGCCCCATTTGAATATAAGCTTTTGGAGGGAAGATACTGCCTTAATTTCTGTTTTCATTTCTATCCCCAGCACTTAATGTAGCTGACCCAAAATAAGTACTCAATAAATGTGTATTGATTGACTGAATGGTCCAGATGGATCCTGGCAGGAAACCCATACCCTGAGGAAATGCTTTTCTCACAATACTTTAATAACCATAAGAGCTTTTTGGATCAATCACCACCAAAATATGACTGAAGCTTTTACTACCTTTTTCCAGAGATAGAAAGCCAGTAGAGATAAGGTGTAAGAATTGCTAGTGCTTCTGTTCTCCCAAGTGCACAGAATAAGTTGACAATTGTTTTGTAGGTTTTCTCCCTCAGAACCAGCACAAGCCTCACACTTTTTTTATTGAAGCTTTTTATTTTCAAAACATATGAAAGGATAATTTTTCACTGTTGACCTTTGCAATACTTTGTGTTCCAAATTTCCCTTCTCCCCCACTCCCTTTCCTAGATGGCAAATAATCCAATATATATTAAACATGGTAAAAAAAATATGCAAATCCAATATAGGCATATGTATTTATACAATTATCTTGCTGCACAAGAAGAATCAGATCAAAAAGAAAAAAATGAGAAAATAAAATTCAAAGCCTCACACTTCTTAAAGATGTCTTTTAGCCATCCTGTTACAGTAAATTCTATTCCTTCTAGGTTCTTCTCTTGACCCATATGGCTAAAATAATTATCTAATGCTTTCATTTACATAATGCAGTATGTTCTGTGTAGTACCAATAACTTCTAGGTCTTATGTGTCAGATTATTTTACTTAATGTTCATTATGCTATATAATCCTTTTAAGTTGAAACACAGAATCTTTATTTAAGCATATTCAAGTAAAACATATTCCTACTTCAACCATGTCCAAAAACGCATTTCTCATTCTTTACAAAACTATCTCTGTCATGAAGGGGACAGCATTTTTTTTCATCAATTCTCTGAAATCATGGCTGATCATTGTGTGAATCAGAATTGTCAATTACATAAGAATTGTCCCTTTTTCACAGTATTGATGTTATAGAATTGGTTGTTTTCCCATTTTGGGTCATTTCATTCTGTACCAGTCCATACATATCTTCCTATTCATCTTTTAAAGTGGAGACAAGAGCTCTTATCCCTTAATTGGGAATTAGTCCTTATTGACCTAATATTTTATTTCCAACATAGCTATTGTCTGCTATGATTTCACCAGGTTTAAGCTCTTAATGGTTGTCATCAACTTTGAATACTTTTGTTAAGTTCCTCTTCCGTCCTCCTGAATATACTTTCTGCACAGTTTGGTTTTTATTGTTTCCATCTTTAAAGCAAAGACTAAAGAGAATATTCTTTGGAGTTAAACTGAAGCTTTGTAAGAAATGGCATGGCAACAGAAGCAACAGTTTGGTAAGGGTTTCCTATTAAAAAGATTCAGAATAATTGAAGTATTAAGAGGTCAGAGGTACAGGTCATAGGTCTGGGCAACAGAAATCTTTATACTCATAGTATTTATTTATACAGAAAGAATTCTCTAGAGAAAACATTGACAAGTTTAAACTAACATAAGTAGAAGTTTGATAAAGAGAAATGAGTGGCCTTATTTCCATTTAAAGAAGCCAGAAATTAAAATAAAGCTAGAGATGAGGTTAAATCAATATTAAGAATATTTTTTGTAATCTAACAGAACATCAGCATTTAATTTAATGTCTTAAATCCACACCCAAAGCATTTCCTCAAATATGATATTTATTCTAATTCCCAATCACATGCTTTTTTGAAATTTATATTCCCATTTGAAGTCACTAATAATCTGCCTTTCTCTGACATCTTCCATTTCTTCTAGAAGTATACTGTCTACATTGTCTTCTCCCTTTTATAATTTTACACTGCCAATTTAGTTGGCTGGTAAACAAAACTTGTGATCCTACTTAAATTAAATCTTTAAGCATTGCTACAAATTTAACTAAAGGACAAACTATGCTTTAGTGATCAAAGACAAAACTGCAGTGTTCAGTGGTCATGCTCCAACATACTAATGAAGACTGCTGCTATTGATCAAAGGTCACATTCATCCATTCATTCATTTATGGATTATGGGATTCCATTGAGGGTGAGGGAGTCACTAATTTTCTACTGCTGGCATGGGGGTCTTCACTTTTAACTCTTAACACACGATATCTGCTCAACATGATTCAGATTTCATGAGATGCCAGCAAAAACAGATGGTGAGAAGAAATGCCAGTGGTTGTAGTTAGAAGATATGGCTTGATATAAATTTAGTTTTTATCCATTTCATAATTCTTCTGTCATATGCAATGGAAAAGCCATTTTGTTAGAATAAAGTTCATATTTTTCCCTCCACAGTCATGGAATTGTTTATTATTAGTCATCACATATCTCTTAACAGCATGTAATGTAAGTAATAAATTCATGTTTTTGTATACAATATATATTAATGTATTCAGTCAGTTTTCAATTATGTGAGCTAATGGAGGAATTATGATGATGTGCAGATTGTCTTCATGTTGTTTATATTTGACTTTGGTATGCATGGGGTTTTTTTTTCCTCTGGGAAATTTATCATCATATTTATGTTTATAATAGATTGCACTTAAAATAGCACGCACTTCCTGAGTCCATTATAAAAGACAATAAAAGAAGAAATCCCAGGTGCAAGTTGGATAATGGGGAAAAGCCAATCTTGAATTTTACATGTGCCCAAGATAAACAAGACAGGGAATACTGCAAGTTGAAATCTGTATGTTAGCCTCAATTTAACTTGTTATAGCATTAGTGATAGCCCAGTATACTCTGGCCAAAGGATCTGAGAGTAAGTGCAAATTTGTATCATTACTTCTATTGATCTATAAGAAACTTAGAATTAGAAGAAACTTAAGAAGTCAAATGGTCTGACCCCTCCAATCCCTTCAACAACAACCACAGTAATTGGTCATCCCTCTCTACATTCTATTAAAAGATATCTGGTGACAGAAAATTTAAGGCAGCCCATTTTACCTTTGAACAATTCCATTTGGAACTTTTCCCTTGAATCAAGTCATAATCTGCCTCTTTACAACTTCCACCCATTCCTCCTCTATCTCCAAACCCATCAAAATAAAGCTAATTAATTCATTTTCTGAGGAATTTAAAACTAGAAAGAACCTTAGAGATAATCTATTCAAACCTCATTTTACAGATGTGAAAAATATTTTTATTGCAGTAATACTAATTATAATAACAACACATTACTCTAGTGCATTAAAACTTATAATGCCCAATCTTTTCCTTTTACAGAAAAGGGAGTACAATTAAGTACCTTGTGCAATGTCACCCACATCACTGATTAACAGTAGAAGAAGGACTAGAACTCAAGTCTTCTGATTTCTGGTTCAGTGCTCTTTCCACACCATCCTGCCTCTAGCTGTGGGGTTGTTAGACCTTATTTTGTGTCGTAGACTCCTTTGGCTACCTGTTGAAGTTCTTGGACACCTTAGAATATTTTTTCATTCATAATTGAAGGAAATGCTGAATTTTAGAGGTTAGTGAAAAAAAGATTTCACTTTTTACATGTGATCAAAGTCCCACCCTGAAATCTATCCACAAACCCTTTTGGTGGACCCCAAGTTAAAAATACATGATTAAATTTTCAACTTCTATTCACAAGTATAATTATGATTCTCATACATAAACATTATCAATTAAACATATCCTAGAGCCCACATTTTGCTAGTGGGTGGGAAAAATTCAGACTAACCTTATAGTTATAAGGTAGCATTTTGCATATCATTTTCCTAAAGGCTGATTGACTGAATCAAGAAAAAAAAAGTGTTGCAATTTCCAAATTGAATTTATTGATAGCCTTATTCTAAGCTAAATGTTCCTTTGTGCTCAGAGATGTGGAAAGAATTTGGCATAGGATTGTTGTTGTTCAGTCATTTTCAGTTATGTCAAAATCTTTGTGACCCCATTTAGGGTTTTCTTGGCAAAGTGGTCTGCCATTTCCTTCTCTAGCTCATTTTATAGATGAGAAAACTTAGGCAAATAGGGAAAAGTGACTTGCCCAGAGTCACACAGCTAGTAAATGTCTGAGGCTGGATTTGAATTCAAGGTCCAGAATTCTATCCTCTATATCACCTACCTGCCCACTCACCCATTCTCCCCCTCCAGATTGATTTCTCAATACCACTGAATTTTGAGGGCTTCTCTCTAATGAAGTAATGAAAATTGAATGAGCAACAGAACAGCTGTGGCTTGTGTTAGCCTGAGGAGGGGAACAGGTCAAGTTTTGTAAGCAGACCGGTCTTCTCTGAAATGTTTACTGATTGGCATAATGTCCAGTGTTTCATCACGGGCAATATTCTTGAGGTTTAAGTGAAATCTTGTTCTCAACATAAATTAAAGCAAATAGATGTTTTCTTTCTAATTTCCATTGGTTTTTGGACATTGTACTTTTCCAAACAGGAGATTTCTTAGTGTAAATTATCTATTGACCATTAGATTGTTAATTTGCCTCTAAAGGAAAGAGGATGTAAATATTCATCCCAAAGATGAGAACCTGTTATTTCCTTCTTAATATATTGCTATAGTACTATTCTGATGCCTCAATATGGCATGAAGTGAATTGAGGGTTTCAAAGGCTATGCTAGTTAAGCACAAGCATCGGCAAGTCTTGCCAAATTGGCCAGGTTATAGTGGTTGTTTGTTTTTTAATAACCACTCAACAAGGAACAGACAATGTGTTAGATAACTGATCATAGAGTTAGAGCTATAAAGGACTTCAGAGGTTATTTCATCCAACTCTCTGAGAGCTAAGAGAGACTTGACCCAGATCATCTAGTAAATGACAGAACTGCAATACGAAGCCTTGTCCTCTGATTCCAAATCCAGGACACTTTGCACTGTACTACAGTGACCCAACACCTGATTGCATATTTTCCAAAATAACAATGCTTTACAAAAAATGTGAATTATCATATGCATGTGAACTACTTAGCTAAATGAAGAGAGGTCAGAGAAAGGATGCAGAAGGGGAGAACCCAGGAGATTGCCCCTTGATGGCTTAACATTGTTCTGCCTATACTCTACTACCACATAATTCTCAATTTCTAGCAGATAACAATCATTCACTGCTCTCCAACCCAAACTTTCCCTGTAGCTTCTCTCCCTGAAGCTACTACTGCCCCCTCAAAATCTTCCAGTCTCTGTAGCTGTTCTCCATGCACTTATCACTGCCCCTCCCCAAATCTCCCAGTCTCTTTAGATTCTGTCCCTGCAGTTCTTCCCAGATGGTAAGATAAGCATTCCCTGGGAACCAACTCCCCTTCCCTCTCTAGGATCACTGCCAGTCTGTTACAGCTCACAAAAACAGCTTCAAATGCCTCTAGTTTTAACCTCTTCTTTTGCTCTGTAATTTCCAACTGCAGGCCTCACACACAAAATTTCTTCCAAAGTATAGGAGAATTATACCTCCCTGCATCTGACAAGTCAATTCCATATTGACTTGACTCCTAATGACTTCTTATAATTTGTATCTTCTCTCTCCAAGCAGTGCAGCCCCAATAATATAATTTTTTCCCTGAAAGTTGAGTCTTGAGGAAAAGCAGCCCACTTTTGGACCACTATGATTCCTCCTTGGAAGAAAGATAGGAATCTTTTTCAAATTATCAGCTGCTTCCCAAACCATTTAGGAAAAGGAGTTCCACACTCTCTCCCTCTCACCCTAATACACACAAACATAAATTCTCTTCAACCAAAAACAACCTGTATTATCACACTATAACAAATTGAGAGAGATGGGATGTTAGTACTGACTTCATTATAGTTTTTTATTTATTCTCTGAACCTGTTAAGAATACCCATGTTCTCAAGGCTATGGGGGTTTTTAAGATTTCTTGTTCACATCTTTACTTTTATTGTAAAAATTTAAATACCTGCTGTCTTAAACTTGTATTGCTACTAGTTTCTGCTGTTGCTGTGCTACAGAAAAATCCACAAGAAGTGTTGGAGTATAATTTTGATTATGTCAGAATCTTTATAGATCTTGAAAGATTTCTTTTTCATTGAGTTTTATTTCTTAAAATTATATATTTCTGTTGCTACTCAATGAAGGTTCTGTGGTAGCACCTGGCACATTGTGAATATATAATATGATGCTAGTTAAATAACTAATAAGGAGTTGTTATTAAAATGAGAAAGACTTGGACTCAGGTTATCCCTTTGATTGACAATGGCTGTGTAGCTCTAAACAACTCTGTTACCCTCTCAATTCTTTAAGCTGTTGTTGTCACTGCTACTGCTGCTGTTGTTCAATTGTTTCAATCATGACCCCTTTGGGGGTTTTCTCAAAAAAAGATACTGGAATGGCTTAGAGGAGGTGCCAACTTGCATTGATGGAAAGTTTTTTTGTCCAGTCATTCCCTATACCATTGAAATCACAGGTGCAGTCCCTATCCTACTGAATGTGTGGGTTTTTCCTCTTACAGCTTCTAAAAGAACACAGTAACTATGTAATTAAATTTCTAGATTTAGAGCAAGAAGAGATCTTAGAAAACATCTAGTCTAATTTTCTCTTTTGCAAAAGAGGAAACTGAGACCCAAAGAGAGGTAAACTACATGCTCAAGGTCATTTAATTGTAAATGGCAGAGTCAAGACTGCCAAGTTCAGCACTCTTAAGTTCACTGCAGCCTACTGTCTTTCCTCCCTTCCACCTGAAGGTCAGCTTTCTGGCAAGGAACCACTCCAAACTTAAAGAAGCTACAGATAATACATATAGTCCACTGTCATCCATGCACAAAGCCTTTCTTGTTTCATAGATACTGAGGAATTTCCACTCTAATGGCACAGCCTTCAAGATCCTGAGTACCCCTTAAAAAGCTTGCAATCTAGATACTGAGCCTCAAAGGAAAAAAAGGAAGAGAAAATAGACTACCACTCACAAAGAAAAACAGAAGGCAAAACAAAAACCTTAACAAATTCTATAGGGAAGAGGTATAAGGGGAAAAGAGAATCTTTAAGATTGAGATGTAAGAGCAGCTAGGTGGTAGGATAGCTCCAGGCCTAGAGTCAGGAAGACCCAAGTTCAAATCCAGTCTTAGCTATTCACTACCTGTATGATCCTGGGCAAGTCGTTCAACATTGTTTGCCTCAGTTTCCTTATCTATAAAATGAGCTGGAGGAAGAAATAGAAAACCACTCCAGCATCTTTGCCAAGAAAACCGCAAATGGAATCTTGAAAAGTCAGGCACAACAGAAGTGACTAAACAAAAACAAGTATGTATACACACAGATGATTTTACTTTGAAGATTGTAATGTTTGTGTAAATACATATATTCAGACTTCCAAAGTTCTTGAAGGCTTCCAAAAGACTCCACTGTAAAAGTTAAATAATTGTTTTTTTTTAAATGCAGAAAAATAAAATCATAGGGATTAAGTCTGAAAAGTATGTTATAGAATATTCCAACCTAATCATTTTATGGGTGAAGTAACTTTTGTTATATTTGTAAAAATCAAATTTCAAGTTTGAAATTTAAAAACTCAGAGAACAAAGTTTATTTATAAAACATAATGCCTGCCTTGCACATAGTTGTTTTCATTTAATATTTGTTGACTGATTTATTTTTTAAAAAAATATACCTGGTATGGAAATCATAATAATTATGTAGTCATAGATCAAAATTTTTAAAATTAGGTTTTCACAACTAGAAACCTAATAATTTAGGCCTCTTTAAAAGGTATTACTAGAAAGAGAGATCTTTTTTCCCCTTCACATAAAGGAATATATCATAACACTTTTCTTCAGGAGTGCATAAAATCTGTCTTACTGGCAATGAATAAAGTTCCAAAACTTATTAAAAATCAACATACATCAAAATGATTTTAGGGGCATATTTAGAAAGGCTATGGTTGCATTCAAGGAATTAACAATGACAACAATGACAATGACAACAAATAACAATAATAACTAAAAGGTATGTAAACACTTTTTTTATCTTTTCTCAGTTGTCAGCTAAGTGGTGCAGTAGATAGACTGCTAGGCCTGGGCTCAAGCACTAACAAGTTTTGTGATCCTGGGAAAGTCACTTAACCTCATTTGCCTCAGTTTTCTCATTTGTAAAAATAGGTTAGAAAGGGAAATAACAGCCCACTCTAGTATCTTTACCAAGAAAATCCCAAATGGGGTCCCCAAGAGTAGGACATAACTGAAAATAACTGGACAATAACAACTACCAGATTCCCCTGGAAAAGCAAAAATGCTAAGGAAATGACTTTTTCAAGATCTTTCTACCCAAATTCATCCTTGTCCTTGTCTACATTTAAAGCATTTATCTAATGTCACTCATTCTCAAGTCATATGGGAGTCACTTAGCTACTTAAATGAATTAGTAATCTCATTAATGTGAGTACTTTTTCCACTGGTGCAAATAGAAACTCATTTGTGTACTTTCATCCTATGCAATTTTTATCCATATTTTTTTCTTTTTGAGAACTCTATGGAAGAACCAGCCTCTATGCTATTGGCCTTCCTCTGCTTTCTTGTAATATTGTCATGATACTCATGTAGCATTGTGGCTGCTCATTTATTATTCCTCCATCTCTTCACATTTCTCATGAACTCCGTATTTATGGCCTTTCCTTGGAATCATACTAACTTTGATCTCTGAAATATTACCATTGACTCATCCCACTATTTTGGGATTGTTGAGTCAGAGCCAGTGAGCCATTCATATCATTTTATTGCATGATGCTTGAAATCAACTTGGTCCATCCTGGACCTCAAGGGACCCTTTCAATTAGATGGATTAAGATTAAGGTTATTGGGCTATGACAAACTACAAATGAGAAATAGGATGTAGGTATGCTAGGCCACAAGCCAAAAAGATAGAATATGATATTCCAATACTCAGAAAATTAATTACCTGGAAGGCAACTTATTTTCTATTATGGACAAATACACATAAAAAGCATTTGGATAGAGACAGACAGTTTTAAGTTGTTTTATATACAGTATAGTACCTATGGCCCAGGGAATATTTCTGATACAAGAGGTTCTAACTCTGAAGTCATATAGACTGGATCCAATTCTGTGGTAGCTGACTCCAAAGATAGGAATATTTTCTTGTATCATCTGACTCCTCATACTCTCCCTCAACCCTGGAATCCTAAGTGCTCTATGACAAAATTTAAGTTTCTCTATTCCCCCTAAAAGTGATTAATGAAGCCCCTTCTAGAAAACAAGGGTCAAATTATAAAGTAGATATGAGGCATGGAACAACTACTTATTTTCTCTACCACAAAAGGATAGAGATGTTAATAAATAAGTAAAGCACAAATTATTAATGCATCATTTATTATACTCTCCTAGGAGGTAAAGACAACTTTATCAGACTGCTGAACAAATATTTCACATCACTCACTCAGGACTTCCCAATTTCCAAGTAGAGCCCCAAAGTTCAAACCATCTCTCTGGATTGTAGTTTAGTGATCTGAGCTCAAAGAAAGAAACACAAAACAGAACAGACAATTTTGATGTCAGACTCATGTTCACCTTGGCAAATAAATATTATCACTGTCATGTACCATTAGTTTCTGAAGTCTGGAAAGGGAATAATGAAGGGAGAAGGGGGAAGAATTTCTCTTCCTCTCCCCTCCCTGTGCTGGAAATTTAAGGAACTTTGAAATCTGTGTTTCAAAGAGACTGAAAGTCAGTTCTCCTCATTCATCATACAGCATACAAGTTACTTAGAAGGAAACTCTTTGTAACTCAATCACAAATGATCATTTAAAGGCAGCTAGCTAGTGTGACAGACCTGGACACATGAAGAGAAAAATCCAAATTCAAATGTGGTCTTAAACACTTATTAGTTGTTTGATACTATGCAAGTTACTTAACTTTTGTCTGCCCTAGTTTATGCATCTGTAAAATGGGTTCAAAAATAGTCATTGTTTCCCAGAATTGTAAGGATCAAATTAAATCAAATTTGTTAAGCACTTTTAAATTCTTTATTTTCTGGGTAAATAAATCCTAATTATCATCATCAACCTCATCTTTCTCTGTGACTAAGAGATCATCCTTATGTATTTAAAAAAAAAGAGGGGAGTCGTTAGACCTTTGAAGTCCATGAGTCTATGTACACAAAATTTACAACATAAGGTAAAGTATATTTAGAAGCATTTCAAAGTTCTATAAGAAATTTTTAAAAGAGACAAATCATAGTTAAAGCATAAGATCAGACTTTATGGATAAGGTAGTTCATGAAGGGGAGAAAAAGCTTGAGATAAGACTGCAATGCCATTTTGGAGAGAAGCTAATAAACATATTCGTTTCAGCTGAGGATGCCTCTGCTCTTTCTCTGAAAGTGTTTTCTATTTTCCAGAATAACTTTCTTCACATGTTGCCATAGATGTGCTGATCTATTCCCATACTGTATTTCCTCAAGCTGGGTCTCAATCTTAAATATTGCCCTCAATTCTATTTTGGCTTGATCCCATACAAGTCATTTCTCAATAGACTTCATGGCTATTTTTCTTGTCTCCATGAATTTCCCCCAAGATCCATGATTACATTCTTATCACATAAGGTGGTAACCCATTCAGACAAAACTTTTTGATTGAGTAAACAAACTACCTTGTCCATCTTCATATTAATCACACAAAGGTGACAGGAATGATTTATACGTTTCTTTATTCATTTTCTCCACATAAGAAATATCTCAAATCCTGTGGTATTTTGGTAGGGAATCCAGCTTATTCCAGTTGGCATTGATACACCAGTATTAATTCTGACCCACATTATTATGTGTTCTTAAGTAATACTTCCCTCCATATTCTTACCCTGAAAAACTATCATGAAATCATTTCTTTGTGGCTTTGTCTGAAGATACACACAATTGTAATTGTGCTGCCTACTGTGAACATGTTGGAGACAGTTTGTTTGTACAGTGCTGAATCTTTTGAAAGGGGAAAGCTTCCAATGGCATGTCTAATAGGGAGCAAGCTGATTACAGGAGTTGTTCACAAGCAAAAATCAAACTCCAGATGATTAGGATAGCAATTAATGCTGATGAAAAGCCAAAATGCATTCTGGGGGTATAAAATTGCTTAGCATTTGTTCTTTGAGTTATATAAATGTTGCATTTAGAATGTGCTCCTCCAAAGGTACAGTTGCCTTAATTTGAGGGGTACAACGTGTTCAATCATTAGAACCTGGGCATGTGTCTGTAGAAGTTAAATGGAGGAGAAAAACAAAATTAAGTGACTATTGCAATTGCAAATTTAGGTCCTAGTTGGGTCAAGGAATATTTTTAAGGTCAATTTTTTGGCAATATTAACTCACCCACTCATCTAAGTTAAGGTTTTTGTTTACTTCTTGCTTCGAATTCTTGCTTTGTGTATTTGGGGATGTTCCATTTAAAATCAGAACATTGGCAAGCATTTGTGCCATTCTCCATTCTTTATTCCTATGGAATTGGGTTTGGGGGCTGGGGATTTTTTTTTAATTTTTTGGCAGGGAGAATTCAAGAAGGGGTTTGATGATAAAAATCTGCAGCCTTATTACTGAGGGAGAATTTTTCCTTCCTAGAAGATTGAATAGATCTATTTTACATATGAGGTAGGTTAATTCTATCCCTGCACTCTGGGGATGAGAGTGAGAGCAGCTGGTTCATCAGCCACTGGTCAGTGAATTCTACTTGTAACCATCTCTTCCTTTCAGTCTCTCCTTTCCTTCCCTCTTCCACATACTCAAATTCCCATTCTTCCTCCCTTTTCTTTTCTATTTCCTTTACATTAACATTTCTATTAATACAATTGTCTAGAATCACACCCCATAACCACTTAATTCTTCATTGAAATCCTGCCCATAAATTAATGACCATCTTGAATGCCTCCCCCACCCCAAAATGGGCCCTGAAATTCTCAGTAATGCTTTTCTTTCTCACTTCAGATAGTGCTTCGCATTTCTGTAATGTACTTAGCATATATTATAGTTATTTGAGTATGTGTAATATTCTCATGATGTTGAATCATTTCAATCGTGTCCAACTCTTTGTAACCCTATTTGGGGTTTGCTTGGCAAAGATACTGGAGTGGTTTGCCATTTGCTTCTCCAACTCATTTTACAGATGAGAAAACAAAATAGGTTAAATGACTTGCTCAGAGTCACATAACTAGTAAGTGTCTGAGGCCAGATTTGAACTCAGAAAGATGAATGAGTCTGATTTCAAGCCCGGTGCTTGGTGCACTACAGTGCCACCTCGCTGCCCCATGAGAGCAGAGAACATTTGCTACCTTTGTTACCTAAGTTATATCCTCCTGGTACAAAATGGGAAATGCTCCATACCCAATGCAAAGAGAGACCCCGGTTAAATCTCATCAGCTATTTTTTAGTTTTGTGTCCATGGATAAGTCATCCTCAATTTCCTCATTTGTAAAATGGAGGTAATATCTTTAGGATTTTCACATTGAATTATAACAAAAGCCTAGACACTTTTAAAAAAAATAGCTGCATCAATAAAAAAAATCGAGTGGCCACTAGTGGGTTTGACAGAGTTTAGGCTGTAATATGGACCTGCTGAGGGAGATGAGGCATCTTTGCAAGAAGGGCATCCTTCACCTTCTAGATGAATCTGTTTGGCCCTATGGCCTGGCCTGGTAAGGATGCCGGAGGTTGCAAAAAAAATAGCCCCATTCATCCCTAAACCAGAAGATGTGGTTTCTAATTAGGACGACCTGTTCCATAAGCATTGTGATCACTAATGACTTGTTGCCAGTGATTCTTCCTAAACAGAAAAATGGGTGCCTTCATTTTGTTCCTTTCTGTGCATTAAAAAGAGAAATTGGGATATTCCTAGTTAGACTCATGCATGCAAATCAAAATAAACAAGATCTTACCAATCTTGCAAGATAACATCACCTGTGTCAGCACCTTTCAAGATGCCAGTTGGTTTTTTGTTTGTTTCTTGAGTCTAATGAATTCCCTTTGTGGAGAATCTTCTTTACACATTAGATAAATCTTGCTGTACTCATCATCTATATTGCCAACTTGCTATTCCAGGTGTGTGAGCTTCTAGGCATGTGGTATGTTGAACTGATCCCTGTTATTATTCATCCATCCTCTGTGTTTGAAGAGGACTAATGAATGACATCACAAAAGCATTGTCTTAACTTGCATATGAATTGGGTTTAAGTGAGATAGAGTTGCATAAAGTCATCAGTCTGACTCCCCTTCAGACTCATCAAAATACAGCTACAAGACAAGTCAAGATCATTAGCAATGGCCCAACATGATTTTTATAAAATAAAAATAATTTTTTAAAAAGTACAATCATGGTGACACCAGGATTTGAATCCAGATCTCTTGGCTCTAATTATAATATTCCAGAATGCTACCTAAGTTTTTAAAAATGTTAAAAGTCAAGTTGACTACAATTTTTTTCAATGGCTATAAATTTTTTACTCCATCAAAAACAGTTTAACTTGTATTTTTATCTTTGACATAAATGTCTCTGTTCTGTATACTGGAAGCTCCCAAAGAGCAGAGATCTTATTTAATACCTCTTCATGACCCCAGCCACCAATACAGAGCCTTATATATAGTGGGTGTGGTGTCAGGATTGAATTAAATTACTGAGGAAACAAAAGTTCAAGCTTCTGAGCATATCAGTTTCTTAAACAATGCACATTAATTACATAAAAGTTGGAACTAGACTTCCTCAGTTTTGCATTGAACCCCAAATACATGGAGAAACAAATTTTATGCAACAAAAATAAAAAGATATAAACCAGGATACAAAATTAGGGATTCTGATTTCTAATTGAAGAAAAATTAAGGGTTTTCCAAGTTGAAAGGGGGAGAAACAAAGAGGTACAATTCTCTAAAATCCAGACTCGTTTGTATTCAAAGGAACACTAAGACTAAATGGCCAATAAAGGAACAGTTTGCAAAAAAAAAAAAAAGACAAATAGGTTGCTTGAGATGTGTGATTTAATTATATCCTTGCATCAATCTTCAGATCTGACTAGGTTTCTGGTCAGTATAAGCTAGGTCCTCAGTTAAGGGTCTCTAAGCAATAAGAATGGTCCTGCTTCCCAGTCATGCAGTCAAACTCAAACATTATTTCTCACAATTCCCATAATTGAATAATTATATATCAAGCCCAACATCTTACAAAACAGAATTTGGGCTAGATATATAATTGAATATAAAGGGAATAAAGGTAGTTGAGTCACAAGATTCAGTCAACTAGATTCGCTCAGTCACCACAGAAGTACTCAGTAAATGTTTGGTGAAGAAAAAAAAAGAAAATGAAAAAGGAGAAAGAAAAGAACATTATCAATGAAAATAAGTTATTTTCTTGGTATCAGTTTTAGACAAGGGACACGTAGAGAAATGAAAACATAGCCAAAGATATGCCAAAAAGAAGAGAATAAAAGGAAAAAGAAAAATGTTCCATAATATATCTATAGCATAATTGATGAATGAAAGAAATAGCTTTTATTAAGTGATTACTGTGTGCCAATATGGGCTAGAACACTAGGCCTGGAGTCAGGAAGATTTGAATTCAAATCTGGCTTCAGATATTTGCTAGCTGTGTGACCCAAGCAAGTCACCTATTTGTTTTAGTTTGTCATCTATAAAATGGGGATACATTAAAGAAGAAAATGGCAAACAGCTCCAATATTTCTGCCAAGAAAATCCCATGGACAAAAGTCCATGAAGGTGACATAAAATAAAACATGAATTAACACCACTAAATATACCAATCAGTATACTAAATATGAGGGACACAAATGCAAAAGCAACAGTTTCAAAACAGCTCCTATAAGAGTGTGTTGGTCAGGGAGGAATGATTTGATTTTGGAAACCACAGAAGTGATGAATGGAATTATTGAAGAGATCATATAGGGAAATAAACATTTATTGTACATCTACTATGTATCAAGTACTGCACAAAGCATTTTCCAAATGTTATATCATATGGTTCTCACAACAACCCTTCAAGATAGGAGTTATCATTATGCCCTTTTTATAATTGAGGAAATAAAGACAGGCAGAAATTAAAAGTCATCCATGGTCCCCCAAATAGTGTCTGAGGTCCTATTTGAAGTCAAAGAATTCTTGATTCCATGATTGATATGTCTTCTCCAACAGGAACAATAATATTGTTTTGATTATGCTTCCCAAGGCAAGATGTTGAAAAAGAGCAGGGGGGAAAGGTACAGGAATATTATCAGGGCAACTAACAAGAAGATGGCCTGGATAGATGTTTAGGTGGATTATTGCAGAAGCAAACTAGATATAGTGGACCATGTGAATTTGAACCAATGCATTCAACAATCAGAATAGCAGGGATGCCAGGAAAGGAGTTTGAAAATTCAATGGATTGTCTCCAAACATAGTCTGAAGAGTTCTATTGGTCCAGAATGTACAATAGCAGGACAGATGGCAAGAAAATGACTTAGGTGGACAGCTTTGTAATTTGATGACGAAAAATGCTAATGCAATCTTAGCCTTCATTATGAGAAGCATAGTGTCCAGTATGCCTGAAAGTTCTGCTGAACCTACTCTTATCAAATAATACTTTGTGTAATATTTGCACATTTTATTTTTTTTTAATTTTTTTTATTTTATTTGCATAACATATGTGTGGATAATTCTTCAACATTAACCCTTACATAGCTTTCTGTTACAAATTTTCCCCCCAACTCCCCACCCCTCCTCTAGATGGCAGGATAACCACTACATGTTAATTATGTTAAAATATTGGCAAATCGAATATATGTATACATATTTCCAAACTTATCATTGTTGTGCAAGAAAGATCTTATCTACACAAAAGATATATCAGATAAAGGAAACACAATATAAGCAAACATCAATCAAGGAGTATGAGAATGTTATGTTGTGGTCCACATTTCACATCCCTCTCTCTGAATGTACATAACTTTCTTCACTGAACAATTGGAAGTGGTTTGAAACATTTCATTGTTGAAGAGAGCCATGTCCATCAGAATTGATCATCATATAGTACTGTTGTTGCCATGTATAATGATCTCCTGGTTCTGCTCATTTCACTCAGGATCAGTTCATGCAAGTCTCTCCAGGCCTCTCTGAAATCGTCTTGCTGGTCATTTCTTACAGAACAATAATATTTCATAATATTCATATACCATAATTTATTCAGCCATTCTCCAATTGATGGGCATCTATTCAATTTCTAGTTTCTAGCCACTACAAAAAGAGCTGCCACAAACATTCTTGCACATGTGGGGCCCTTTCCTTCCTTTATGATTTCTTTGGGATATAAGCCCAATAGAAATGCTGCTGAGTCAAAGGATATGCACAGTTTGATAACTTTTTGAGCATAGCTCCAAATTGCTCTCCAGAATGGCTGTATCCGTTCACAGCTCCACCAACAATGTATCAGTGTCCCAGCTTTCCCACATCCCCTCCAACATTCATCATTATCTTTTCCTGTGATTTTAGCCAATCTGACAGGTATGTAGTGGTACCTCAGGGTTGTCTTGATTTGCATTTCTCTGATCAATAGTGATTTGGAGCACCTTTTCATATGACTATAAATAGTTTTAATTTCATCCTCTGAAAATTGTCTGTTCATATCCTTTGACCATTTATTGATTGGAGAATGGCTTGAATTTTTATAAATATGAGACAATTCTCTATATATTTTAGAGATGAGACCTTTATCAGAACCCTTAAATGTAAAGATGATTTCCCAATTTATTGCTTCCCTCCTAATCTTGTCTGCATTGATTTTGTTTGTACAAAAACTTTTTAACTCAATATAGTCAGAGTTATCTATCTGGTTTTCAATTAGGAGTTCCAGTTCTTCTTTGGACATAAATTTATTCCATCTCCATAGGTCTGGGAGGTAAACTATATTACGTTCCTCTAATTTACTTATAGTATCACTCTTTATATCCAGATCATGAACCCATTTAGATCTTATCTTGGTATGTGGTGTTAGATGTGGGTCAAGCCCTAATTTCTTCCACACTAGTTTCCAATTTTCCCAGCAGTTTTTGTCAAATAGTGAGTACTTATCCCAAAAGCTGGGGTCTTTAGGTTTATCAAATACTAAATTGCTATAGTTATTGCCTAGTTTGTCCTGTGATTCTATCCTATTCCACTGATCGACTACTCTATTTCTTAGCCAGTACCAAATGGTTTTGATGACTGCTGCTTTGTAATATAGTTTTAGATCTGGTACAGCAAGTCCACCATCGTCAGCCTTTTTTTTCATTAATCCCCTTGAAATTCTTGACCTTTTGTTCTTCCAAATGAACTTTGCTACTATTTTTTCTAGATTTGTAAGATAATTTCTTGAGAGTTTGATTGGTATGGCACTAAATAAGTAAATTAGTTTGGGTAATATTGTCATTTTTATTATATCCGCTCAGCCTACCCATGAGCATTTTAAGTTTTTCCAATTGACTAGGTCTTATTTTATTTGTGTGGAAAGTGTTTTGTAGTTTAGTTCATATAGTTCCTGACTTTCCTTTGGCAGATAAATTCCCAAATATTTTATACTATCAACAGTTATATTGAATGGAATTTCTTTTTGTATCTCTTGCTGCTGAACTTTATTGGTAATATATAAAAATGCTGATGATTTATGTGGATTTATTTTGTATCCTGCAACTTTGCTAAAGTTGTGAATTGTTTCTAGTAGTTTTTTAGTTGAGTCTTTAGGGTTCTCTACGTATATCATCATGTCATCTGCAAAGAGTGATAATTTGGTTTCCTCATTACCTACTCTAATTCCTTTAATCTCTTTTTCTTCTCTTACTGCCAAAGCTAACATTTCTAAGACAATATTAAATAATAATGGTGACAGCCTTGTTTCACTCCTGATCTTATTGGGAATGATTCTAGTTTGACTCCATTACATATGATGCTTCCTGAAGGTTTTAAGTAGATACTACTAATCATTTTAAGGAAAAGCCCACTTATTCCTATACTCTCCAGTGTTTTTAGTAGGAATAGGTGTTGGATTTTATCAAAGGCTTTTTCTGCATCTATTGAGATAATCATATGGTTTTTATTAATTTTGTTATTAATATAATTGATTATGCTAATAGTTTTCCTGATATTGAACCAGCCCTGCATTCCTGGTATAAATCCTACTTGGTCATGGTGTATTATCCTGGGGATGACTTTCTGTAATCTTGTTGCTAAAATCTTATTTAAAATTTTTGCATCAATATTCATTAGGGAAATGGGTCTATAGTTTTCTTTCTCACTTTTCTCCCTACCTGGTTTAGCTATCAGCACCATATCTGTGTCATAGAAGGAATTTGGTAGTACACCTTCTTTCCCTATTTTTTCAAATAGTTTATATAGTATTGGGATTAATTGTTCTTTGAATGTTTGGTAAAATTCACATGTAAATCCATCTGGCCCTGGAGATTTTTTCTTAGGGAGTTGATTAATAGCTTGTTCTATTTCTTTTTCCAAAATAGGGCTATTTAAATAATTTATTTCCTCTTCTGTTAACCTTGGCAATCTATATTTTTGTAGATATTCCTCCATTTCATTTACATTATCAAATTTATTGGCATAAAGTTGGGCAAAGAAACTCCTAATTATTACTCTAATTTCCTCTTCATTGGAGGAAAGTTCTCCCTTATCATTTTTGAGACTAATAATTTGATTTTCCTCTTTCCTTTTTCTAATCAAATTAACTAAAGGCTTATTTATTTTGTTGTTTTTTTCATAAAACCAACTCTTAGTTTTATTTATTAATTCAATAGTTTTCTTATTTTCAATTTTATTGATCTCCCCTTTAATTTTCAGAATTTCCAATTTGGTATTTAATTGAGGGTTTTTAATTTGGTCTTTTTCTAGCTTTTTTAATTGTAAGCCCAGTTCATTGATCTTCTCTTTCTCTGTTTTATGCAAGTAAGCATCTAGAGATATAAAATTACCCCTTATAACCGCTTTAGCCGTGTCCCACAAATTTTGGTATGTTGTCTCATTGTTGTCATTCTCCTGGATGAAAATTTTGGATTGTGTCTATAATTTGCTCTTTCACCCATTCGTTCTTCAGGATTAGATTATTTAATTTCCAAATAACTTGTGGTCCATTTTCTCCTGGCCTTATATTACATGTGAGTTTTATTGCATCATGATCTGAGAAGCATGCATTTACTATTTCTGCTTTTCTGCATTTGATTTTGAGGTTTTTATGCCCTAACACATGATCAATTTTCATATAAGTTCCATGAACCCCTGAGAAAAAAGTATACTCCCTTCTATCACCATTCAATTTCCTCCAGAGATCTATCATACCTAACTTTTCTAGCCTTTTGTTAACCTCCCTAACTTCTTTCTTATTTATTTTGTGATTTTATTTATCTAATTCTGAGAGAGCAAGGTTGAGATCCCCCACTAGTATAGTATTACTGTCTATTTCTCCTTGCATCTCTGTTAGTTTCTCCTCTAGGAATTTGGATGCTATACCACTTGGTGCATATATGTTTAGTATTGATACAGCTTCATTGTCTATGGTACCCTTTAGTAAAATATAGTTTCCTTCCTTATCTCTTTTAATTAGATCTATTTTTGTTTTTACTTGATCCGAGATAAGGATTGCTACCCCTGCTTTTCTTTGTTCACCTGAAGCATAGAAGATTTTGCTCCAGCCCTTTACCTTCACTCTGTATGTATCTCTATGTTTTAGATGTGTTTCTTGTAAACGACATATTGTAGGAATTTGGCTTTTAATTCATTCTGCTACCCGCTAATATTTGCACATTTTAGAAGAGTAATAGACAAGATGGAGAGCATCCAGCATGATAAAGAGCTCAATCAGTTGAAAGAATGGAGAACATTTAGCCAAGACAAGGGATAAAGATAAGAAGGCATGCTAGCTGCCTTCAAATATTTCAAGGATTATCACATGGAAGATAGATGAGATATGTTCTGTCTACGCCAGAGAACAGAAGCATATATTAACAAAGGGTAGAAATTTCAGAGAAAGATTTAGATCTCCTGTAAGAAAAAAAATTCTTAACAATTAGATATGGACAAGAGTAAGTGGACTGACTGACCTTAGTTTCAGATGTTCCCTTTGATTTGAAGTTTTTAGTCAAAGACTGAATGAGCAAGTGTCCAATAATTTATAAAGTAAATACTTAAATACATGTTAAAACATCATGACCTCTGAGGTCCCTCACACACTGAAATTCTATGATTCAGAAGGATATAAGAGGATGGTTTCGTGTCTTAGATAGCATGTCACTGGAAAAGGGGCTAGATTTGAAGTGAGAAACCCAGTGTTAAATTTGCCTCCCATGGGATCTTAGAGAAGGCACTAAATTACTCTCAGCTTTAATTTCTTCATCTGTAAGATGAAGGATTGAAATAGCTATATCACACAGTCCCTCCTAAGTTGAAATCTATTAATATCATATCTATGTGTCCTTTAGCAAGTTAGCCTTCAAGACTCAAGTTCCTCATCTGTAGAAGGAGAAAGTTAGATATGTTGGCCTCTAAAATCCTATCTAGCTTTCTACTGCTATGACCTTCTGAGTGAAGATTGAAGAAGACCTTCAATATAAAAAAATGAACATTTACAAAATCACTATTAGCCTGTTACCTAGCATATACTTTTTCTCATGATGTGGTTTTCTCAGATTTCTGAGAAACATATAGGATGTCCCAAAAGTTTTAGTACATGTATATATTCAGCTCATGATTTTCTTACAAAAGGAAATTGAAGAGACAAAAATAATTTATTTTCTGCAGGAGTTTCCTGAATGCAGTTAATAGCTCCATTTTAAAGCAAAATGCATGTGCTTGGCACTAAGCTAAAAAACAACACATTTAATATTCAGTAAAAATCACTTTATGCATGTTTCATTTCCAGAAAATGTGTCATTGGGCACTTAACTTAATGCACCATTAATAGACCTAATATGTCTTTTAATTTGCTATGTCTGGCCTCAGGTGGTATCATCCAATGTGTAATAATGTTCACATATCAATGATAATTAAATATTGAGAGTATAATTTAAATAATCATGCACATTTTAGGGCAAATATATATAATTCATGTTTTCAGCCCCTGCCAGTTTCACATTCTATTCAGAAAAAGAGCATCTATCTAAGGCATCCGCTGCTTCCAAATAGAAAGTTTTGAAAGCATGGCTTTGTATTTTGCATATTGAGATTCCATTATATCTAATCTTCATAAGACATATTGTGTGATTGTGACTCTACTAGGTGGTACATTTCTTTTTAAAAAAAGTTCTTTTGAAAACAACACTGTATTCCATGAGGCCTGTTATAATGTGATATATTTTGTGGTATATTTTCCACCTAAATAAGTTTATTTCAGTTTTTTTTGCTGATATGTTCCAGAAATCATTTATAAACACTTCCTAACCCTCCCCACTACAAAGTACTTGTAATCCCAGGGACCATCTAGCACAGTGATTAGACCAGTAATGACTTCCTTTACTAGCTAAATTGATCGGACACATTTTTCCTTTATAGTCTCTTCCTGATCTATAAAAAAAATCTCAGTATCAGGGCAGCTAGGTGATGCACTGGAGAAAGCACCAGCCCTGAAGTTTGGAGGACTTGAGTTCAAATATGATCTCAGATACTTAATACTTCCTAGCTGTGTGACCTTGGGCAAGTCCCTTAACCCCATTTACCTCAGGGAAAAAAAATCTCAGTATCTTCAGTGTTTCCATTCCTCTTCCCTCTTCCCCATTTGCTGAAGAAATTGAGTACTTCTAGACTCACTGTATCCTATTCCAAGGTCTGGGAATCCCCCCCCCCCCCCATTCAGACTTCCTGAATCCAGGAAAATAGACAAATCTCTGTGATACTAGCAGAAGGTGGAATTTCTGTTGAGATTGATGATGTAGCTCTCGGAAGTTACTCAAAAAGAAACTAAGGGCTGAGCAGGCTAGAAGCAGAACTCAGGAACTTTCTATCAATATTTTCTATTCCTTCCCAAGGAAAACTCAATCAGAAGGTGTAGAGGTAATAATGCAGGTCACTGGACACTAATTTGATTGTTCCCTTTACATATTTACCAATGCTATCTTATTTATTCTTTTTTTCATATATATATATACATATATATATATAAATTTGTTTTTGCTTTTTGCTGTGGCAATTGGGGTTAAGTGACTTGCCCAGGGTCACACAGCTAGGGAATGTTAAGTGTCTGAGACCAGATTTGAACTCAGGTCCTCCTGACTTCAGGGCTGGTGTTCTATCCACTGTACCACCTAGCTGCCCCTATTTTATTTATTCTTGACCAAGAAACAGGATAGTGCTTCTAGTCCCTCTGTGTTTTCATTGAATTTGCCCACTTATGAATCACCCTGTCTGTGTCTCTGTCTCTCTCTGTCTCTGTCTCTCTTTGTGTCTCTCTGTCTAATCTCTGAATCTCTCTCTCTCTCAGTTCTCTGTGTGAGTATGTGCATGTGTGTGTATCTCCACATCTACTTAGAGGTCCATTTCCTCACCACTCACTTTTCAATCATTTTCCATTTGAATTCCAATCCCTCTACTAGTATAAAAGCAATTTATTTAGTCATCAGCAATATCTTAACTGTTGAATCTAATGGCATATTCTCAATCCCTACTCCCCTTTACTTTTTGACTACAACTATACCCTTTCTCTTGACACTCCTCCCTTAGCTTCCATGTCACTCGTCTCTCCTTGTTCTCCTACCTACCTGACTATATTTTTTCTATCTCCTTAACTGATCTAATACATTCCCTCATTTAATGGGGGTGTTTACATTCCTCTGACCAATTCTATCTCTTGAGTTCTCTCTATACTATTTCTCTGTAATCTTATCAATTATGGGTTCAAGCATAATCTGTGTGCAACTGACTCTTGAATCTCTATATTGAATCCTAATCTCTTTGTAGAACTTCACTCCAACATTATATTGGTTGACAGATATCCCAAATCCAACACACTGAAAATGAAATTTGTTATCTTCCTCCCCAAATCTTCTCTTCCTCTAACTTTCCTATTTGGAAGTTTTGCCTATTTGTCCCATTGTGTATACCACTATTCTCTAAGTTGCCCAAATTCATCACCTTTAAATTATGTTATTATTCCCTTTACTGCAATTCCTTCCCCATATACTACCAATTACCAAACCTTATCAGTTCTAACATATAACATCTCCTATGTTGATCTCTTCTTTCTACTCACAAAGACCTCACCCTAGTTTGGGCCTTTATCCTAACTGAACTGCTTATTTCTAGTCTCTTTCTTTTCCCATATATTCTCCATATTCTCCATACAGCTTCCAATGAGATTGCATAGTGGTTAAAACTTCAGACCTAGAATCAGGAAAATTCACCCTCCTGAATTCAAATCTGACCTCAGACACTAGCTGTGTGACTGGGCGAGTCATTTAACCCTGTTTGCCTCAGCTTCCTCAAGTATAAGTTGAACTAGAGAAGAAAATATTCTATTTTGTCTACTTCTAGCATTTCTGTGAAGAGAACCATAAATGGGCCAACAGAGAGTTGAATATGACTAAAAAACAACTGAACAACAACAGTTTCTAAAATAGTGTTCCTAATATAAGTCTCACCATTATATTTCCCTATGCCTCCTGATTATAGTAGGCCCCAAATACATATTCATTGAATTGAATCAATACATTTATCTCCATTCCATCCTGCAAGGGTTCACTGTTGCATATAGAACAAAATAAAATAAAATTCTTTAGTCTTCTATTGAAGGATTAAAATAGCCTTGAGGGGCATCCATGTTTAGTGAGTGTGACATAGATAAATATCTGGCAAAATAGACTGAGAAGAAGATATAAGCTGAAAAGAAGAGAGCATCATGAATAAAAAGTAGAACAGGTCATGAAAATGATCCTTTAGCACCCAACTCAAGAGAAATCAGAAAGAATGAGGACTACGAAGAAAAGGACCATCTGATTTGCCAACCAAGAGTTCATTGGTCACTTTGAGAGTTTAATCTGAATGAAGTGATTAGAAATCAGATGGCAGAGGGTTTAGAAAAGAGTGAGAAAACAGGAAGTAGAAACACCTACTGTCTCAAGTAGTTTACCCAAAAAGGGATAGCTTTTTAGCTATGATAGCTAGTAAAGATGGACCAAATAAGAATTCTCTTTAAATCAGGGAGAATGTGAGTATGTTAGTACATGGCAGGGAAGTAGCCAATAAATAGATCAGGAGAGGATAAAGATAAAAAAGCAGAGTGAAAGTAATTGCATATTTTAATTGTTAGAAAAGACAAGAAGAATTGGGATGAAGGGAACACAAAGAAGTTATCAGACTTGACAAATGAGAAGAATCATCTCTTATCTTGCGACTGAAGAGGAGATACTGGAGGTAGATGTTTAGGTCATGTGTGATGAAGAGGAAGGGAGAAGGGAGAGATTTTAGTAAATAATTTCAAGTTTCTCTGTACAACAAGATCCTTAATTAAAAGAGTTATGGTAGAGTATGCCATAGGAGGCTTTAAGAGAGATGAAATAGATTGGAACACTGGATGTTTTATTCTTCCAATAAAATGTAAACTCTTTGAAGACTAATACTATCTTGTTTTGGTTTTGTCTTTATATCAACAGTGCCAAGCACAATGAGGCCTGATTATAATCGGCCCCCCATATAAGCTCATTGAATTGAATCAACATGCTTGTCTTCAGTCCATCTTTCCTTATATTTGGCCATCCTTGTTCTCCTCTCCAACCAATGAATGAATCAATGGATAAGCCTTTATAATCCACCTGCCATGGAACAGGCACCAATCTAAGCACTAAAAGCATTAAGACTAAAACGAGACATTCCTTGCCTTTAAAGAGCTTACCTTCTAATGGGGGAGATAGTAATATTTATATACATATATATATGTAAATATATTTGCACACAGAGAGAAATATATATACTTTTATATATAGGTCTATATCTGTTTATGTTTGTATATGTATATGCACATAGATTCAGTTATATATGTATTCACATACATATAGATGTAAGCATATATAAAATATATATATATATATATTGCATAGAATATAGACAAAGTGAATACAAGGCAATTATGGAGGGAAGGAATCAGTAGAACTCATCCCTACTCCAGGACTATTTCTTGTTGCCAAGGACCTTATATGAATGCTTATTTGGGAGAAAACATTTGTTTTGTGACTTAACTAAATTATAAGACTTTCAAGTTTGAGGAAACTTTGGAGATCCCCCCATATTATAGGTGAAGAAGTTGATATGCAGGATAATTTAATTGACTTGCCCACAATTACACCAATAACAAGTAAAAAAACTGAAATGTGAACCCAATTGTTCCATCTCCCAAACCAGTGTACTTTCCACAACCTAGCAACTTTCTCAAGTACTCAAATTTCCCATGACATTCTTTCACCATCAGAGAGAGGATATATTTACAAAACCATTGCCAAAACGTAAAACATCCTGTAAGACTTTCAGATCTTGGACATGCAGGGTAGTTGAAGAGACAGCCTCCCTGCACTATCTTTCTGCATTAGGCTAGGCCTTTGTTTGATTAAACTACTGACCTTCTCTCCTTTGAATATTCCAAAATGGTATCTATGGCATTTTAGAAAGTCTTGTTAGCTTTAGAAGGCGTCTCAAAAAGAAAACTGTTTGCATTAGAGGAAGCTGCTATAGAAGAATAACAAGCCAGGCAATCCATTGGAACTCTTGTCAACTAGTAAAGGACACATAGTTTGTTAAAGAGTCAAAATAAAATATGAAGTGGGTCATGCTTAAATACCAACTGTGCCATGTTGGAGTAATGAAAAGGGAGATGTGAATTGTATAATAATATTTTCATGATGTTTTTTTTTTACCATTTTGAAAAGGTTAATCATTCAGGCAAAGTAGGTAGAACTCTGCACTTGGATTCAGGAAGGCCTAAATTCAAAACATCTCTCAGATACTTACTAGTTATATATCTTTGGACAAGTCATTAACTTTGGTCTATTTTCTCTTTTGTAAAATAGAAATAATAATACTTACCTCACATGGTTGTGAGGGAAAATAACAAAACATATATAAGATATTTTGCAAACTTTAAAATGTTATATAAATGTTAGCTATAATAATAATAATAATAATTGTTATTGGATTATCCACATCTTCTGTGATTCTTTCTCTGCATAATTTACATTTCTATCATCATTTGACCACAGTTCCTTTGCTCAAAGATCAGGTAGAGAAGGAAAGGGTGTCTAATTCAAATCTGCCAATTTAGCTCCTAAGTGAAAGGATGTCCTTGACTTACTGAGTCTGAAATTCTGTTTGTGTATCATCTATGGATTTATTTGATGACACTGTTAAGGTTTTCTTTCTTCTACTATCATGAGTAATATGGGATAAAATATAACTGTAATTGTAATCATGGAGGCCTAAAGGATCATTTTTCTACAATTTTCTATTCTTTTTATACAAATATAAAATAATTGATATCATTTGCATTAAGATATCTTCTCTCCTAATCAGATGTCAAAAACAAAGATCAATTTATTTCAACAAGCATTTATTAAGCATTGACTGCATACTAGCCACTGTACTAGGTTCTGGACATACAAACAAAAAAATGAAACAGCACTAATTATCAAATAGTGTAAATTTTATTAAAGAAAACAGATAGGTAGAAATGTAGATTAAATAAATAGAGGAATGGATAGATGGATGGATGGATAGATGGTAGACAGATAAATATAAAATAATTTCTTAGAAAGGACACAAGCCACTGGAAGTAATCAGGATAGAGATCCTATAGAGAAGGTACTTAAAATGAGCTTTGAACAAAGCTAGGGTTCCTATGAGGCAGAGGGCAGGAGAAAATTTATTTCAGTAATGGGGTGGGGGGATATAGAAACCAAAAAATGGGATGAAGGATATAGAGATCAAAAAGAGGGAATGTTGTGCATAGAAAACAAGGAGCAGACCAATCTGAATAGAAAACAGGATGAGTGAAGAGTAATAATTCACTATAAGATCTTAATGTAAGCCTGAAGCAAGATTGTGATACCTTCAGTGATTAAAAAGTATTTTGGGAGAGGAGGGAATTCATCCAAATCATTTGTAAATAATATAGCAATCATTTTGTTATTGTTGCTGTTAAGCCATTTTAGTCATGTCTGATTCTTTGTGACCTGCACAGGTTTTCAGAGACTAATAATTTCCATGCCTATGATCTCCACCAAAAGTTTTAGTCAACTTTTATTTGCTTAAAGGTTAAAGACTTTCTTTACAGGAAATTTAAGCTATAGACAGGAGTTGAAGGAAAGAAATGTGCCTTTGTTCTACATTTATCAAATGAGATAAAATGGGCAAAGTGCTTTGCAAGTCCAAAAATACTATGTGAATGTGAGCTATTATTATCATTCTTAGACAATAATTTTCACAAGAAATTCAAGATACAGAAAGTACATTTATGATAAGAAATGCCTGTTTACTAAGAACAGTTTAAATAGCTCATCAGTCTTGTTCTTTATTTTTCTAGGTCTTTCTCAGAGACCTGTCTGGAACATAGCCACATGGTGTAGATGACATTGACGGTCACTTAGCATCCGCAATGAAAGGATTATCCAGCAGCCGTAGTCACCATCATGGAGTGACCTGTGATTCCACCTGTGACTCTCTATCTCATCATGCAGACAGGAAGCCATACTTGTTAAGCCCAGTGGAGCCTCATCCTGCTGACCACCCTTACTACACTCAGAGGAACTCCTTCCAAGCTGAGTGTGTGGTTCCCTTCAATGACCCCCTGGCCAGCAGTACCTTCCCTAGGAGGCATTACAACTCCCAGCAAGAACTGAAAGAGGAGTGCGCGCTCGTTCCCCGCAGCATCGCTAACAAGGCAAATCGCCTTCCTCCCAACCTCCTGGACCAATTTGAAAGGCAGCTCCCCCTTAACAGAGATGGTTACCACACCTTGCAGTACAAGAGAACTGCTGTGGAGCACCGTAGTGACAGCCCTGGAAGGATCCGTCACCTGGTCCACTCTGTCCAGAAGCTTTTTACCAAGTCTCATTCCCTGGAGGGACCATCCAAGGGCAGCATCAACGGAGGCAAAGCCAGCCCCGATGACACACAAACAATGCGGTACGGCAAGCGAAGCAAGAGCAAAGAAAGACGACCAGAACCCAAAGCGCGTTCGAACGCCTCGGGTTGGTGGAGTTCCGATGACAACTTGGACGGCGATGTCTGCCTCTATCACTCCCCCTCGGCAGTGATGACCATGGGCCGGTGTCCAGACCGCTCCGCCTCACAGTATTTCATGGAGGCTTACAATACAATCAATGAACATGCAGTAAAAGCCTCCAGGAGTAATAATGATGTCAAGTGTTCCACCTGTGCTAATCTTCCCGTCAACCTGGATGCTCCTCTCCTGAAGAAGAGCGCTTGGTCTTCTACCTTGACAGTGAGCAGGGCTCGTGAAGTTTACCAGAAAGCTTCAGTTAATGTGGACCAGGCCTTGGTGAAGTCAGAAACCTGTCAACAGGAGCGATCCTGCCAATATCTTCAGGTAAAGTCTTTGTGGAGTGGCTGCTATTTAGAAGCACTAATCTAATTATGGTGGTTCTCTGTCTTCAATATTGCTGTAGTATAATAATGCAAAGAATATAGGACTACATGGAGAGAATTAGATTCTCTCTTGGCTCTGTTGTTAACTAATTCTATGACCCAGGCAATGATACTTAACATCTATTTGTCTTAGTTTCCTCATCAAGTCAAATTTGGAAAATATTAGGACTGTGCATATACTTGTGTACATGGGATTTGCCACAGGCACATCCCTCCACATACATGGCTAGCCTTTTCATTTACTTCACGCTTATGCTTTTATATATTTTTCTCTCCCTTCTTCACTGTCTGTCTAGTTGTTATAAATCTCAAAAGATAAGAATGGTAGTAAACTCTGAAAAGCTGAGGTCCATGTAAATGCAAGGTGTCATTATTAATATTTTGCTTTTCTCCTTTCCTAAAAGATGTGGAATAGAGCTGGAAAAAAAAGTTTGAAACTTATCTTTTGTTACTTACAAAATTTGGTGCTTTGTAATTCAATGAGAGTTATATGTGAATTTTCTTCTACTGTAAAACTTAGGTTTGGGGATACTTTATTAGTACCTCTGTGTTTATCAGGATGTGGGGAAACATTCCTAAAGAGGGAAGAACAGCACAGTGGGGAAAAGATGAAATTGGGATTTAAAGATTCTAGATTTGAACTCAGGTTCCATTCTCAACTCCTCTGACATTTTAGATGTCTCTATAAAATGAGGAAATTGCACTGTATGAGCTCTGTGGTCCCCTCTGGCCTTAATGCTATAATACTATTATCCCTGGCACTTGGTTAAGTGAGAAGATTTCCTACTGCTCTAGAAACCATATAATCACAACCACAGAAACTCAACATGGACAAGTTCTAAAAAGGAAGGCAGCATCAATAGAATAAAATACAATAAAACGTTAATATATGGTATTTATATAAATGTCAATATGCAAATCACACACATGCTTTAAAGTTGAATAATACCTTCTTAATCAATACCCAAAGTATCTTCCTGCTTTTCTTGGATCTAATATCCTTGTTGTTTATTTTTTTTTAAAAATTTCATGTGTTGGTGTGGAAAAAGAAAAACAGGAATTCATGAAGACTGTGCATATACTTGTGTACATGCAGACTGGGATTTACCACAGGCCCGTCTCTCCATATGGCTAGTCTTTGCATTTACTTCATTTTTATGTTTTTATATATTCATCTCTCCTTCTTCACACTCCTATTGTGAAAGGAAAAGCAAGAAAATGTGTCTTTTTGTGGAGTTCCCCCTGACTGTTCTTTTCTGCTTTGAAATCATGGTCCACCTGCAGGCACCATCTCTGCTTTGTAAAGCTTCCATGGTAGCCAAGAACTAAGGAGTGCCCCAGAGAAAGGTAGTGCTGAGGGGCATTCAGCAGTATCTCAGGGTCATATTATGTAAACATTATGACCTCTCTTTCTGAAAGAAAACTCAATGAATCAATGAAGCATTTATTAAACACTTAGCAATGTTCAAAGAATTGGGTATACCAATAGAAAAGACAAGATGGTCTCTATTGTAAGAGAACTCAGACTCTATTTGAGAAAGACAATTATATATAAGAATTATATATAAGAAAATATAGCTGTAATGAAGTGATCTGAAGTCCTATGCATACATCTGGGATACATATGGCAAGATTCAAAGGTCCTTGCAATGTATCATTAGGTAATATGGCAAATCCTAAGGGCATGAAAGCTGTAGCATCAGGGCAGAGCAGACAATAAAGTTCTATAAGTCCACCTCTTTAGATGGATTGTAGTCATTTATTTCCAGATCATCCAGTAATGTAAATACTCATTTAAATATTCCCATCCCTACCCCCATACTTCCACCTCAAGATATGACATCTGGAAGAAGTAGCAATGAAGGAAAGACAAAGAAGAAAGGTCCCCTTCTGTCAAGTACTCAGCTTCCCTAATAAGGTGACCAGAACAGTTGTCACAAATCACTCTTTGTAACACAGTCATTAAATATGGTGTCAGACTCTTCCCTTATAGAATTCCTTTAAGAATCTAATTCACCCCTGAAGTTAGTGACCTAAATAAGAATTTTTGACAGGGAAAAAATGGCAGAAACATTAAGAGATATAAATAACAATTTTATCCATGACTATTATGTGACTTTGGCAAAGTGTCTATGCTTTAAGTAAGTGAGTAAAAGGATAGATGGGAAAAGTCTAATAGGATAATGAAAGGTTGGAAGTGGATTTCAGTTTTGCCTTTGCAGGTAGGTTTATAGCTCCATAATTTCATGCACCCTTCTTTCTCTCTCCATCTTTCACTTTAGAATGAAAATATCTTGAGGTGGGGGCATAGGAGATATAGCTCTAGGGAAATTTTTTTTGCACATAAATGGAGTACTATTAAAGAAATGAGAAGAAAGACTCAGAAATTTTAGCAAATATAAGATTCTATATTTCAGTTATATAAAAAAAACTTCATACTATGAAGATTTGAAATTTTTGAAAATTTTCCAGTTTCTCCTTTCTATTTTCAAATTTTTGCCTTCATTTAAGTATGTAATCTTTTTAATTCTGAAATTATTGAAAGTCATTAAACATAGCAATAATCAAATTCTATCTTGGGGAGCAACAAACCTGAATAGAGAGTAAAAATACACAACCATTTGCAAAAAATAAAAATGAAGTTTTACATACTGTAAAACTGTCCCACTTTCATAATTTTGATGGGACCAATTGCAAGCAATATTTTGACTAGTAACACATTTCAGAATTTTATTGTGATGCTATAAGAATGTGGTGAGCTTTTAAGTGAAATAAATGGGAAGTAAAGTAATTTATAGCATCTCTTTAATGTTATTCTCTAGCCAAAAGTTTGAAAAATGGGTTCCTGAGCTCCATGTGTTTACCTGGTAAGGAGCAGAATGAGAATAAGAAGGAGAGAGGAGAGTGAAAGCAATATAGGTCTCCACTGCAAGGGAGGAAGGAAACAGCACATCTTGGGCAAATTCTTCCAAAGGTACAAAGATAATCTCTAGCTCTGTCCATGACATTTCAAGACTTATTAAGGATGTTTTAATCCATAGCCACCAGCTTCCATGCACTGATTCCCTTCTTAAACCCATAATATTGAAAGTAATATAGAAAAGTTTCCTGCTGTAGTTTGTTTTAGTTAATATGAACTATTTATATTACCAGTTATTAACAGTCATTATTAATTAGAGAGGTAATGTAGTGGAAGGCAAATAGTTTGAACTTGAAGCCAGACAAGATATCTGGGTTTAAGTCTAGCTTCAGACACTTACTAGTTGTTTATCTGAAAGGAAGTCATTTAAGCTTTCTGAGCTCCTCAGTTTACTCATCTATAAGATGGAAATAGTAATACTATTATTATAATGCAGAATAATGCAGGATAAGGAACACCAGCATCACAGAGATAGCAGTTTAAAAAGAATCAATTACTAATCACAAAGGGAGGTGGATAATAAATGCCAACAGGGAGCAATCTTGGCATGTGGCCCACATTGCTCTTGGCCAAGGGTGGGACAGAGTGGGGTGGTGCCAGATGTGGAATCTTGCAACAATTTTTGCACTCTGATCCATAGACCCAGAGTCCCACGGGGCCAAAACTTATCAAGAGATTTAGGCAAAAAGCCAGTTGGCATCAACAGGAACTGCCCTATCATCAATAGGAGAAGAGAATAATATAGTTAGGACTAGTAAAATGAGGGGGTTTCCTGACTTGCCTAGTAAAAAGAGAGGAATGGGAAGCATCAATGCAGAGAATTAACTCTAACTGTGCCATCCAGTAAGAGGTTAGGAGAAGGGACATAATGTCCAATCTCTGTCTTAATTCACTTTAACATATATGCATCCTGACAGAAGCTGAGGCTGTACTAGTCAAAGTAGTTTTCACTGGTTCAAATACCCATATATTTCAACATCAAAATAAGTAACAGTGATAATAACGAACATAAGTAGCTGGCCTTATTTCATTCTTTCTATCTGTATAATTCAAGAGCTAGCACAGTACCTCACACATAGTAGGAGATAAAGGAATACTTGTTGATTTGACTGCCACTGCTTTCAAAGTATACAAAACACTATACATTCATGATCTCTGTGGGTCCTTACAGAAAATCTCTGAGATAGTTTTAGGCAGAACAGCAGGGAGAGGGATTCTCCCAATTTATAGATGAAGAAAATGAGACTTAGAGAAATTTAATGATTTGCTCAGGATCATGCAACTAGAGTTTAAGTACAAGTTTTGCTTGAACAAAAGTCTTCCTGACTCCATGTCTATTACTCTATCCACATATGCAAAACTCTTCTGAAATCTTAAAACGGTCTGTAAATGCTGATAATTATCATTAATTGAGACCAGATTGAGATTTCATAAGCATCTTTTTTCCCACAAGTTTTGCATTTCACACTAAGGAGATAAAACACAATGCATTGTGGACAAAAGTCTGTAGAATACTATTTTAAAAAAAAACTAATATTTTAGCTTCTGTTATTGAAACAAATACATATAACGATAGCATAGAAATGATGAATAAATTAGTTCATTTTCTCTTTCTACTTTATTTTTATGTTAATATGCCTATATCCCACTTAGTACAAAAAATAAGTACTTGAATTATTTGGATTTGCACTACATTTTTCCATTGGACTAGAATCAAAACTTTACATAATTATAACTTTGAAAAAAGTGCATTTGAATACATGCTACACTAATTGAGACCTTGTTGTTTTTATATAACTATAGAAATATACACACATATATACTCATATGAATTCTCTCAGACCAACTAAAAGAACTATTAGATTTTTACTTGACTTGCCAGAATTTATTCTTTTGTACAACTGCTAAATAAGCTTCTAGTAAACCAATTACATGATGTAGTTACTGTGACTATATAGGAAACTGATCAGTTCCATAGGTATTATGGTTCCTCTATGGCATCGATTCAGAAACCCAATATTGCAAGGTTGAAATCATAGCATGTTCTGATTAACACATACAATTGGCAATATGTCCTCACTCACAAGCTGTTTGCAGTTAATTTAAAAAAGGCTCCTCTTTTTTACCAATATTGTTATTTTTAAATGTCAAGAATCAGATGTCTGGTGTTCAGAATTGTTGTACTGCTGCCAGTGACTGTCTCTGTCAGGGGCTGGAGCAGGGACATGGATTTGAAGACATTAAAACTGTTTAATTCTCAGATGAGATGTGGTTGGCTTTTATACATTTGGAATAGAGCATTTATGGCACATCTCAGGGTAAGTGTTAATTGAAAAGTCTAAAGGTAAATAGAAATAGGGCCAAAGGAGAAAAGGATGGTTCTTTTTAGATATTAGCTTTTTTGCTTTAAAATTGCAGGACTCTTGTCTCTTCGTGCCTCTTTATGTAAGCACTGTGTTTCTTGCAACTGGCATATGAAGCCATTCAGACTAACAGGATTTTAGATTCCCAACTGTTAGTCTTTTTAAAAAAAAATCACCTCAAATCGTGGAGTTTGCGTTTATCCACAGCAGAAGCAGGAAAGAAAAACAAATGCTCTCCGGTAGAAGTACAGAGAGGAGGGGAAAGGGAGAGAGGGGGGAAAAGAGAAAGCAAGCAAGAAGACAGAAGGAGAAAAAGCATTCTGTTAGAGATGAAATTTTAAGAGAGGAAAATGATCGACCTTTTTAAAGCTGAGTGGGTCTCTTCGGTTTGTGTTCACGTTTCAAGAAATGGAAGGAATGACCAGGTCTGGGCTAAATTCTTCTGTTTCTTTGCATTTTGTGTTAATATGTCGTTGCGGGTATTGTCTTTTTCATTTTTGTTTCTGCTAAAACTAATGGGTTAGTCAGAGTAAAGTAGCCAGCAACTTAACGTGCGTATAGACAGTAAGAAAACAAGTTGGAACATCCAATAGTTTTAAATCAGTATCTCCACCGGGACTTTTAGATAATATTTAATTGACACAGATGAGCTAGTAAAGTGTCATTAGAGGACATTATCTGTGTTTGGGAATAGATATGGGACCAACCAGCTTTCCAGGGCAGGAAGCTAAATGCTTACAATTCTTTTGCTATGTGATTAAATATCCTGGAAGTGTTCTTTTCTGGATTTTTTTTTGTCTCCTAAAATTTCATCGCAAAAGATTGCTGAAGAATTCTTTATTACAAACATGAACCAAGGATTTTGTTTTCCTTACAGGTATAAATTATAGCTATTTTAAAGTATCCTATTATAGAAAATTTTAATCTTTGCCCAGTTATCCTTCTCTCTCTCCTTCCTCTAATCCCCTGCCACTACAATACACCCTTCCTTATAGGACAATTTGAATGGGACTAATTGTGTTAAAAACTACTTCCTGCAAAATTCATAACAGTGTTGAACAATTCTGATAATAACTTTGACTTACATGATGTTTCTCTGCTGCTTTTTGTTTTCAAAGATTTTAGCTGAATTAATAATTGTTCTTCTCTACTCTTAATTTAAATTACCTTTGTAGCTCAGCAAGTGGATGTCATGGTTCTTGAATATTTGGGTTTTGATTTATGTGTACTATTCCCTGAACCTTTTCATAATTATTTGGGTAGAAACATCCTTTCCTCCTTCCTCATTGAATAAAAAACAAGCTTACTTGTTATAAACTGGGTTTGAACATGGAGTCAGTGCTCAGTGAATGAAATTTGACAGTTCACAGTCTAATCCTATGTTAGCCCTGTCCAAGGTCCTGTCTATACATAGTCTTCATTTTTTTCTTATGATAATGTCCAAATCTAATGGGAAACTAGGTATACTGAATGGCTCAGCAAAGCTCAAAGATCAAAAGTATGGGAAAGACCTCTTTGGAAACACTCAATATGAGAATTCATTATTATTGATCTCTAAATCAAATATCATAAATACATTTTAGTCCAGTTGAAAAGAATCTAAGATAAACCAAAGCCAGTTTTCTGTATGTATTATGATATAGCTGATTTCTTTGGGTTACAATCTGATAATGAAGATAGTTCAGTAATATTAACCCTTAGTATAAGATATGTGTGTGTATCTTCATAGCAGGGATTGTTTTATCTTTGATTGTTTCCCCAATAATACAGTTTTTTGTCAGTTTTAGAAGATAGATAACTGTTGTGTCTTGTACTATATTCACATAATATTAAACTGAGAAATATGCAAACACATAGAATACATTTGTTTCTTTGTTTTAATGTGCACTGTACTTTGAAATGCCCCTGGTAGCCAGTGACAAAAACATATATACAAATGTGGCTAGGCTGATTTTACTTTGGCAAAAAGATTCGTTTTTTCATGTCATTGTTGCAGAGTTGTTAGGAGTAAAAAAACTTCTCTTTATAGCCAATGAATAGCAGGTGTCAGAAAACCTGTCACTTATGATTTGTATAGATGATGATTTTTATCTGTGTGAAAAGTCTGAGATTGATGGTAATCATACTAAGTCATCCATTTGGCATTCTCAATGGCACCAAAAATCACCAAATCAATGTGCTAAAGAATTAAAGAGAAATATTCATTTCAGTCAATCCAAGGTTACCAACATGATAGTTAACAGAAACGAGTTAGTTGTGACTGATTTTACAGTGATTTTTGTATCATGGGTCTGAAAGAATTTCAGACACAGATGTTTCTCCTCCCTGAGAAAGGATGTGTTTAAATTGGGCACTTTAATTTGTGTATCAGTGTCCAATTGTTGGACATTTGGAGTCCAATGTGGCACAGAAGGAAAGAGTGATGTCCTTATTTTTAACTGATATACACATTTATACATCCCATTATATATGTGTTTTATCTAAAACTTTTAGAATGAAATCTCTCTACAGGCAGAAATCTTGTCTCTTTGCTATAAATGTCATATACTGTATCTTTTGCACAGTTACTGTTCAATAAGGATATAACTAGCTTCCTCCCTAACCTCAATCCCATCCCCTCTTCTTCATCTGACAAACTGAAGAGTATATTTTCTAAAGTTGAAAGGGAAAAAGAATGAGAAATTGGGGGAAAGGAATAATGGAAAAGAGAGCTGAGAATTTTGCCACCAACTCAAAGACATTGTTTTTCTGTTACCTTTGACACATTTCTTATTTTTACTCACTTTTATTCTGTTCCTTCTTAAAGAAAGCACTTGGGACCAAGACAAGAACTATTATGAGTCCCCTGATTTTCTAATTATAGACATTTTCCTGAGAGTATCTCTGAAAATGGGATTTTTCCATTTACTGAAATATAAGAAGAAACTCTACCCCAGTTCCATTTCATTACAAAATGAGTTTGGAGAGTCATTGGAGAGTAATACTTTTTTTCAGGGGTTATACATTATTCTTCTATTCCTGGGCTTTCTCTATCTTTATTCATTCAACAAGAATTAATTAAGCTCCTACTATGTGCAGAAAAAGACATGAGCTAAAATTCACCCTTAGGAACTTACTAGCTGTATGATTCTGGGCAAGGAGCTTAACCTCTCTGAGCTTCAGTTTTCACCTATGAAATGAAATGTTAGATAAGATGGCCTTTAAACTTCATTCAAACTCCAAATTTTATTTTCATATACCAAAAATATTTTTTTCTTTGAGTGGAGGGACAGAGGCATAGAAAAAGAAAAGAAGAATAAAGGTCAAAAGTTAAAATATAAATATGTTGTAGTTTTTGAACTGTGCTGCGCGCATGTGCACACACACACACACACACACACACACACACACACCATTCCCTAAATAATTACTGGTGATTTGTAAATACAGGTCTATAAAGGACTGTGGGGTATTTTAAACTTACAAAAGAATGAAATAAATTTGGCTTCTCAGTTCTCCTCCCTTCAATCCTAAACTCCCACCTGCTTTATTGTGAGGAAGTCAAACTCAAGAGGAAACAAAGATAATAAAACAAATATGGTTAAGATTGTACTATCTAATCACCTATCCCCAGTCCTTTCCAATACAATTCAGGACCTTTTCTAGACAGAATGGTGAAAGCTATTGTCACAATTTTTCACCCAAGTTCTCCAAAGTGCAGCCCTCCTGCTTTCCTATGCCTTATTCTCTTATTAAGTTTTTGGTTTAATCTCACTGTTGTAGAGAATGGGATAATCCCATAACAGAGGTACTTAATTTAGGTCCGTAGGATTTCAAGACATCTGCATATATAGATTTCAGGGGGTTCTTAAATGTGGATGGGTAAAAAAAAATGCATCTTTATTTCAATAGAATTTGTTTTCTTTTTAATTCTGAAAAGGGTAAATAGGTGTTACCAGACTGCCAAAAGGATCCATGGCACACACCAAAAAAATGTTAAGGATCTTTGCTTTTAACCTCTTTTACATAGTACTTGCATTTTATTGGAGGAGGAAAGCTCTTCAAGACCCAAAGGAACACATTTCAAATGGCAAGATATCCTGAAGTATCCTAAACATTTGACTTAGGAAAAAATGTATAGGGGAGATTCGATGTGAGGAGAAGAGAGTTTCCCTTTGAAGATCTTCTAAAGCAAATAGATCATCATTTTCCCAGTCAAGACACATATCTTCTTAAGACTGATGTCACTATCACCACCACCTCCTTCTACTAAGTGCTTTTTTACTCAGGTACTGTACTAACAACACTGACTTCCCACTTCCCTCTACCTCACACATTCAAAAGAAAAAATAGCTGTTAGATGCAAGAAAAGCTTGGAGAACCCTACTATAAATTATTTCCTCCTGTGTGGCCCAAATTCACAAGTTGAAATATGGTCATTCCACTGAATAATAGAAGGGAAATATAATGCAAGATTGGATAGTAAAGAAATTTAGGTTCTCCACATTTCTTCCACCACTTCCAAAGCATACCACCAATTCACTCAGATTTTGGACAGTTCATCTGAACTAGGTTTTTTAGTCTCTTTTGTCTTATAGATCCCATTGGTAATTTGGTGAAACCTATGGAACCCCTCTAAGAATCATGTGTCATCTTCAGTTCTAATCAAAGAAAATGATACATTTTAGTTAGAAGTGAGGAAAAATAAAGACAATTTTCCCATTGATGTTCAGTCTTTGAAATCTATCTATTAACCTCTTGAGTCTAAACAATCTATACCTAACATTTTCTTAATCATTAGATTAATGAAACAAGACTGACCTTGCATCTGCTTTTTATTGTTATTGTTGTGATGTTTTCAAAGACTGAGAGGAGTGAGAGGTAAATATGCTTCTGGAAAAGAGAAACTGTCTAGCATCTATCTAAAAAACATTAATATGGTAAAAGTGATTATGATGCTGCAATGTTCTGTGTTTGCATGCTTAAGAGAATATATCTTAATGCATATAATTATAATTAATATGTCTTAATAATCTCTTCAGAGAATTGTGTAGTAGAATCATGGAATACCAAACACAAAAAATGGCTACCTTACTCAGCTGTGACTTGGACCAACTAGCCAGATTGCTTACTATCTCAGTTTCTCCATTTGCAAAATGGGAACTATAATATGAACCTGTGATTGTTTTACTTACTTCCCTTGAGAGTGAAGGTGATATTAATTACAAAAAGTAGGAAATCAAAGAAGGGAATATATATGTGTGCATATATATATTTTTTTAAGTGTTCAGTTGTTTTAAGAATGGTTGCTATATAAATCCCAAAGAGTACTATCATCAATTTAGCTTATATATAAAAATGTGTAACACATTATTTATTTTGCTAGGTCTAGTTTTCATTTAAACCAGGGTTAGGAGAAAAGAAATTGCTTCAGTGATGAAAAATGGTCTTCCATCTGAATAAAGCCAGCTAGGAGCTTGGGCTATTTGAGTCTTTGAACAAACAAAACAAAGTTTTTGTCTGTGGGTGAAGAGATAACAAAGCCATTGATCTTTTAATAGCTAAGAATCACTGGGTCAGGTTTCCTATGGTTCAATATTAACCCACAGAACACAAGCTCCCCTAGTTTCTTCAAGACCTCTGTTTGCTCAGACAATACCTGCTTTTGGGTTTACACCTTAGCTCTGTGGGGACACAGCTGCCTCATTCAAGCAAGTCTTGCTGAGTCAACAGGACTCAATTAATGGAAACAGTTGTATGTTTACTGGTTACGTGTGAGAAGCTTTTCAGGCCTGTCCCACCCAGGACTTTATCCACCCTTCCACACTTCCATTATTAAAAGGCACATCAAGTTCCCTAGGGATTGCTTCAGCTCCACAGCTCTGAAAGATGAGCATCCTTCAGAAAGCACAAGTAAAAGATAATAGCAGCCTGTATACCTTTCATTCCTAGAACCTGTGAGTGCTGACTCACTAATCATCTTGCTTGAAAACCTACTAGGATTATTCTCATAAGACTAAGAAACTAGAATGACATATAGAACATTTTTGCCTCTTATTGCCATGCTAGTAGTGAATAAGCACAGAGTAAAGGCTAAGCTCAAAGGTTATCATTTCACAATTTTTTCCTAGTCTTTTTTCTTTTTTAAATTTTACTTAAATTTTTTAAGATTTATTTTATTTGAAATCTAGTCATTTTATGTTTGTGGACCATTTTGATGTTTACTATAACAAAAATAAATCAGAAACTCATTAAAAGTAATAGAGTTGCACTTCCAAGAAAAGGGGGGCAAATCATAATCCAAAGGAACAGTTAGTTCATTAAATATTATTATTGCAATATTTAAGGTGACAATTTCTTAATCACAAAACCAAAAGTACACATTTTCAAAAGCTTCTCACATTTATCTCACTCCTTCTTCCCAGTTTATACATTTTAACAAATGGCCATATTCTTCAGCACCTAGTCCTCTTCTAAATCTCTCAGATCTTTATGTCTAAGATTAGAGTAGTTTAAAATCCATTATTTTACTGCTAGTAGGAGGATTAATCCCACTAATCCAAATTTACTACTGTAAACATTTTTGAGGAAATTCCAGTAAACTGACTGTGTCCTTAAAGGTCAGCTAATGTAAACCTTTTCTTTTATAGACCTTCATAAATTGGCCCTATCTTTCCTTTCTTATTTTTTTCTGCCTTACCTCTCTCCCTTTAATTCTACAAAAGTACCTCGGGCTTTTTTTTAGTGTTCTTCACTTGCAGAAAGACACTCCATCTAATGACTATTAGCATTTATACTTTTTGTGCTCCATGCCTGGAATTCTCTCATCTCTGAATTCTAGCTTCCCTGGTTTACTCAAATCTTAACCAAAATCTGAGAAAAGAAATCTTTCCAAGGTCCCCTTAATGCTAATGCCCTCCATTTGTAATTATCTCCAATTTATCTTTACATATCTTGTTAGCATATAATTCTCTGCATGTTGTCTCTTCTATTAGAATATAGGAACAAATTTTTGTCTTTCTTTGTATTCCCCTTACTTATCACAGTGCCATGTATATAGTAAAGACATAATAAATGCTTGTTGACTAAATGAAGAAACTTCGATACACAGAGGTGAAGAAATTTGCCCAAAGTCTTCTGACTAAATATTAACAGATCAAATTTGAAATCAAGTATTTTCACTGATAGTACAATCCAATTTTCAATACATCATGCAACTTTCTTATGGATGGATTTCGTGGTGCTTCTTCTTGACATTTTTAATTCATTTATATATTCAAGAAACATTTATTAAATTCCTTTTGTACATAGAGCTATTTGTTATATACATTTGAGGAAAAACTGAGTAGAGATAAAACGTGCCTCTATTCTCATGGGAGTTTATCATATATACTCTGAGGAAGATAAGACATAAAAACAAAGCATTATAATAAAAAATGTTATATAAGTGGGAAAGAAAATTTCATAATTGCTGCTACATGTGCAAGCATGAAGAAAATTACTAACCAGAGGGATCAGGAGCAGTGGATAGAGTACCAGCCCTAGAGACAGAAGGACTTAAATTGAAATCTGGCCTCAGACACTTAACACTAACTAGCTGAATGACTCTAGGCAAGTTACTTAACCCCAATTGCAGAGAGGAAGTGGGGAGAGAGAAATTCTGAAAAAAAAAAAAAAACAACCTCATATTAGTGAAATAAAGAGTATTGCATCTTGCCAGAATATGAATTGAGTATAGGAGAATAAGATAAGATATCTCAAAACATTTGAATTTTGTTTCGTGGACAATAGGGAGCTACTGAATATCTTTGAGTAGAAAATATTCTGGCATCAATATGAAAGACAAATTGAAAAAGGGAAGAGTAGAAGGAAGACTGATTCTTAAATTATTGCACTAATTCAAGAAGTTAATCATAAAAGTGTGGACAGTGGCAATAGACAAGAATTAAAATATAAAAGAAGTTTTAGCAGAAAATTCATTAGATTTGGTACAAAAGAAAAAGAAAAGAAAGAAGATTTTCAAAATAACACCAGGGTACTCAATATAGGAAACAGAAGAATGAAGTGAAGAAGGAGGAACATGTTATGGAAATGCTTTTTTTCATTACACAAATTCAATTTAACTAACAAAATAAAAAAGGAGGAGCAGGCTTAGGATGGGAGAGGGAGATATGATAAATTCAGGAGATACAATAAAACATTTGAGACTAAAAATAGCTAGTAAACAAGTAGAAATTCAGGATGAGCTCAGAATTGGAGAAGTCAGAATTAGGAAAACAGATTTGTGAGTCACTTTCATGAAAGTAATAATTGAAATTTCAATAGTCAAGGAAAAGAAAAGAAAGCCAAGGATAGAGCCTCGAAGAACCAACCCTATAATACAGGGGTGAGAAAAGTACACATACTAGAACTAGTTAGGAAAATATGAAAAGAATCAGAATATTGTAACATTAATCTCTATACCTAATAGGAAATAGTTTCTAGTAGTGTCAAATGCTGCATAGAGACCAAGAATGATTATAAGTGTTTTAGTAGAGTTCTGGGGACAGAAGCCAGATTTGAAGAAATTGAGGCAAAAATATAGAAGGCAGAGGCATTAGATAGATATAGAACACTTATTTTTCAAAAAATGGCAGTGAAGGAGAGAGAATTGAAGCTAGATTAGCTAGAAAAATGAAGAAAAGATTTGCTCTAGGATTGTGAAAATTTCACCATATTTATAACCAGTGAGAAGAAACTACTAGAGAAGGAGAATCAAGAAATTGTGAATCTCAGCATTTAGTCTAACCTATATTCAAAAGAGATCCTTACTACAAAATACTAGAGAGTGGGCATTCATCATCTGCTAAAAGACCTCCAATGAAAGAAAAGCCACCCTTTTTTCTAGGCAGCCCATGTCATTATTGAAAAACTTTAGATTAGCTTAACCTCATTTAAATTTACCTCCACAACTTCTGGTTTTGCCTTTTGGGCACAAACACAAGTCCAATCTCTGTTCTTCATGATAACCCTTCGGACTCTTGAAAAACAGTTCTCTTATTGCCCCCTCAACCTACTCTTCTCCAAGCCAAACATCCCTAATTCTTTCAACTTATTTTCATATTACATGAACTAATCTCCTATATGCTCTACAGCCTATGCAATATCTTTCTTAAACTATGGCACTCAGAACTGAACATAATAATCCAGATGAACTCTAACGAGAGCTTAGTTATATTATTATGTCATCTTTTTATTTCTAATGATTAATCTCATAGCTTTGCCCATTATGTCATTAACTTTTGGGGTTTGCCACATCATACTGCTGACTCATATCAAGGCTGCTATTCTATAAAACATCTGGATCTTTTTCAGACAAATATGTTATCTGAGCATACCTGCTCTGTTTTTATACTTTTGAGGTTGATTTTTTGAACTCAACTGTAAACTTTATATTTACCCCCTATTTAATTTCATTATATTAGATTTAATCCATTGTTCTTACTTGTCTTTTTTTAATCTTAATAATACCCATATACTTAGCAACAAGGCAAAAGAAATAAGATCACAGGAACTCATATACTTAACCAAATGCAATAATAAATACATTACAACTATCTATAAACTTGTCAACACTTTTTCTCCAATACACCCAACTTCTATGGAGGAAAGTGGTCATATCCAGGAAACATATGAGGGAGAAAAACCTATATGCTTGGACTGGTTTGCAACTATGGGCTATACACTTTGATGTCATTGATCCATTTAGGAGCATGTCTATCATGTTAAAGTGCTTCCCTAGTAATTCTGCGGATCCTTGTTTCTCTTTATCTAGGCAAATCTTCTATTTTGTCAACATCTTTTTTTATTCCTGACTGCTATCCAGAATAGTCCATCAAGCTTGATGTCATCTGCCAATGTAATGAATATGTCATTTGCAACTTATTCAATTGATTCATTGATAGTGTTGAACAACAGAGGGTTGAGTAGAGATACTAGAGGTACCCCAACACATCAAAATTGAATCATTACCAGCTACTCTGAAAAAAGCCATTCAACCAGTCCTTAATCCATTAATTGAATTATGTCTATTCTTGGGAACTTCTCCAACACAATTGCAGGAGATATCTTATTAACTGTTTTCTAAAATCAAGATAAACATTATCTTCATTCTTCTCTTCAATTATCAGTATATTAACTGTTATAAAAGATTTTCATTAACTATCCATTTAGTAAATCATTCTCCAATTTTCCCAGGAATTGAAGTCAATTTCACTGGTCTAAGTTTTGCAGATTCTGTTCTCTTTCCTTTTTCAAGGCATTATTTGTCTTCCTTCAGTCTTTTTGGTACATATTCTATTTTCCATAATCCTTCAGATATGAGTGACTGTGTACTTTCTCTGGGATAGGTGAATTGAATTTATCAAGGGCATACAGTTCCTTTCTCACAGCTCCTTATTTATCTTGGATATCAACTCCCTGTTAGTATTTTTTTTCTCATCATTTGTTCAAGTCATTCTCCTTGGTAAAGAGGACAGAAGAAAAATATGAATCGAGCAATTCTTGTTTCTCTTTGTTGTCATTTATGGCTCCATCTACCCCAAACATAGATCTGATTCCTTCTTTGACTATTTTCTCCAAATATGGCTAATGAAAACCCCTTTTTTTCCTCTAGTTTCCCTCACTAGTCTCACTCACTGTGAATGTTAGCATTCCAGACAGGTTTTTTTCAAAAATGCTTAAAATGGAATAAACAACAATATATGAGAGAGGATGACTACTATTGGAACAAAATCCTGGAAGAAGAAAAAATAGGAGGAAGGGCATAAATAATATAATAATAGGATGGAGATTTCAAAGGAATATTCTTAGTCATGAAATATGACTCCTTAATTTTACAGATAAGAAAACTAGAGGCACAGAAAGGAAAAGTTACAAACATGTAAGTAGCTTTCAAACTCAGGTTTTTTGATTCTAGTCCAGGGCTTTTTTCTACTATATCAGTCTGTCTGAAGAGTATGGCATATCTCTACAGAAATACTGTGATCAAACCCAGCCAGAACAATGAACCTAAATTTTCATGGGTAGAAAATATGAATGGAACAGAGAATGCATGGGTTATAGGAAATAAGTCTGTAAAAGTAAGCAGAAATCATATTGGTAAGAGCTTTAAATTCCAGATTTATGATTTTGTATTTTATCCTAGAGATTATTGAAGTGGAAAGAATCTAGAGGTATGAAGATCAATTAGAACTAATAAAAGAGGATGAGCATGTGACCTAAGTAGAGGCAGTTTGAGTGGAGAAAATGGGCTAGATACTAAAGATATTATGAAAGTAGGGTCAAAAAGACTTGGCAAGTGATTGATTATGGGATTAAGAAAGAGAGAAGAGTTAAGATGATTGTCTAGAAATATGATGTTTCAATCAACAGAAATATGGAAAGATAAATTCAAAGGAAAATATAGTGAGTTTTCTTTGGAATATGTTGTGTTTTAAGGCTATTATGGGACATCCATATGATATCCTGAAGAGTGGTGATGATATGAAACTGCAAGGCAAGGACTAGTTTTATTTGTCCTGGTATCTTTACCACTTAGCAGAAAGAACAGTATCCCAGAATCAGAAAGAATGTACCTAGGAGAAGGATGTAATCAACAGTGTCAAAAAAAGAGGTCAATAAATTTGAGAACTAAGAAATTAATGAGAAAAACTCAGTAGTAATTATGTCATTAGGTTCAATTGGGACTAAAAACAAGATTGCAAGAAATTTAGAAGGAAAGGGGAGGTTAAAAAAAAAGAGGTAATTAGTGTAACTTTTTCTAGAAGTTTGACTATGAAATGAAGATACAGAAGATGATAGCTTAAAAGAATAGCAAGGTGAACAAAGGATTTTTAAGGATGGGAAGTGTTGTACATGTCAGCAAAAATGGATCCAATGGATAAGGATAAAATTAAATTGAAATTAAGAGAGCAAATTATAAACCAAACAATATCCCAAGAGAGAAAGTAGTATATGGAATAAATAACACAAATGGAGGGGTTGATCTGGACAGAAGAGAGCCTTCTTCATAAAAGGCTCTTTATCTTCTTCATCATAGTCTGAATGGGGGCAAGGAGAGAATTTGTGTTTATAAAGAAGTATTTGAGGGTGTAGAGTATAGAAAGAGAAGCTTATGATGAATGGTCTCTTTATATAGCAGATTGTTGTATAACCAATTATAGATGATGATCAGATCTTATTAAAACAATGATGACCAGATCATAGAAGCTGTCAAGAACTAGTCAGGCACATGAATTCCCACAAATCATACTGGGGTTATCATGATTCTATTTGGTACTTCTGAATCAGGCAAATGCCTAGAACTGTTTTGGAGCGAGTTTAGAAGGAGGAGATGTTTAAGTGCTTCTAAAACCTTAGTGTACCTTCAAGATGGTCTAGGAAGCTCTATGGATCAACTAGAAGACCCTCAAACCTGGTCAGACCTAGCACTAAGAACTGGAATTTATTTTGAACCTGAAGCTCCTGGACTTTTATTCCTGAATTTCCTTAAGGTCAAAATGGGAACATATTTAGAGGGATTGACTTTGTAGGGACTAGGGATATACCCTCTTGCAGTTCTTAGCTTAGTGATATTACCCCAAATACCCTGATCTCCTTGTTGAAAAGCCATTACCAATCTCTCTTCCATGAATTTATATAAAACCTTCACATGTGAATTTCACAATATCCTTGTTATGAAAAATATAAAAAAACAATCTTATAAAAACAATACAATAGATTTTAGACCTCCAGGAAATTATAGCTTTCCAGACAGAGTATCTGACTACACAGCCTTGCGCAATTAGATGGCTAAAAGGAAATCTCCTTTCAGGCAGATGCTATCTTAAAATTATCCTGTGAGGTGAAACTGTTCCCTTCTCTCATGAGTTTCAAGAGTTTGGCTTTGTTTCATAGCTAAGGGCCTTTGCAAAAGCAGGTTTGGGCAAAGTCCTTTAAGTTTCTAATCCTGAACTCTGGAAATGACTCCCCAATCATCTGCCTCAAATGTTTCCATGTAAAATCTCTCATTTCCCCCATAACACTCCCCCAGCATTCTAGTTGATTTTAGACGACGGCTTCCTGTTCTCCCACCTCTTGGAAGTCTTCCATAGAATATTGAACAGATACTTTTAGTCGAAACACCTATAAATAGAGGATTTTCCTGCTTGCTGCCTACTCTCTATGGCTTTCACAAAGAACTGAACAAAATCTACCTAGTAACAAGAACTCGTTGATAGGGTTTTCTTATGAGGTTTAAAGAGAAAAAAAGGAGAGAGAGAAACCCATAGGATGCAAATTGTAACATACCACTTGCCTTACCACATATTCAACCTTACATAATCATTGTACTCCCAAAATAAATATTTTATTACATTTCATACAATATTGAGCTGAAATTTTAATCAAAATGAATTCATATTCTGAATTGTATTTGCCTTAGCTTTCACATTACTACTTCATAAATTGACATATAATAAATAAAAAGAGGTCTCTTTTGTGTTTGTTTTAAATAATTATACTATGATTAGAAGTCAGCCAGATCCAAGATTAGTCATTTCTGAGCTTAACTTCTCCATCATTTGCTAATCAATCTATTCCTTACTAACCAGTTTTACCTTTCCTCTTCTCTTATATATCTTCTCTCTCCTCCAACATCTATAGGACCAATCTCTTCTGTTGACATGCAGCACATGTCAGTTTCAAAAGAAAAGGAAACTAGTAGACATGGGGTGTTCAGAGTATAACAAAAGGCGCTTGGGAGTCATTATAACCTGAAGAATTAGACAATCTATGAGTCTGTGACCTGTTCTTCATTAAATCATAATAGATCACTATGATTCCTGCTTTCTTTTCTGAGTATGTGAACCATACCTTTTAGTAATATTTTCTAGATTATGGCACAAATTAAAATCAAGACTCTAGCCTATAGTTTACAAATTCTATTCCCTTGTCCTTGAGATATGATCTGAGTTGAGATAATTTCCGTAAAGCACTTTATAAATTTGATAGTACTATATAAAAGAGCAACTATCATTTGTTGCACTTTAAACTAGGGCACTAGTAGTACTTCACACTATAATTTTCTGCTCATTTTCTGCCATATTTATATACTCAATTTCTTCATAGTGTTTTTCTGTGATTATACTATCCTATCCCTGTTCTTTGTGCTTAATTATGTAATGATCAACTTACCCATTTGTGTGGGTTTTTTAAGAAAAGTATATATTTTCCCTCAAGAATCCTAGCTACCAGTATATGCTACTTATCTACATAATTGAGAATCCTGACACTTTAGAGATGGGAAGGCACTTAGACACCATTTAACTGATCCTTTAATTTTATAGACAAGAAAACTAATGTCTTCTCAATTGCCAAAAATTTAAGTGCCTAATAAATGGTAGGCACAAACAGTACTAGATCCTGGAGATTCAAATATAAACATGAGATAGTAAACTCAAAATATCAAGAAATTTGCATCTTATAAGGAGAAAAGTACATATTAGAGGAAGGAAGCTTTGGTCTAGCCAATTATAGGAACTGTCAGTGGAACCATGGGGCAGTGCTGTCATATATTTTCCATTAGGAATGATAATACTGATTGGATTATAGTTTCCTAAAAGAGATGGAAAACAGAGGGAGTTGGGACTGGTCATGCATGCAATAACAGAACATATAATATAACATAACATATTATATAACATATAATATAATGACATCCATGTTGGCCAGATCCTGTTTTCTATTTTTGGATGAAATAGCCAAGTCTCTGTATATACTCCTTCTTTTACTATAGCACAGATATTGGTATATCTTCTCATGTGTAATAAAGCCTTACTTTCACGAATTAGCTATGTTCCATCAGGACAGTCTCTGGAATAATATTATAGAATAGCAATAAATGTCACTAAAGGCAGTGTAGTATAAGGAATATCAGCCTGAACTCTGAAGTCAGAAAGCCTGGGGCAAGATCCAAGCATCACAATTTATAAGCTGAGAAACCTTAAGCAAGTCTCATAACTTAGCTTCATTTTCTTCATTGGTAAAATGGGGATAATATTATTTGTACTATCAATTTAATAGAATGTTATGAAGGTGAAAAGAAATAATAAATCTCATATGCTCTGTAAGCATGAAAAGTTATCTCTGTAAGTGAATTATTGCTATTGTTAATCATTGAAAACAACTTTCTGGTCTGTGATTGAAGAACGTTCTACATTTGTGCAGTTGAATTTGTAACTAACTCAAATTATAGATATTTGGGGAATAGTAAATTTAAATTTAGAAGTGTCCTAGATTTTGGAAAACAGAAAAGTTTAATGCTGGTCAATTCTTCTACATTGAAAAAGATTCATGATTTGATGACTGTGTATACTCCCTTTCCATGCCTTGAAGTACATAATACATCCTCTGTATTTTAATAGACAGTCTCTATGAGTAGTTGTGGCCTAGAAAAAAAAAAAGAAAATTCAGACTTTGGTTAATGAGTATATTTGGTCTGGTCCTTGGTTAGCAGATATTACTAGTACCATACTCAGAAAGTATGGATATACTCACAAATTTTCTAACTTGTTAGAACCTGCTGGTGCTGCGTTTTGATAGTACAATCTTTGAAATGGCAGGATTATTGCCAGTCCATGTTGAGGCGATGAAACAGGACTTTACTGGAGAAAGTTTGGCTTGTAATCAAAATACTACATGTATGCTACTCAACAAGCGTAGCCCAATCTGTGAAAGAGAATGAGTATTTGTTCTCCTTTTTAAGGGTTTAAATAAAACATGGAACTACCAATTCGGTGAGACTGTTACTACTGAGATTTTAAAGGGTCCCATAACTTTTTTTTAACAAGAGCACAAGGTTGTTAAGGTCAAGTAATTGCTGCCTGCCTACCTAGAACTCTCAGCATGGTTTAATTTAGAAAAGTTTGTTTCTGCAAGAAGCAATTTCACCTAAATGGTTGGAGAAGGAGGATAGGAAATACAGAATCTTGAATCCCAGTTTTTCTAATAACTCACTGGGACTTCATAGAATCTACCCCATTATTGAATAGAACAGTGGTCTTCCTCTAAGGCCAACTTCAAAATCTGCTAAGTAGAGGAGATTCACATTCCTGCAGTAAAACAGCCATTTTGGAAGGTGTACCAACACTTTTAAATTATCATTTATTTGATTGCTGCTGCAGTATTCTGACAGAGATGTACTTCCCTAAGACTTTATGTAGGAAGTTATCTCTTTATTATAAAACTACAAATGAACATAATTAGATAATTTTATCCATGACAATATGTCATCATTTGCTCAGCAAAGATTATCAAGCACCTTACTACGTGGAAAGTATTATGCAAGGCATTGAACATTTAGACACACACACAAAAAAAATAGTGCCTACCTTCAAGGAATTTATATTTTATTTTATTTCATCCTAGAGATGATCTGAATATATTACACTTAAGTCCTAACATTAGAAATTGTGAATTAATTTTCTGCTACATACCTAAAATATACCAAATTGATGTAAGGTCAGAAAAAAAGAATGCATGAAAATGAGAGAACAAGTCTTAGGTTAAGTTATGAAGTCTGCATATAAACAATGTAGGGGGTTGATTGGATGCTCTGATTAGTTTAATGAACTTACAAGGAAATGAGCCTTTATTTGAGATTTTGCATCTTCCTATGGAGGTTGTAGACATGCCCATTGGCACCACATTGAGAAGACTGAAGATAGCTCTTTGAGACTTAGCCACTGGGAATGATTTGGTTGGCTTGAATTATTATGGGGACAGAGCCATGCTGAGCCAATAAAAAGGAGTCTTCATTATATTTTTGGCCCCTTGGCACTACATTGAAAAGACTGAGGATGTATCCTTAAGATTCAGCCACTGGGAATGATATTGTGATGGGGACAGAGCCATACTGAGCCAATAAAAAGGGATTAATCATTATAGTTTTGGCTCTTCTCCAAAAAGAATGATGGAGATTCAAATAAGACTATAAGCCTGACAATGTATCAGAAATCTAAGAACAAAACTAGGTCCAGGGCTAGGGATGGGAAGGAAATCTGCATGGATACTTACCTATCACTCCTCTCCACTTCAAGTCGTTTAGGGAAGCTTTGGAACAGAGACATGTTGCTGTTGCATGTGCTCTTACAGCACTGAAAGGTGTCGGTGAGAGGCAGTAGCTACACTTTCACCCATATGGTGCCAGGAGAGTTCCTTTCTTTCCCCCTCATCCCCTATCATCTTCTGACCCAAGCCACATACAGACAGAGGCATAACTTCTTGTGCTTACAGATGGCATCTATGGAGAAGGGAACCATGTGATTGAATGTCCAGAACTGCTAAATCCCAGATTTTTGAAGGAGTTTCAAGAGTTCATAACTGGGCACATAAACTTGAGCACATTAAGCACATTGATGGAGAAAATACAAGGAAAAAACCTAATTCAAATGATGCAGTTCTGTTAGGGAAAAAAATGGGTTACCTCTCTAGAAACTCCCAAGTTAGCTTTCCTTCTGGAGACAATACAAACCCTTAATAATACTATAGGTTTAGGCTCCATGTGGATTCCTGTGTTTTTAAAAGGGAATATTATAAACTGATTGCCATTAGTAACTTTTTTCTGAAGAACTAAGAGAAATCTTATTGCAAAATATGCAAAATGCAAAAAAAAATACAAAATCTGGAATATTTCCTTAGGAGTAGAAACACACACTTTGGATTTTTGGACACACATTCCCTACCTCTCCCCCAAAATGAAATCTACTTTTTAAGTCCAGTGTTAAATCTTGTTGGGGAGTATTTTTCCAAAAATTATATCTCTTTGTTTCCTTTCACTCCTATTCTCTTCCTATTCTCTCAAATAGAGTTCATTCTGAGAACTTCATACTGTAGACCCCAGCTTCTTAAATTATGATCCACAACCCCATATGGAGTTTCATAACTAAATGTAAGGGTCGTAAAATCATGATTTTATGATCAGTAAATGTAACCCAAAGAAATGTGATTTTTTTGGACACATGTCCCTTACTCTACCCCCAAAACAAAATCTAGTTTTTAAGCCCAGGGTTGAATATTGTTGGGGAATACTTTTTCTAAAAATTACATCTCTTTGTTTCCCAAGATGCCTTGGGAATCTTGTTTCCCAACTAGAGTTTCTTCTGAGAACTGTAGTTCCCAGCTTCTTAAACTGTAGTCCACAACTTCATGCAGGATTTCATAACTGATTGTGAGGGTTGCAAAGTCATGATTTATTATCAGTAAATGTTTGATTGGTATACCTTTTTTATATACCTATATACCTGAGGTCATGTAAAAATTTCTCAGACAAAAAGGGATTGTAAATGAGAAAAGTTTAAGAAGCCCTGCTATAGGTTATGTCTACTAGACATAGACAGTGGGAATGAAAAATCCTCTGCAAGGGCTCCAGATAACTAAGTGCATCTTAGGTATTTCACCTTACAAACAGTATACAGAAATAGCTCATAAATAGTAAATACAATCACTTTTTCTCCGATGAATTCATCTTCATCTTAGGTAGTTATCTAGTCTTTCAGGTCCAAAGTACCACCCTGTGGCTTGGACTCCCCTTGGATAAAAAACAAACTTGGAATTTCTAGAGAGGCAATTCCAAGAAGATCTTAATCACTCTTTACTTCAAGGCTTCATGCAAGTTCCTAGTTTGTGGTACTACCCTAAAGATTTTCATGGCAGGAAATGATCAACTTCCTACTAATGTACTAATGTACTATACTAATATTCCATTCTCTTAGTTCTTCAGAAAGAAGTTACTAATAGCAATCAGTTTGTAAAAGCCTGAGATTGTTTTGTTTTGATTTAAGGCTCATTGGCATTTTCCCCCACTACTGATGTCCACAAGTCCTTGGTCCCTGCATCTGTGAAAGGAATAGTTGCATTAGTCAATAGTGTGAAGGAGAGGGAGAATATGCATGAGAGAAAATGTTACTTACTTGGAAATGCTTAGCGTTTTTGCATATATTTATGTGTTAAGGCTAAGAAAATTGATGTAAATTGAGTCTGGAGATATAGTCCTAGCAGGTCTTATGTGAGGAGAGTATATGTCACAACAAATTGGGTTATATAGTAAGTTCTAGTACACATACACACAGACACACACACGTTAGTTTATTGGTAAACCATGATGAAAAGTTATCACTTTTGCTAATGTATCATTTACCTGAAACAATAATTTTCAAAGTTTCCCATAGTGTTCACAGGCACAAAGTTGTAGGAAGCATAAATACATTGAGAATCTGAACCATTAGTGACTGAGAACTACTTCACCAACACTTATAATTAGCTAGCATTTGTATTGCTTTTTAAGATGTGTAAAACATTGCATATATTACCTTACTTGATATTATCATCCCTATTTTATAGATGAGGAAACTAAATTACAGAGAGGTTGTCATTCACCCAAGTTCATTTCACTGTTGTTTTATTTGGGATATTTAGGATGATTGAATATTTAGGAAATCTTCAAATTTGGTTCTTACTGACTCCAAGTCCCCTACTCTATATTGTATCAACTAGCTACTATGGAGGGAGTTCCTTCTCCCCACACTACTTCCCCATCTCTTACTTGGATAGGTGAAGAGGGTAGCTAAACTAGGGAAAATAACCCTGGGAGCTCCAAAACCTTAACTTTAAGTTCGCAGAAGAACAAGCATTCTCAGTAAAAGTATATTAACCATTTTCCAAAATCTATCATCCTAGCAGGAGCCAGAAGTCATCTTTTTGTGTTCCATGAAAAGCAAGAACTGATTTCAACTTTCCTGATGAGATTGTCTAGTTGCAGGATTATTTAACTTTTTCCACTCATTATCCTTTTTGCCCAATAAATTTTTATCTGACCTCAGGTATACAGGCATATAAAATAGGTATACAAATCTAACATTTACTGATAATAAATCATAATTTTGGGCCCCCAAATCAATTATAAGACCCAGGTTCTCATATACTTGATGCAGACAACAGATATCCCAGTGGAGGCACTATGAAACATCTTGGAACATAGAGCTTACCAGTTCCTTTCATGAAAATCACATTAATTGAGAAATAATGACAACTAGCTAGAAGGCTTTGATGAAATGGCCATTTCATCAAAGAGATAATAAAAGAGATAATAATAAAGATAATAATAATTAGAGATAATAAAGGGCTCAACTCCCTAGAATGCAGTTACATTGGACTTTCTAGGCCTATGGAGATCTGGTTAACCTGGCTTTTAAGAGCAAATAACATTACCCTTAACTTGATTGGAAATGTAAGCAATTCCCCTGCTCCAGAAGAGGCTCAAGGGAATTGGGATTTATATTCTCTCTCTGTTCACCAGGAACCACGCTTTAAGTTCACAAAAGAACTAATGTCCCAAATAAAATTCAGGGGTAAGGAAAAATAATGGATCCACACCCTACCTACCTCAAAGAGAAGAGCATGAAGTGGAATGAAGCTTACTTCTGAATATGAGAAGGAAAGCTTCAATGGAACTCCCATGAAAGGACAACAGCATGATTTAATTATTGTTGTTACTTGGGTGGTTTGGGTTTGTTTTTTAACAGTATTTTAAACTCTCAGAAGGAGAATAGCCTAGAGAAGGAACAAAAAGATGGTAGGACTTAAAAACCCTTAAGAAGACTGCCAACCTTTTCGCCAGTCAATTCAGCACTTTGACCAAAAGCCTGAAAATTAATTTTCTATAATATGCATTGAAGTAAACAAATAACAAGATTAAAATGAAAGATGGGATGTTTGGAAATGCCCTAAAAGAATTACAAATGGAAGAAAAAGAACACAAACTACATGAGGATAAAGAGACTTGAACAAACTATGAAATGGAGAACACAATAAGCAGTTGCTGGGATTGGGGGGAGGAGTAGATGTGTTAAGAAGAATTGAATGTAGCAAACCAAGAAATAAAACAAAGGGAAAAAGGAAAAATGATTAAAGAATGGAACTTCATAAAATTAACAAAACAAATATGATGAAAAGGGAAAAAAAAGAAATTGTGAGATTGCAGAGAAAGCATTGAACTTAAAAGTCTGTAAGGCTGTTTCAAATTCTGCCTCCATCTGTATCATCCTGGGCAAATCACTTAATTTCTCCATACCTCAATTTCCTCACCCATAAAGTGAAAGAATTGGATTAAGTATTATCTTAAGTCCCTTGCAATTCTTTTGTTAGTGTTGTTGTCATTTTTCACTTATGTCCAATTCTTCATGACCGCAGTAGGGTTTTTCTATGCAAAGATACTGGAATGGTTTGCCATTTCATTCTCCAGCTCATTTTACAGCTGAGAAAGTGAAGCAAATGAAGTTAAATCCAGCATCACACAACTAGTTGGTATTTGGGAGCAGATTTCAATTCTGGAGGGTGAGTCTTCTTTACTCTAGGCCTGGCACTCTATCTACTGTGACATCTACCTCCCCTCTTAGTGTCTAATAATATGATCCTATAATCCTAAGATAAGAGTTGAAAGACCAGGAAAAATTTGTAACAGAAAGCTTTGTAAGGGTTAATGTTGAAGAATTACCCATACATATGTTTTGCAAATAAAAAGTTTTAATAATAAAAAAAGAGTTGAAAGACCAAGTAAGTGTGTCCCGCAAAGGATGCAGAATCCTCTAAATAATTCAACCATAGAGTAACGCTATTTAAACATTATAAAATTCTCTATAAATGAGTAAAAGGTGTTGACTTCACAATTCCTTTCATGTGTTTATTTAAAAAACTACCATGTGTAAGAATTGGATATATAAAAATAAAAACAAAGACACACACATACACATATACAAACTAATTATTGAACAAAAGGTGCAACAGCGAGGGGTGGAATTTCTTGTCTAGAAAGAAGCACTTGAGGTCATTGAAGGAAATTAAGGCTTCTAAGAGATGGAGGTAAAGAGGAAGTATATTTTAAGGGAAGGAAACAAGGAAGGATGAATAGACTTATTAAGTGGCTATTATGTGCCAAACACTGTGCTAAGTGCTGTATAAATATTATCTTACTTAATCCTCACAACAATCTTGGGAAATAAAATCTTCCCATTTTACAATTCCTTATTTTACAATTAAGGAAATTGAGGCAGATTGAGGCTAAATGATTTAACCAGATTCAGACAGCTAGTAAATATATGAGGATATATACTTATCTTCCTGATGGCTGACCCAGGACTTTATCTGTTATGTCATTCAGCAGCCTAATGGCATAGAGGAAAGCCAAGGAGATGGTATGCTATATGTGAGTAATGGGGGGAAAAATGCAGGTATACTTCCTATAGAGGACAACAAATGTGTATCTAAATAACTATTCTGAAAAATGTTGGGGGGTGCAATAGACTTATGGCATCCAAGAAATTTAGTATGTATTAATTTATAAGAAATTCATCATAAAAGGAACCAGGAGAGTAGAGTTATGGTGCCATTGTTTTCAGGTCTGGTCAGATAACATCTGGAATACTTTTCACTTCTGGTTACCTCCTTTTACAAAGGTAATTGAAAAGCTAAAGGAAGTCCATAGGACAATGACAAGGGTGTCAAGATTATACTAAATATTGATTAGCAGAAGAAAGAGGATCTGGAGTCCATTAGACTAAGCTCTTTTATTAAACTTTAAAGTTCTTTAGAGAAGGGACTGTTCTTTTTTTTCCTTTATTTGTATTCCCAGTGCTTAGCTCAGTGTCTGGCACATACTAGGTACTCAGTAAATGAGAGTTGATTGATTGGAGTTGGAGGACTCTGTATTCAAGTCCTCTAATGCTTACTATCTGTGTGATCTTGGACAAGATAGCTAGACACTAGGAGCCTATTTTCTCATATGAAAAATGAGATGTTTGAACCATCTGGCCTCAGAATCATTTCTAGCTCTATGAACTTAGATCTATGAACCTATATTTAGCATAGAGAAGAGAAGAATTTCTGGGGGATGGTGTTGTGAATTTAGCCATTCTCTATTAGAAAAGTAGGCAAAAGATATAAATTTAAAATTTTCTAAAAAATTACAAACACTTAAAGATCATATCACTAGTGTTAAGACTAAGGCAAATTAAAGCAACATTGAGTTTTCACTTCATACCCAGTAATTTAGCAAAGATAAGTAAAAATGAGAATAATAAAATATTGGTCAGATTGTAGATTGTCAGGTATGATAATGCATTTATGGTAGAGCTACAAAATTGTCTAACCACTATGGAAAGCACTGTGGAAATATGCTTAGAGGAGGGAGAGGAGCAGAATTAATCAGTCTTCAAGTATTTCAAGAGTTGTCATACAGAAAAAGGATTTAACTTAGCTCCAGAGGGCAGAACAAGGAACAATGGGAAGGGGAGAGGAAGAAGTTTTAGAAGGACAAATATAAGCAAGAACTTCCTATTGAATAGAGATACATCGAAGTAAAATGGAAAGCTTAGGGAGGTAGAGGATTCTCCTTCACTAGATCTTATAACAAAAACTAGATGACCAGTTGACAGATGCATTGTGGAGGAAAATCTTCTTCAAGTTCATGTTGCACTGGATGATCTTCACTTGGGAATCCATTCTCCCTACTTGGCAATTTCATGATCCTATGATTGTTCCCTCTTGAAGGCTTCCATGAAATACACCTGTCCTCATAGGCATAAAGGGAAAAAAACCAGAAAATGTCAGTATAGGAAAGCATCTGTGTGCAGAAAACAACAAAGATTCAAAACTGATCCAACTTGCCTATCAGTCCCCAAGAAATATTGGTAGCAAAAATGACTATTTGGCACAGGAAATAGTAAGGTGAATCAAGTAGAATGAGATGGGAGTGGGAGGAAAGAGATAGAGAGCAATACATGAAAAAGTGGCAGAAACTGGAGAAACTCTGGGGATTTGCATATTAGTGTGCATTAAGAACCAACAAATCTACAGGGAAAAAATGGTTCTATGTGTGAGAATGCATGTCTTTTAGCATCTCTCTTCCTCATGCAATCATATTGTATTAATGAGCAATATTAGAAACTCTTTGATAGATTTTTTCTTATACCATTTATCTGAATCAATAAACTTATAAATCCTTATAATCTCTACAAGGGAAATATAAATAACCGAGGGACCGACTGTTCAGAGTATGGGTAAGCATTTGAAATATCTTTAGCACAATTTATTGAGTTTTGTATATTTGTTTTATTATTCTGACAATTCTTGGGTATTTTTATTTAAAACATAACTTAATTTTACCATATTCTGTATAACATCATAATTTTATTAAATTTAATATACTTGTGTCTAAGTGTGAGATTTTCTAATTAAAATATTTATAGGCACTAAGAAAAAAAAGGAATGATCTCTGAGATCTTACATGAGTTCACTGAAAATGTGTTGCCAAATTAAACTAACTTTCTTTTTTGATAAGGTTATTAGAATTATAGAATAACAGCATGTCATGAAACATAAAATGTCAGAATTTTGGAATTGTAAGGAACTTTACAAATGAGAAATCAGAGACTCCCTAACTGGATTTCAAGGAAGCATTTGACAAAGTTCTTCATATATTTTTGGGGGGAACATGGAAAAATGTAAGACAAATGGATGGAAAATTAGATGAATTTGTAGTTTGTTAGAGAACCAAATCCAAAGAGATAACAGAGTTAGGTAAATGTAAAGTAAAGTTTCTAATTCCTAGGTAACATACAAGGACATTTACTATCAAACAGTATTGTATTTATTTTGTATTTATTCTCTTTACATTTATACTTTGTATACTTATATATGTAAATATTGTTTCCCCCTCACAACCTCAAATGGAATCCCATCTCTTTGGAAGAAAGGATTATTTCACTCTTGGATTGGTATCTCAGAGACTAGCCCAGTGCCTACTGATTCACTAATTGGTTGATAGTGTTTTGCCCTGGTATTCTACTCCTGGTCCCGTCACATTCAGCATTTTTAATCTGTGACTTGGATGAAGACATAAAAAGCAGACTCATCAAATTTGTTGATGACAGAAATCTATGAAGAATAGCATAAGATGAAAGAATTCATCACCAAAAAGTTATTGGTTGACTGATTCAGGGAGCTGAAACTATCAAGATTATATTTTAAAACCATAAAGAGGAATTCCAACACTTAAGTTTTTAAAATCAATTACAAATAGGAGAGGAAATACTTGTTTTAACAGCAATTAGTATGAAAAAGACCTCGGAATTTTGCTTTGACTACAAGCTCAACTAGGACCAAAAGTATGACCAAAATGACTTTTTTAAAAAATATGATCTTAGAATGTATGAGCAAGAAGTAGTGTATCCAAAAAAAAGTCTCTACACTGTAATCTATCCTGGTCAGATAAAACTGAAATATTATATTCACTTCTTGAGTATCTTATACTTTAAGAGATATATTAATAAACTAAAGAGCATCTAGAAAAGTGTGATGAAAATGGCATCTATTCAAGAAACCACATTTCGTGAAGAACAATTAAAGAAAATAGAAATCTAATGTCTGGAGAAGAGAAGACATAACTGAAGTGTTAATTGTCTTCAGATATTTGAAGAGATGTCTTTGTGGAAAGGAGAGTAACTTTTTTCAGCATTTTTTGTAATTTTTTTTAATTTTAAATTTACATAGAAAATGAGAAAAGGGGAGTAAACATTATTATGTACACAGCAAAATATAAGAGAACATTCAATATAAAACAATTTCCATGTCAAAAAAAATCTATATAATAAATGCTACACATTGTTTTCAAAGTTGCCCAACTTTGCTTCCTTGTTCTACTCCTTAACTTGCCTTACTATTACTTAACGTCCCCTAACCTATTAGATCTCTCCTTTATCTTCTCCTCCCATCCTTTCCTTCCTTTTTTATCCCATTCCCATTAATCTACACATCTTATCCCACTCCCATTGATCTAAACACCCTTTTGTACCCCACTTTATCCTAAGATGGATAAAATAAACGCCCCCTTTTTATAGATTTTGAAGGGTGCTATACCCTTCATGGTATATTTATGTATTATGTATCATTCCCTATGTGAGTAGGTTTTCAGAATTACCAGCCCTTCTCTCCATTTAATGCCTCTTTGTTGGTTCTTCCTCTGCATCTCATTCTTATAGCATAATGACTATTTTTATCTTTTTCTAGACAATTTTGCTTTTTAGAATCAGATTGTACTCAACTCTGCCCCATCTTTCTTTTGGACTTTTCAATTACTGACGCCAATCTTAGATATATGGTTTATATTTCTATGTATAAAACAAACAGTTTGTCCTTGTGTGGTCCCTTGAAATTAGTCTTAGATGTTGGTTCTTTTATGTTAAATTTTCTATTAAGTCCAGGTTTGGTTGAGATAAACTCCTAAAAATCCATGAGTTCATTGAATGTCCATTTTTTTCACTTAACGCTATGCCTAATTTTGGCTGGATATGATTCCTTTGATTATCGACATATAATATTTCAGGACCTACAGTCTTTTATTGTAGCTACTGATAAATGCTGTACAATTCTAATTGTAACTCCAGCATATTTGAATTGAGGTTTTTTTGTTTGTTTTTCTTTATTCCTTTCTTGCAAATTTTTCTTTTTGATCTGGGGATTTCAAAATTTGGCAATAATGTTCCTATGTGTTATCCTTATAGGATCTCTTTTAGATTTTTTTCTATTTCTACTTTCCCATCTTGTTCTATCATTTCAGCATAATTTTCTTTGATTATTTCTTGTATTATTGCATCGAAGTTCTTTTATTTAGTCATAGATTTCATGTAGTAAAATAATTCTTATATTTTCTTTTCTTATGTGTTGGTTTCTTATGTTTCACATTCTCTTCTGTTTTTTCATTCTTTATATTTTGTTTTGTTGTTTCTTGCTTCTTATTATTATTTTCTAAGATCTGTCTCAGGGTTCAACTTTGGTCTCTTCTCTCCACTCCTAATCTATAACTAGGATTCCCAGGCTCACTGTCCCACAAATGATTTTGCTCCTCGCAGTCCCTCCTTTGGCTGCAAACTTCGGCTGTCTTCTCTGTCCTGGAACTGAAACCAGGGACTCTGTTCTCCTGCAAGGGCCCATAGCCAACATGGTCCATGCCCCTAGATACTTCAATCATCAATGTGTGCTAGCTTCTTCTCCCCACACTCACAGCCCAAGATATGAGTGGTCAGTGCACCTATGCTGGGCATCCCTCAACAATGGAAGGCCCTTCAGTCTTTTCCTACTCAGCATCAGGCCCCTACACTATCTATGAGATGAAAGTTTCCAAGGCTGAGACCACCCATCAACCCAGCTACCCCCAGGGCTGATTTGTTGATGCAGAATTAGACTGGAGTTTGTATTTCACTCAGGCTGAGCCTCCAACCCTGGAGGCTGATCTCTTCTGGAGTATTCTCATGTTGTCTTAGGAGGACAGCTGCTTTATCCCATGTTTATTTCTGCTGCTCTGAGATAATGTTCTGTATATTTTTGTGGAGGAAATTTGAAGAGCTGAAATTTTTCTGACCTAATCTCCCATTTTCCCAAAATCTTCTCTTTCAGTGTTGAAAGTGAAGGAATAGAAGCAAAGGTCGTACTCTCCTTCCCTAAGGTATTCTCTAATAGTTGAAATAAAGTGCAGAATTAGAATTAATGGATAAAAACTACAGATCAATTAATTTTGACTCAATAATGATTATAGCTATATAACAATGAAACAGGATACCTTGCAAAGCAGTGAGCTCCTTAGCACTAAATATTCAAGGCTGGATGGTTATTGTATGTGTTATGGAAGGACTCATACAGTGGGAGAGCCATTCCATGTCCCTGTATAATGCTAATAGTCTGTAAATACTTTGGTCCTTTCTGTCAATAGGCCAGACACATTTCTATGGTACCAGGAAACTATGTGAAACTCCCTGATAGCACAGCTTCAAGGCCATCATAAAATCTATGTTATACCATTAGGGATTAACTACAATACAGAATTGAAATTCCCTACTAGCTACACTGGAATTCTCCCCAAATTCCCACTGGGCTAGTCCAACCTGGCTCCTTCCCATTTGATTAGCCTAAACCAAGTACTTGATTCACTTTGTACCCTACATTCTGTACTTGACCTGCTATTAGCAAACCTATCAGTGTCCAGCATAGCATTTCAATTTAAGTCCTTTAAATATTTGGCAGCAGCTGCTGGAACTCTGTTCTGGACAACAAATCCATTTGTGGCTTTCATCCTGAATTACAAAGCAGGTCTAGAAACTTGTTTTTTCTTTAGGCTCACATTTGTTGATAGATTATCATATTTTGTCACCTCTCTGGGTTGCATCTGGATACAAATGATTCAAACATTAGCAATTCATGATAGAGACTGTCCAAAACCAGTCAAAAATGCTAATGCACACTGGTGCATTTTTGTTCGCTTTCATCATTTCAGTCAGTACAGGTGGTAGATGAAGTGTGTGTGTGTGTGTGTGTGTGTGTGTGTGTGTGTCGGTGTGTGGATGTGGATGTGTGTACATACCTGAAACAACAATATGATATAATTTCTGGTTTGGAATTGGGAGGAAGTCAAGTTTAAATCCAAGCTCTAATGTGTACTAATTGTATGACTTTGGGCAAATCCATCAATCTCCCTATGCTGGTTTCCTCATTCATAAAATGGAATTAATAATAATGGCTATTACTATCTTTCAGGGATGTTGTAAGGGAAGAACTTTGCAAACCTTAAAACACTAAGTAATTATTTGTTAATTTTAAGGACAGAATTTTCTGGCATCTCTCTTTTTCTCCCCATGACTATTCTAGGCACCATACCCTATAAAAAATAGCCAAGAAAACAAATTAAGAACGTAGAGCCTGGAGGAGGGAATATATGAGGTGTGACAGTTGTCTTCAAATATCTGAAGAGTTGGAGGGGCGGAGCCAAGATGGTGGAGTGAAAACATGACTCTCTGCGTCCTCCTCCGACCTTCTCTCAAATCAACAATAAAATAAGCCACTGAACTGATCTTCAAGTCAACAAATCAGGAAATATTTGGATACTGCTTGCAGATATCTCAGAAAAACTTCACATCAGGTTTGTCTAGCTCGGACAGAAGGATAAACAGAGGATTCCGGTGTCAGAGAACTCTGGTGTAGGCCGGAAGTGTGGTTGGGACTCAGCTCAGCTCAGCTCATCCTGGCAAAAACTCCAAACTCCAAATTCCAAACACCTGGAGTTTATCTGAGGCACTCAGGACACTCTGCCTGATTGGGGGCAGGTGTTCTGGCAGACTTGCCTTGTTTAAGGAGTAATTGGGCCTTAGTCCTAGCCCCCACCAGCCCAGCACCTTAAATTAATTCGACAAAGTGCCCCAGGGCAAAATCTTCAGCCGCCGTTTCAGCTGCCGTTTTTTTTTCCCTACCTTAAAGAGATATCCACGCTGTCTAAGAAAAAAAAATGAAGAAGCAAAAGAGAGCTCTCACCATAGACAGCTTTTATAAAGAGAAAGAAGAGATGACCCCAGATCCAGAAGTTCCTTTAGACAAAACTCCAGAGGAAACCAGCAAGGACCATCATTGATCCCCTTTTCAAAAGGCCTTTCTGGAAGATTGCTTAAAGAACCTAATAAAAGAGCTGGAGGATAAATGGGAAAATAAATTGAAATTAGTGCAAGAAGGATATAATATCTTGCAAGAAGCATATGATGCCCTGCAAAAGAGATATGAAAAAGACACCAATTTATTGAAAAATAAAATTAGTGAAGTGGAAAAAGAGTGCAATGAACGAAAAATTCAATTGGCCAGTTACTAAAGGAGCTTAAAAAGATAACTGAAGAAAACAACACTTTAAAAATAAGAATTGAACAAATGCAAGTGAATGACTCAATAAGACTTCAAGAATCAGTCAAACAAAAACAAAAAAAATGAAAAATTAGAAGAAAATATGAAATATCTCCTAGGAAAAACAACTGACTTGGAAAATAGATCTAGGAGAGACAATCTAAGGATTATTGGACTTCCTGAAAGCCATGATGAAAAAAAGAATCTAAACACTATCTTCCAGGAAATTCTGAAAGAAAACTGCCCTGAGATTGTAGAATCAGAAGGCAAAATCACCATTGAAAGAATTCACCAATCACCTCCTGAAAGAGACCCCAAAATTAAAACCCCAAGGAATATCATGGCTAAATTTCAGGACTATAGCACCAAGGAAAAGATTCTGCTAGCAGCTAGAAAGAAACAATTCAAATACCGAGGATCAATAATTAGAATCACACAGGATCTGTCAGCCTCCACATTGAAGGATCGAAGGGCCTGGAACCAGATATTCCGAAGGGCAAAGGAACTTGGATTACAGCCAAGAATAACCTATCCAGCTAGAATGAGCATTATCCTCCAGGGAAGAAGATGGTCATTCAATGATGTAGGTGAATTTCACCTATTTCTAATGAAAAGACCAGATCTGAACAAGAAATTTGACATCCAAACACAGAACTCATGAGATGCATAAAAAGGTAAAAAGGAAAGGACTCTTGAGAACTTTATTTTTGCTAGGGGGATACTAAAAGTTTGGGGGTATAATTAACTAGATATTACTTTGATAATATGAAAAAGAGAACTAGAGGGGGAAAGGTTGTCATACTGGGGAAAAGAGGGGAAAAGTGGTAAAATAAGATCTAAAAAAAAAAAGGAGGTGAAAACAAGGTAAAATCTCTTGAAGAGGAAAAGAAAACCTAATATAATTGAGAGAAAGAGGGGAGGGAGATGAGCATTGTGTAAATCTTACTCTCATCAGGTTGGGCTCTAAAAGTGTATATCAGACACTTGATTTCACATAGAAACTTGTCTGTTGCTAGAGGGAAGTGGGAGGGAAAGGAGGAAAAGAAAGGGATAAACTATTAGAAGGGAAAATAGAAGAATCAGGGGAAAGGAGTAAAAACAGGGGGAAGGGATCTAAAGGGTGGAGAATTGTCTGGGAGAGGGGGTCATCAAAAGCAAAGTACTGAGGAGGGGGGAAGGGAGAAAGGGGAAAGGAAAGGGGAAAACATAACTTGGGTAAATAAGATGGCAGGAAATAAAGAATTAGTTATTCTATCTGTGAATGTGAATGGGATGAACTCTCCCATAAAGCAGAAGTGGATATCAGACTGGATTAAAAACCAGAATCTCACAATATGTTGTCTACAAGAAACACATCTAAAACATAGTGACACATATAGGATGAAGGTAAAAGGCTGGAGCAGGACCTATTATGCTTCAGGTGAACAAAAAAAACCAGGGGTAGCAATCCTTATCTCAGATCAAGTAAAAGCCAAGATAGATCTAATCAAAAGAGATAAGGAAGGAAACTATATTTTATTAAAGGGTACCATAGATAATGTAGCAATATCAATACTAAATATATATGCACCAAGTGCAAAAGCATCCAAATTCCTAGGGGAGAAATTAAGAGAGATGCAAGAAGAAATAGACAGTCAAACTATACTAGTGGGGGATCTCAACCTTGCTCTCTCAGAATTAGATAAATCAAACCATAAAATAAACAAGAAAGAAACTAGGGAGATAAACCAATTGTTAGAAAAGTTAGGTATGATAGATCTATGGAGAAAATTGAATGGAGACAGTAGGGAATTTACTTTTTTCTCAGCAGTCCATGGAACCTATACAAAAATTGACCATGTGTTAGGGCATAAAAATCTCAAAATCAAATGCAGAAAGGCAGAAATAGTAAATGCATCTTTTTCAGATCATGATGCAATAAAAATCACATGCAATATAAGGCCAGGAGAAAATAAACCAAAAGTTAATTGGAAATTAAATAATCTAATCCTGAAGGATGAATGGGTGAAAGAGCAAATCATAGACACAATCAATAATTTCATCCAGGAGAATGACAATAATGAGACAACATACCAAAATTTGTGGGATACGGCCAAAGCGGTTATAAGGGGCAATTTTATATCTTTAGATGCTTACTTGCATAAAATAGAGAAAGAAAACATCAATGAATTGGGCTTATTATTTAAAAAACTAGAAAAAGAACAAATTAAAAACCCTCAATTAAATACCAAATTGGAAATTCTAAAAATAAAAGGAGAAATTAATAAAATTGAAAATAAGAAAACTATTGAATTAATAAATAAAACTAAGAGTTGGTTCTACGAAAAAACCAACAAAATAGATAAGCCCTTAGTTAATGTGATAAGAAAAAGGAAAGAGAAAAATCAAATTGTTAGTCTCAAGAATGATAAGGGAGAACTTTCCTCTAATGAAGAGGAAATTAGAGCAATAATTAGGAGTTACTTTGCCCAACTTTATGCCAGTAAGTTTGATAATCTAAATGAAATGGAGGAATATCTACAAAAATGTAGATTGCCCAGGTTAACAGAAGAGGATATAAATTATTTAAATAGCCCCATATCAGAAAAAGAAATAGAACAAGCTATTAACCAACTCCCTAAGAAAAAATCTCCAGGGCCAGATGGATTTACATGTGAATTCTACCAAACATTCAAAGAACAATTAATTCCAATACTATACAAGCTATTTGAGAAAATAGGGACAGAAGGTATGCTGCCAAATTCCTTCTATGAGACCAATATGGTGCTGATAGCTAAACCAGGTAGGGTGAAAACAGAGAAAGAAAACTATAGACCAATTTCCCTAATGAATATTGATGCAAAAATTTTAAATAAGATATTAGCAATGAGATTACAGAAAGTCATCCCCAGGATAGTACACTATGACCAAGTAGGATTTATACCAGGGATGCAGGGCTGGTTCAATATTAGGAAAACTATCAGCATAATTAATTATATTAATAACCAAACTATCAAAAACCATATGATTATCTCAATAGATGCAGAAAAAGCATTTGATAAAATCCAACACCCTTTCCTATTAAAAACACTAGAGAGTATAGGAATAAATGGGCTTTTCCTTAAAATGATCAGTAGCATCTATTTAAAACCATCAGCAAGCATCATATGTAATGGAGACAAACTAAAACCATTCCCAATAAGATCAGGAGTGAAACAAGGCTGCCCACTGTCACCATTATTATTTAATATTGTCTTAGCTTTAGCAATAAGAGAAGAAAAAGAGATAAAAGGAATCAGAATAGGTAATGAAGAAACCAAATTATCACTCTTTGCAGATGACATGATGGTATACTTAGAGAACCCTAGATATTCAACTAAAAAACTACTAGAAACAATTCACAACTTTAGCAAAGTGGCAGGATTCAAAATTAATCCACATAAATCATCAGCATTTTTATATATAACCAACAAAGTTCAGCAGCAAGAGATACAAAAGAAATTCCATTCCAAATAACAGATGATAGGATAAAATATTTGGGAATCTATCTGCCAAGGAAAAGTCAGAAACTATATGAACTAAACTACAAAACACTTTCCACACAAATAAATTCAAACCTAATCAATTGGAAAAATATTAAGTGCTCATGGGTAGGCAGAGCAAATATAATAAAAATGACAATACTACCCAAACTAATCTACTTATTTAGTGCCATAGCAATCAAACTCCCAAGAAATTATTTTACAGATCTAGAAAAAATAGTAGCAAAGTTCATTTGGAAGAACAAAAGGTCAGGGATCTCAAGGGGATTAATGGAAAAAAAAAGGCAGATGAAGGTGGCCTTGCTGTACCAGATCTAAAACTATATTATAAAGCAGCGGTCCTCAAAACTGTTTGGTACTGGCTAAGGAATAGAGCAGTCGATCAGTGGCACAGGATTGGTTATCAGGACAATCTAGGCAATAACCTTAACAATTTAGTGTTTGATAAACCCAAAGACCCCAGTTTTTGGGATAAGCACTCACTATTCAGCAAAAACTGCTGGGAAAATTGGAAACTAGTGTGGAAGAAATTAGGGCTTGACCCATACCTAACACCACATACCAAGATAAGATCTAAATGGGTTCATGATCTAGATATAAAGAGGGACTTTGTAAGCAAGTTAGAGGAACGTAATATAGTTTACCTCTCAGACCTGTGGAGATGGAATAAATTTATGTCCAAAGAAGATCTGGAACTCCTAATTGAACACCAGATGGATAATTTTGACTATATTAAGTTAAAAAGTTTCTGTACAAATAAAACTAATGCAGACAAGATTAGGAGGGAAGCATCAAATTGGGAAACCATCTTTACATCTAATGGTTCTGATAAAGGTCTCATCTCTAAGATATATAGAGAATTGTCTCATATAGATAAGAATTCAGGACACTCTTCAATAGATAAGTGGTCAAGGGATATGAACAGACTATTTTCAGATGATGAAATTAAAACCATCTCTAGTCATATGAAAAGTTGCTCCAAATCACTATTGATCAGAGAAATGCCAATTAAGACAACTCTGAGGTACCACTACACACCTGTCAGATTGGCTAAAATGACAGGAAAAGATAACGATGAATGTTAGAGGGGATGTGGGAAAACTGGGACACTAATACATTGTTGGTGGAACTGTGAATGGATCCAACCATTCTGGAGAGCAATTTGGAGCTATGCTCAAAAAGTCATCAAACTGTGCATACCCTTTGACCCAGCAGTGTTTCTACTGGGCCTATATCCCAAAGAGATCTTAGAGGAGGGAAAGGGCCCCACATGTGCAAGAATGTTTGTGGCAGCCCTTTTTGTAGTGGCTAGAAACTGGAAACTGAAGGGATGCCCATCAATTGGAGAATGGCTGAATAAACTATGGTATATCATGGAATATTATTGCTCTGTAAGAAACGACCAGCAGGACGATTTCAGAGAGGCCTGGAGAGACTTGCATGAACTGATGCTGAGTCAAACGAGCAGAACCAGGAGATCATCATACACAGCAACAACAGTATTACATGATGATCAATTCTGATGGTCATGGCTCTGCAACAAAGAATTGTCTCAAACCAGTTTCAATTGTTCACTGAAGAAAACCATATACACCCAGAGAGAGGGATATGAAATATGGACCACAACGTAACATTTTCATGATCTCTATTGACATTTGCTTGCATTGTGTTGCCTTTCTCTGATTTTCTTTTTTTTCTTGTAGATAGGATTTTCCTTGCATAACTTGTCAAGTATTTTAACATTATTAACATGTAGTGGACTTCCTGCCATCTAGGGGAGGGGAGGGGACTGGGGGTAAAATTTGTAATGGAAAGCTTTGTAAAGATCAATGTTGGGGAACTATCCATGCATATGTTATACAAATAAAAACTTTAATAAAAAAAATATCTGAAGAGTTGCCTTGCGGAAGGTGGAATAGTTTTATTCTGTGTTGGTCTGCAAGTCATGATTCAGTACTCATCTTCAGCTTAAAACACTTGTTCTCAAATGTTTTCATCTCACCATTGAAAATTAATAACATTGGCCTACATATGCCTAAGTGGATGCCATTTTGAATCATAAATATCATTGGCCTATAAAGGTGCCATGCTAAAATAATCTTATACTGTAACTAAGTTGTAGCCTTAGATTCCCAGTCTTATTGTTGTATCCCAAATCCCACATCTAGCCTTATTTCTGGTCTTTATCACCTCTTGTCAGAACTATTGCAATGATTCTTAAATAATATCACTACATCCAGATCTTCCCTCTAAAAACTATCATCCATATAACTGCAAATTTATATTCTTGAAGCACAAGTCTTACCATATTATTTCTTTGCTCAGGAAGTTTCAGTGGTCCTCTAACTTCTCGAGGAAAAAATATGCACTCTTGTCTTTGGCACTGAAAGCTCTTCACCATCTGAATCCAAACTATCTTTCCAAGCTTTCCAAGTACATGATTCTCCTTCATGTACTCTATCCTTAAAAATACTGGCTTATTTGAAGTTCGACGTACCCAATATTGTATCCCCCATCTGTAGGTCTTCCTCCATAACTAGAGTACTTTCCTTCCTTAGCTCAGCCTCTTTGACTCTCTCACTCTCCCCAAAACTGACTCGAGTCACTTCCCATGAATTACCTTTCCTGATTCCCTCAGCTCAGTTCTTAGTGGCACACACACACCCATTACTGTGTATTTGTTTTCTATAGACTTTATATTTACTTTTCTATATATATGTTCTACCTCTCTCACCCCTAGAATGTAAACTTCTTGAGAATAGAGAGTGTTTTATTTAAGTCTTTGGGTTCTCGCTTCCTGGAACATAAAAGCTGCTTAATAAACACATGCTGAATTGAATTGTCCTTTTTTCTTAGAAACAAATTGAAATGAAAGGATCATACCATCTTGTTCTTATTGCTTACTGATATATTCTAGAAAAGAGGAAATTCCCACTGTTGTATCCCAGTACCTGAAACCAGGTCTGCCTTGGCCATACCTTGCAGCCCTTGTAAACCAGGATAACCTCTATGATGCTTATTACAGAAAAAAGTTCCCAGAACAGGACCCACAGATGAGTTTCAAAAACAGATATAGTATCTAAAATTAAATAATATACATAAAATACTTTATAAATTCTAAAGCACTGTATCAATGTAAACTGTCACTAATGCTATTGTTTTATTATTATTATATCCTTCATGTTATTACTAAGGGGTATAATCAGAGATAAAGCTTGGAATAGATGAGACGCAGGGCTCAGGGTGCCTATTAAGTTTACCCAAAGTCCTCTGTTCATAACTTAAAGTCCTACTCCAATCATTCCCCTGAGATATCTCAATGGCATACCTATACATCTTCTAACCCCAAATGCTTGAAACTAGAATAATTATCTAGATAACATTCCTACTCAATTTCTTTTTGCTTAATAAATCATTAAGAATGGCTGCTTTTCAGATTCCTTTAGATTAATTGTTTAGTAATGAAACTTAACAGTTTGTTAAATGAGGCTTTCCAGGCATAGTTTTTCCAATCATTGATTTCTCCATGCCAATGGGAACCAGCAGCTACTCTTTGTATTTAGTTAGGTCTTAAAACTGATGGGAATTCATAGCAACCCTCATCAAATAATTTATCTTCTTCCCTTATTTTTAAAAACATAAAACCTTTTTATTTAAAGAATTTATCTGGTCCAAAAAGTGAGTCATCAGGTGGTATGAAAGAATAAATGAAAATAGACACATATCCTGTCAATATCAGCTAGATATATTGAAATTTTATGAGAATTTCCTGTAATATGATAATGAATTGAAAGCATAGTGGACTGTTGTATTTATTAGAACAGCTGAGAAAAAAACAGTTTGAGAATGTGTCATTCATTTTTCTCTGCAGCTTGGCATTTCATAGCAAGACAAGGTTTTATAATAATTAATTACTCCACTTCCTCTCCTGGATATTGGGTATTAGTTTTCAGCCTAGAAGTTGACTTTCGTATTTTGTATCATTCACTAATTTCCTTTTTCCAACTCAAATTTAAAACTTCATTTTCCTGTACCTTTAAACATATTTCCTATAGGAAAAACCTCTCCTCAGAAGACTTTTCCATAGGTTCTCCTTTATTCATGAAGCTTTCCTTGATTCTTATAAGCTCAAAATTACTTCCCCTCGAATTTCGAATTTTCTTAGAGAAATATTTTGTCAAGACCTCTCCTTAGCTCTTCTTATGTCCTATGATGTATCATACTTATTTCTATATTATCTTAATGTCTATGTAATTATTAATTCTATGAAAGTAGAAATCGTGCCCTTTTCCTTCTCATTTCACTGGGCATAGTACATGCTAAAAAATGTTTATTAAGGATAAAAGATTGAATTCATCATTCTGATACCTTACTGGAACTTGTATAACAATTTTATGCCTTTATGGCATACATGATACAGTATTGAACTTAGAGTCAGAAAGAGTGGGATCCATATTCTACATTTGACACTAGTTTTGTAATCAGGGACAAGTCACACCTCCAAACATTAATATTTTGCTTTGGAAAATAGGGATAATCTCATCTGAGTGCCTTCCTTACAGGGTTGTCAGAAGGTTGGGGGTTTGTAAATAAACTTATCATTTATTTTAACATTCATGGTTTTTTTTCAATTTTGAGTTCCAAATTTTCTCCCTCTCACTCATTCTTCCCCCATCCATTGAGAAAGCAAGAAATGTGATATTAATTATACATGTGAAATCGTGCAAAATATATTTCCATATTATCCAGCTTAAAAAATAAAAAGCAAGGAAAACAAAGTGAAAAAAAATTATGTTTCAATCTGCACTCAGACTCCATCAATTCTCTCTCTGAAGGTGGGTAGTGGTTTTTTTTCCATGAGTCCTTCAGAATGGTCTTGGATCATTGTATTGATCAGAATAGCTAATTCATTCACAGTTGATCATTCTTAGAATATTGTTGTTACTGTGTACAATGTTCTCCTGGTTCTGCTCACTTCACTTTTCATTAGTTCATATATTAGTTCCTAGGTTTTTCTGAAACCATCTTGCTAATTGTTTCTTATAGTTCAATAGTATTCTATCAATCATATGCCACAATTTGTCCAGCCATTCCCCAATTAATGGGCATTCTCTTAATTTTCAGTCCTTTGCCACCACAAAAGAGCATGCTATCAGTATTTTTGGACATAAAGGTCCTTTTTTATCCCTTGTGGACCTTGTTATAAGATTTCAAGGAGATAATGTACGTAAAGTGTATTATCTCAAATGAGATAATATTTGTGGAGGAATGAAGAGAAAGACAAATTGACAATGACAAACACAGAGAGACATTAGACAGACAGTTGGAAGGAAGAAAAGAAGAAAGGAAGGAAGGGAGGAAGGGAAAAAAGAAGGAAGGAAAGGAAGGAGAGGGAGGAAAAGAGGGACGGAGAAAGGAGAAGAGAGAAGGAGGGAAGGAGAAGGAAAAGGAGAGAGGAAGGGAAGAAGGGAAGGAGGGAGAAAAAAGAGAAAGAACTAAATGGCCACTGATTTTCTTTTCAGCTAAAAATCTTTATCCTATATGAACTTTCAAAGGCAGATACCCAAACTCTCAGTAGAGTAGATAATTTCAACTTTTCCCAGAGGATCATAAAGTTAGAAATGAAAGGGACCTTAAAGGGTTAGGCCTAATTCTCCATTTAACAAATAAAGAAAGTGGAACAATTAAGATTTGATGGCATGTCCAGGGTTGTAGTGTCTTGAAAAATTTTGAACTAGAACCTTCCAGACTCCAGGTTTTGTTCCTGACCCTACTATACCACACCGTATTATCTCATCTTTCTCTTTTCATTTTTTTTGTATGAAGAAAAATAAGAATAAAAGGAGATCTACAAGTAGTAGCTTTCTCACATCTAAGAATTCCACATGCTAGACACTTGTAGTATTAATATTTTATAACAATGTCTTTACTTTTGTTTCTAGCACAAATTAATCATTTACTTGTTTTATATCTCCAACTGCTATACTAATATAGCATTGAACTACTTTTATAGAACTCTCTTTTAGCATTTTTACAATTTGGATTTTGTTCTTTATGTCTCATAACTAGATTGTAGGTCCTTAAAGGCAGGGAAAGGGTCCTTAGTCTTCTTTATATAATCCACTTAGACTAGTCACATGGGAGATATTCAATAAAACATATGTTTAATTCATTAATTTGCTTATTAATTAGGATACCTTTTGGACAATAGTTCCATTTTTCTTCATTCAGGTGATCTTTTTTCCTGGTTGTGATTTGTTAAAAACAAATGGAATGAGAGCGACAGAGACAGAGACAGAGAGAGACAGAGAGAAAGAGACAGAGAGAGAGAGAGAGAGAGAGAGAGAGAGAGAGAGAGAGAGAGAGAGAGAGAGAGA